>VYXC01003877.1:1224298-1344597 GCA_013397175.1 Platysteira castanea
TATTTAAAAAAAAAAAAAAAAGAAGAAAAAAAAGAGAGAGAGAAATAGAGAAATAAACCCCAAGATAAACAAGTGATGCCCAATACAATTGCTCACCACCTGCTGACTGATGCCCAGCTCACCCCTGGACAGCAATCAGCCCCTCCTGGCCTACTCCCCCAGTTTATACACTGGGCCTGATGTTCTGTGGTGTGGAATGTCCCTTTGGCCAGTTTGGTCAGCTGTCCCAGCTGCGTTCCCCCCCCTTCCCCAGCTTCTTGTGCAACTCCTCACTTTCAGAGCATGAGACACTGAAAAGTCCTTGGCTCAGTACAAGCACTGCTCAGCAACAACCAAAGTATCAGTGTGTTATCAACATTATTCTCATCCTGAATCCAAAACACTGCACTGTACCAGATACTAGGAAAATTAATCCCAGCTGAAATCACACAGTGCACAATGAATCACTTCTCCTGTGTGCTTGTATATAGAGGTATTAAAACATACCCTTGAAAACAATTACAAATACAAAACAAATACTCAAATACAAATACAAGTATTGGATGATTAAAGGTGCCCTTGTTTTGTTTCATTTGTTTTCCCCTACAGAATATGGTTACAGCACTGTTGCTGTTTTACTTATTACTATTGGATCTATGTTTGGTACAACTCTCATTTTATTTAACTCCTGTCAAGAAATCTATACACTCATTTTACAGCTGTTTGTTGGTTTGGCTGTTGGAACCCTTTCTGGAGATGCATTGCTACATCTTATCCCTCAGGTAAGTAATAGACACTTCAGTGCTTTTAAAACGTTGACACATATCTGTGTGCACACAGAGAAAAGTTTCATTTAAATCTGGATAATGCTCATCAGTTTATAAATAAAGCTTTCCCTGAAATCCCCCCAGCACTCCAATTACATTTGCACTCTCTAGCCCAGAGACAGATTAAAAATAATAACAAGTAGAAATCCATGGTTGATGAATTCGAAGAAAATGAGGTTCCTATTCTCAAAAAAAACTTTTCAGAAACCCCACAAGTCCTATGCAAGGCAAGTTCTAGATGGGTATTAATTTTTTTCATGAGGCAGATTCTGTGGCACATTTTAACAGAAATTTTTCAAAGGTTGTATGAGGCATCTGCAGTCCTCTCCACACATTGTTCTAGAGAACCAGGAGCTATCAGCCTAATTAATGCTGAGGCCTAGAACTGTAATAAAATGGGTACCATGATCTTTTCCTAAATTCATAATCTAAATTTTAAGAACAGGATAACATGCAAAACAGAACCAAAATTTCTGTTGTGTATTCATTTATTTTTGACAGAGGCTCCTCTGATATGACACATATGTTATGAGTAGACTTCTAGTGGTCATAGAAAGAGAGCCTCAGAGCTTCATTTAAGAGTCTGGTCAATATTTTCTTCATACGCAATGCATCATCTCTGGGAGCAAAACTGGGAGAGTGTTTTAAGGAAGGCAATTCTCACTGAGTGTCAGACAAATGCATTTCTTTCAGCAGCACCTTTTAAATGTGAAAGTTTTCTCCTTCATCAGTTTTAAGTGCTGTAGTAAGGCAGTAGCCTTTAGAGCTCTCACTTTCAGAGCAAAGGAGGGCTGCTGTGCTGTGACACCGGGTAAAAAAAGGAATCAAACCCACCAATAGAAATGCATTTTTGCTTTAAATATTCATTAATTAATTATGCATTATTTTCACAGAATCACAGAGTTACAGAATTACAGAATAGTTAGAGTTGGAAGGGACCTCTGGAGATCTAGTCCAATCCACTGCCAAGGCAGGATCGCCTAGAGCAGGTCACAGAGGAATACACTGAGGAGTTTTTTCGTGTCTCCAGAGATGGAGAATCCACAACATCCCGGGGCAGCCTGTGCCAGTGGTCTGCCACCCTCAATGTAAAGTTCTACTTCATGTTGAGGTAGAACTTCTTATGTTTTAGTTTATGGCGTTGCTCCTCATCTTGTTGCTGGGCACCACTGAAAAGAGCCTGGCACCACCCTCTTGGCACCAACCTTTGAGATATTTATATGCATTGATGAGACCCCCTCTCAGACTTCTCTTCTCTAGATGGAATAGGCCCAGCTCCCACAGACTCCTCTCATAAGAGAGATGCTCCAGTCCTGTAAACATCTTTGTGGCCTCTACTGGAACCTCTCCAGTAGCTCCTTATCTATTTTCAATATGAAGTCTACATATTAACATGATGCAAGTAATTTTTTATAGTATTTTAACATCAATATATTGCAAACAAAATGTATTTCATATATATAAACGGTGATTTCATAAAACTGTCCCTAAAAATAGTTACTTTCACCACTGAGAGATGAAGAAGTGTAACAGAAGCTTATACTAATAATTCATTTAATCATCTCTTATATAGCTGATAATTTCAAAACACACAATTTAACTTTGAAAGAACTGGGAAAATAAAATTCTGAGAATAAATTGAATTAACCCATTATTGCTTGCTCTAGAAAAAATTAAAACATTGCCATTTAAAATTTTTTTTTTACTTTATCTCTTTTGTTTTAGACTCTTGGTTTACATAAACATGAAGCACAAGACATAGAACATTTATATGAGGGAAAAGAATATATTTGGAAACTTCTGGGAATAATTGGAGGAATTCATGGATTTTTTCTGATAGAAAAGTGTTTCTTTCTCTTGGTAACACCTCGTGACCAGGTAAAGCTTTGTACAATTCACCTTTACAAAAAATGCTTGTATTTTGAGGTTTTGCAGTGCACAGAATGTTAAAATGATTGTGGAAATTAATTACAATTTCTGTGACTTAAAGGAAGCATTGATAATTGCTTTGCAATGTGCTCCTACCAGACTGACCTTCAGTTTCTATTTTGCTTTGCTCTGTGGATTGTGCTTGCTTCATGAGTGTGTTCCATATATTTATAACTCAAGAAGGGAACAGTTAATCAAATGTGTTCCATAAGCCTGCATTCATGACTCACACTGGAGCAGGTGAAAAGTGTGTATCCATATGAAATAGCAATGACAGTTGTTTGCTCTAGGCTCTGTTTGAAGAGGAGAAAGATGTAATAGAAAGATAGATGCAAGCGCAAGATATTTTCAAGAACGATATCTTAAGATTTCCAGATTGTTTTTAATCCCTATCCCAATGAGTTGAAAATCTAATATGTGTGTTGCAGTCAATAGGACCCAATCTTATATTAATAGTATCTCCTTGCTTGCTGGATGCTTACAGTAATTCTAGTATTTTATTTTACTGTGGCTGGAGCCTGAAAATATGATTATGCACAAGGGTATAATGTAACACAAAATGTGATGGCTCATTAAGCATGAGAGACAATCTTAATATCACTTAAGAAGGCTAAACCTTTGCTTGTTCTGTTCTACAGAAAGTGTGAAGAATGGCCTGATTTAGATACACAGAAATGACTCCCTATTCCCACTACCTTTGAGTCAGCCATAAGAATATAATGTGAGATTAATAGAATGAGAATATTTTGATGATGGTGATATTTTATTTGCTTGGTAAAAAGGATTCCTTTTTGTCTACTTGTTTGACAGAAGGCTTTTATCATCATCCCATAAATTTAAACTTTTTCTACTGAAAACTAGATGAATTCTCAGAATTAATTTTTAAATCCGTGTCAGCTTCAAATTTTAATTTGATTTTTAAAATAAATTAAGTTTTATCAAACCATTGTGGTTGTCACTGATTTGTCTGATTCACTTTTCAGAGTTTTTTAACAAAATACGCCTTTGGAAATGTTGATGCCAGCCAGTGATACTTTTCAATATATTTTGTTTGGAAAAAAATTATTCTTAAAAATGCTAAATTTTCACAAAAGACTGAGAACCTGTGTTCATTGAGTTTCAGAACTAATTGCAAAGCATCTTCATTCAGCAGGGCCTTTCTTTAGTTAATGGGCACTGGGGACATTCCCATGATCTTCCAGTGGAGTCTGAATTAAATGAACATTCAGACAGAGGCAAATCTACTTCAACCATACAGTTGGTAGGTTAACAATATGACATACTTCCCTGAATTTATATTCTTCTTTCTCTGTTCCTCAAAAGAAATGAAAAAAATTTAATGTAATAAATCAGTATTATTTTTCAGTCTTTATTGATTTGTTGTTTATTATTTGACATGATTGTCAAGAATCTCTAGATTTTGAAGCTTCTAATGAGCTTTAACTGAGATATCAAGAGCAGATATTTTACTAAAATTCTTTTTAAGTGTGTATCAGATTGACATAACAATACACTTCCTGTATTGTTATACATTTTTTTGATAAAATTCTTGAAGATTTTCCTCCTCCCTTCTTTTTAAACACTGACCATATGTAAAGGTAGACTCTCCCAATGGAAAAACTTCAGAATTTTCTGCAGTGAGAGTTAAGTGCATAAGTAGTGAACAGATTAAATCCTGGACAGTTTTGGGGCATTTTTTAATATATTTGAAGAGTAACGTAAACACTTTGGATATCTGGGAATGGCGCTTACCTATAAGAAGTTACACACTTTTATACTGGTCTTAAGATAGTATCCAGACAGATAAATCTTTGCAAATTAAATTGAGTCATAACTTTTAACCTGTTTTCTCTTTCTTTCAACAAATCTCTTCAGTTTATATCCAGTATCTAGATGCACAGGTGAACTACATTTTACTAATGTAGTTGTGATAGGCAAGAGCCTCATGAGTCACTTCTAATCTCCAAAACACAGTTGGGAAACTCTCAATTGAAAACAGAGAAAACAGAGGAGTGAAGCATGTTTACTATTTTGTGAGACACGTCATAGCTTCCTGTCTATGATAATGAATGATCATGTCGTTCCCCTCAGCTGCAAAATACCCCAAAGTTCTATATAGACCACATGAATTAGCCTGGCTGAGCTGGTTTCTACAAGAGCAGCCAATTTTGCAGAATCATGTGAGTAATACTAAGACAAACACTGGTTGACTAAGAAAAACTTATAAATCCTTCAGGTCAGTAGTTAGTCTTGCAGTTTTGACTCAGAGTTCAAAGAAGTGGCATGTGAATAAATATTATAGGAGAAATGGAACAATTAACTGGAGTTCATATAACTGGCTGCAATCATTGGAATTAGAGACATTTATTTTTCCTTTAAAATGTAGGATATGAAAAACAATTTTTTCCTTCTTTTCTCATGCTTCTACAGCACATATCCTTCATCACAACCAAACTAATACCAGCCAATAAACACATCCTATTTTGTAGCCAGTGTACATCTCTGGTACAATTTTTGGAGTGATGGCTGCTGTCCCTAACACAGTGCTCTTGTGCTGTTGTTGACTCCACTGGCTGCCATAATAGGTTTAACACACTTTTTTGGGGGGAAAAAACCCCAGCAATTAAAATTCAGTCTTTCTAGTTTCAAGCAAACAAGTCTTTTGGCTTCTCTCTCCCTCACATGACTTTCTAATAATTTCTCCAATCAGAAAGCAAGGCCCCAGGGAGGTAGGGGCAGTGAGAGATTACTTATGTTCTCCCTTCTCTCCCAACAGTTGCAATATCTACTAATTAAACGTTAGGGCTGATGCATCAACTTATCTCTCTAGGATAAGGAAGCAGACACTCTATCTTTCTTCACTTGAAACAAGGGTAAATTTCACCATGGAGTGTACTCAAGTGCTGCTATACCCAGCTTGTGTTGCCTGGTGCCGAGATGAAGCCCTTGCTAAAAGCCAAGATACAAGACACTGGAGGCTGCACCACCCTGAAGAAACCCCCTATATTTTGAAAGGGGGTGAAACCTACTGATGATGATCTTTTTTAGTCTTGTGTTTTCACAAAGAAACTGTGAAGAACATGAGTACCAAAGAGACTACCTATTTTTCCTTGGAAATCCGATGGACACATTCTCCAAGAAAATACAATCATCCACTCATGACAAAATCTAAACACACAGTTTTAATTATAATTTCCCTTTTAGTCTTGCATTTGGCTCAGATGTCTGTGTATTCAAGCAGAAGATTGGTTTTCTTGGGCTACAATAACACCTATGAATGTCTTTCTTCCTACCTGAATTAGACTTATCTCTCTCTTGGCAAGGCAGATTTCTTTTTTATGTGTTTTCTGCAAAAAAAATCACACTGCCAGTGGCCAGCAAATCATTCTAATGATATCTGTGCAAATAACAATTGACTATCTTTAATTCAAATAGCTTGAACTTAGTTGATGTTTTCCTGTATTTATGGCAGCAGCTGGAAGAGCCGCTTAAAACTGATCCATTATCTTTGCTTTTAACTAGAGAAGCCCAGAAGATTCTGAACCTGCTGAAGTTCCTCCAGAGAGCAAGGTGATCAGCAAAAAAAGTTAGTATCAATAAAAAGACTAGACAAGACAGGAAAATCCTTCAGACCTAAGATGGAATTGAAAGTGTGCAGCTGTCTTAGCTCTGTGTTTGCTGTGTGCTACATTACCACATCTCATGGCGCCTGGCTACATAATTTAATCTCTGCTTAAAGACCTTCTTAGCTGCCAACCCTGTAATTGTGAAGTTCATTAATCTTACACTGTCTTTGCTTTAGTATTTGCTGTCTCACTGTTGCAATCTACTTTTCTAAAACCTTTTCTTAAAGGGAAATAGTAAAAAATTAATACAAAACATATTTTTATAATTTTAAACTTAGCTCAAGCTTTCATTTCTGAAGGTGGTGAAACATTTGTTTTGTTGGCTCACTATGCTAATATAATTCTGCATCCTTCTTCTCTTGCACAATAAAGCAATAGACTTTAAACCCGTAATGATTAATTACAGGTATGGAATTACAGCTTCATGATGGCTCTCAGTTTTAGAATAATATGTTTGCATCTGAGAACTTCGGATAACTCCTGTCTTCTGTGGCTTTTTGTTGCTTAGTAAAAATAGAAAAATAGAGTATAAACCAAATTTTGCCTTTAACTGTACTTTGTGACCTTGGTGAATTCAGTATAGTTGCAGTCAGTCAAATGAGGGAATAATATTTTAATTGAAATCAGTTTATTTATTATAATTAACTCTCCTTTATTTTGTGATGTCAGATCTCAGGTCATCAGTTTGATTCATTTAATTATGTCATTATCTTCTTCCAGGTTTTAATGTTCTCTTCTGTTGTTGTGGACTTCATTTCTATTTCTGAAGCTTTAGAAATCTGGATTTTCATTTCTGCACTCTCACCTCTCCAGTAGTACACAATCCAGTGCCAGTTTGAGCATGACTATGTAGCTCATCTCTAGATATTTTTGTTCAGTTCAATCATCATTACCTGCTAAGCACCAACAAACTTCTAGTGATATCAATGTTATTTGTTCCAAATAACTAAATTTGAGATAGTTTCTCGGTAATCTTTGTTTAGTTTAATTTTTCCCCATACCTCAGTCTTATTTCCATAAGTGAAAACTTAGTAGGGAAGGGGAGGAGGTTAGTTGGGTTGTTTTTGGGGAATACATAATTACAAAAGTTTGTTTCATTGCAGTTCTTTTAAATACCTAAGTGCACAAACATACTTGGGTACCTTGATACTGATGTTTCTTCCCCGAAACTGGATGGAATCTGCGGATCTAAGAGAGAAGTTTGACAACTCCAGAACTGCAAAGCTTCACTGTTAATGCCTGTCAAGTAGGACTGCAAAAGGACTGAATCACCTTAGATAGTCAGGGAGTAACTTAGAAAGCAAGAAGGTTTCTAAGGAAAAAGATGTCTGACTGGCCCTCTCCTCATTTATCCAGATTTGTTCTATGAATATCAGAGAAGACCAAGCAGTAGCATTTTATATTTGGTGTACTTAGTGACACTTTATATTTACTAAAACTATTTTTTCTGTGTTAGTCATGGAAACATTGGGAAAAGATCTATTTATGGATAAATGTTTGCTTTAAACTTTTATTCTAAACTTAAAAACTGTAGTATATGTTGAGGTCCTGTACCCATTAGTTTTATGAAAATTATAGAATGGTATTTGCTATGAGTTCTAATCCCCTGTTTAAGCAGAAAAAAAAAAAAAGACTGTTGGAGAAGAAGAGGCTTTGTAGCAATAGTTAAGGTAATAAGTTAATAGTTAAGAGTTTGTGTTGGAATATAATGCAGAGAGGTGATTGCCAGTAACAAAGCTGCTTTAAAATAGACTAAGAGTAAAGTATGATAAACATTCAGATTTGTTTATACATGCATCTTAAATTTCTGTCAAGCGAGTTCACAAAGCTTAAATCTGTAATTGCTCCATAATGTTAACCTGATCCCCGTGTTATACTACAACACATTGGAATGAGTTCCAGTAATCATGTTATATCTTCTCCGACAATCAGATACTTGAACAAAACAGACTAATAAGACCTCAGGGCAGGCCATGATTTCATCCTTGCCAGTGCTTCTTACAAATCACAAACTTAATGTAATGCAGCAAGCTATTATTTCTATGTAATTCATGCTCTGCACTATTGATTATAAACTGCCCATAGTGTTTAGAAAGAACTGTGCAGACTGCGGACATCCACGTCCGGCTCTGTAAGCTGGCAGTAAAAATCTAACAAGCCTGCCAATTCTTCTGAACCTGCAGAGCTCCCAGGCAACTAGAGAGGATTTTCTGAATACGGTTGTGAGGCTTTTATGTGCTCTGTGTGTTTTTTATAATAGTCTGAAGACTTCAGTTCTAGCCAATTTCTGTAAGAAAAACATCTCCCCCACCACTATAAAATGTTCATCTCTGAGAAACATTACTGGAGTGAAACCTTGCAATAACTATAATAACTGATCAGACACATCTATGCAGCTTCACATTTGCTTGTTAGTCTGTCATATTATGTCTATGTGAGGTTACCAAAATGCAGAAAAATACATATTTAGGGCCCAAAACCTGACCCTGCACCTTCAGGCATGAAACCAAACCTTTTCAAAGTATTCTGTCCATTCTGTGTAGAGGGAAGCTGGATGAGTTTCTTGACAGACATTAGGCAGCCCTGCTTGTAAGACTGTGGATGAAATGAATGAAACAAAGTACAGGATGGGGCAGCTAATTATGTGTTGCTAAGTTTAGATGTTGAACCTATATGGAGCCTTGTTGCTTCTTGAAGATATAAACTCCCTCCTTGTGAATCTGTTCAGCATTCTACCCAGCTGTCTCTGTTACAGGCTGGGCAGAGAGACTGTCCCTAGTTCCCTAGCTTGATCTCAGTACTTGCATCACAAGTAGCACCTTTCCACTCATGTCAGGTGACATGATGCCGTGAACACCCAGTACACTGTTCCACACTAAACCAAGGTCACAGAACAATATGGGAAAGACAAACACCCATGAGTGGTGCTCCAGATAGGAGTACTATGAGCATAACAGCCATTAATTGATTGGAACAAATGTTGGATATAAGCATGCTGTAACCCTGTACTATAAGTGATACTCCTAGGCTTGTTGTCTTTCATTTCTATCTCTCACTGTAATACAACTGCATAAGAAAACCAGACCCTGCAGATATTACTCAGTAGTAGCAAGCTTTACAGGATTAAAACAATCAGCTGTGTGAGACCAAATATTTATCTTCACTATAACTGTGCAATTCCGTGGGCAACCGTGGAAGAACTCCACATAACATCTAGGAAAACCTGTGTGAATTTCATCAAATAAAGAAAGATTAATAGAAATCCTCAGGATGCCTCATGAGACTGGATTTAGACCAAATTTTTTGTCTAACAGTTGACCTAGTAAGAGTAAGGAGGTTATTTTATGGTATTTGCATCTCATTTTGAATTGTTCTGGAACCTACTTTTTTTGTTTCAAATGTAATAACAAGGACAAAGCAGATCAACACAATTTCCCTCTGATTATTATGACTTCTTGTAGTGTTATATGCAAAGTCACCAAAACCTCCAAATCATTTGGAATGTAACAAAAGTGGGAATAGCTGTTTGGGTTAAAACTGGGCTTTTTATCTGTTTTTTTGTTTTCCAAGGTAAGAAAATCAGCTTGTTAGCAATAATGGTTCTGGTGGGTGACAGTCTTCACAATTTTGCTGATGGCTTGGTAATAGGAGCAGCATTCTCATCCTCAACAGAAACAGGTGTGACAACGACTGTTGCTATTTTATGCCACGAAATTCCTCATGAAATGGGTAAGAAATATATGTGTGTATTTTTCCTGATTGGCTTTGCATTTGCAGGTTTCCCAAAAAGTTCTATCCTGTATGACATCTGTGGGAAGTCTTGCTTACAGCATCATGAATTATAATATTATAATGTGAAACTGATACTTTCTTTGGCCTTCACAAAAACAAGAGGAGGCTTCCGCACTCATTACTGGATGCCTTCCCATCTCACCTTCTCCAAATGCAAATGACATCAGGTCAGGAATGACCTTTTATTCTTATGTGTACAGACACAAAAACAATAAACTGTAAGCAAGACCCACATGTGCATAATGGCCATGCCTGACACAATGGGCTATCCAAGAGTTTCAATATGCAGCAGAGCTATTGAAGCAAGTATTCCTCTTGCTACCCTCATTCCTGCTGCTTATCAAGAACAATAAGATAATAAAAGGTGTATGACCTATTTTACTAGTGGACAGGATGGGAAGATTGTTCTGTTGAATATTGCTCTTCTGTGGTAAAACTTCCAGCATGGTGGAAGTGGCTCCTGACATCATTGTGTTGATGAATGTTTATAAATTGGGAAGTTTGAGATGAGAACTTCAGGTTCTCATTTCTGTCATTAAATGACTGAAGATTTCATGTGCTATATAGAAAACTCCTCCAAACAAAAAGGTGAGATGGAGGACTGCTGTAAAACTGGTAACTCACTCTTGTTTGCATAGCAAAGAAAATTGAAATACCTGACAGTTACCTCCAAAGACACCTTCTTAATTCTGGGGCAGGAGTGCCCCAGTATCAAAGTGACATTTTTACACTCATGGAGTAAAATTTTTCAAATCTGTTACTGTGGGCCTATTATGAAATCTTTTATTTTAGAAGAAAAACCTGTGATGAGATTCTGATGTACAGCTTAGTCCAATTGATTAGAACTGAAATCAGTGGAATTAAACTGGGATCAGACCGGCATAGATTACTCTGACTTGCAGCACATGTAAAACACTCAGAGACCGTGCTGCAAATATACCCACACGATTTGAACTGGCAAGTCCCCAGTGGAGAAAGATTTAGAAACTCTGGGAAACCATGTGACTTCACTTTTGCATGTATCCAAGTTGGAAATGTCACAGAACATAGAGAACTAACAGAAAGCCACTCCTCAATACTGTATGCTATCTTTAGGAACAGCTAAACAAGTACAAGTCAATATGACTTTTTGTTGTTTTGAGATTTTTCTTTCACACAGGACAAGTTTATAACTAATTCTACAGAATTCTAATTGCAGTCCTCCATCATTCACTATCTTTGTGCATGTCCTAATTATTTCCCCATATATTTTATTATCAGGAGTCTTAAAAATATGTTTTTAATGTAATAAAAATTTATAATAATAATAAATTTTCTGTCTTTTTCTCTATGCAGGAGATTTTGCTGTGCTGCTAAGTACAGGGCTCCCCACGAAGATTGCAATTTTGATGAATTTTATAAGTGCACTAACAGCATTCTTAGGACTTTATATTGGCCTTTCTCTATCAACTGACCCATCCATTCAAAACTGGATCTTTACTATTACAGCTGGAATGTTCTTGTATTTATCTTTAGCAGAAATGGTGAGAACTTCAGTCTATTTTTATATTTTCCTTTTACCATAGCCATATCATAGATGAGTGTCAGACAAATGCAGGGGGATGAACTTGGAGACAAAAAGAGTTCATAGGCTTGTTGGGAAGAGCATGTTGTCTGCCCTGTGTGTGCAGAGTTCGAGCAGTAATCTGCTTTTATTTTGTGTCATTCTCATGTTAGGTGTCATTATAATGAAAAGTGGAAATAAAGGCCATTAAGAGACTAAGATAAGAGAAAAACATAATGGACTTCTAGAATCTTTTTTTTAAAAATCTTTTAAAGACTTTTAAACAGTGTATTTTTAGTTACTTTGTAAAAATTATATATTTGAACCTTCAGGGGTTTTTAAGATCTTGAAAAAATTGGTTCCTTTTTTCTTTTTCTGCCCTTTTCTTTATATATTTTTTGTCCATTGTTTCAATGCAAATTTGCTGTTTCAGAACTAAAATTTAAGATGCTTATCCTGAACACTTCCTTTCTGTCCTAAGGAGGTTTCAGTGAGCTCTTAAGCAATTAAAAAGTGTTTGGATTACCTCAACTTTTTAAAATTTGTCCAATATTTTTCATACTCCCAGTTCAGTAGCAATGATCTGTCTATAGAAAAATCAAGTGTGAAGATAGGAGGTAGGAGGAAGGTCTAAGGACTGAGCAAAATGTGGAGGAATCACAGCTCATGCAGATGCCTCAGGCCAAATAATTTATCGAAGAGATGTGTGAGTGTTACACTTGTAGGAATGCAGAACTTAAATGCCTGCCCAGCTTTGTCACAGGGCTCTTTAACCATTATGTGTTGATGTAAAGTTTCTTGCAAGCTCCTCCACAAAGATGGAATGTTTTGAGTGAGTAGATCAAGAGGGAGGAAAAAAATGTCTCTTCATAAATTATTGCTTTGTTTTTTTCCCAAGGCTGTCTGTCTCTCTCTTGTGTTCATTACCACCCCTTGTGTTCATTACCACTTCATGCCTGAGATGCTCTTTACCATGTTCAGGCATCATACTTAAAACCTGATATGCCATTCCAGTAGTATAACCTATTTAAAATTCTACTTACAGTAATTGATCTTAGACATTGGTAGTATTTTTTTCTATTTTTACTATTGCAAGTAAAGTAAAATGAACATAAAGTGCACCTAAGAGCTTAAAAGGGAACTGCCGAAGGATTGTGGATGTGTCAGCAGTCCTGACTGAGGTGGTAAATAATAGGCAAGAACACTGTGTACGAAGTTGCAGCTTGTTCTGACAGAGAAATTTGGAAGTTAGGCTGCCTACCAACTGTGTAGGCATGGTTTTACTAATGGGTCCAAGAATGATGTACACATATTTTTCCCTCAGTGTAGGATCAGCATCCATCAGGGATCCACAAGCTCCTAGAACAATACCATGTTTTTCCCTGAGTCTTCAAAGCAATGTGCCAGCTGTAACTCCCAAGAGAAAATATAGTTCCAGGCAGAGACAGGGACAGGTTTTCCCTTGTTCTCAGCTTGTCATAATAATCTTGGTCTTGATGTGAAGGGGAGAAAGAAGGGAGAGAGAGAGGAGGATCTTATTTCTCTCAATCCCTTTTGTTAATAGCATCAGTCTGTCTCTGCGTTTTGTCAAAAGATCTGCCATCAGGTGGCTCACCTGTTTGTCAGTGTCAAATATCACAGGGATTATTTTATTTTAAAGATTATTTATGTAGCACTGCAGGCATCTGCAGATCTTTTTTGTATGTTAGTATAGTACATCTCAAGAGAAAATGAGCCATTCTTTCTGTATTTTTCAACTTTCTGCACAGAAATAGGTTCTCTTCTCTGCTGCACTCTCATCTACAAACAGCAGTCATCAGTGCTCCTGCCAATGGTGTACAAACACTTAATAGTACACAAAGCTTGACTATAATTTTCAGTACTTGTTTTATGGGCTTTCACATATTCATGTCAGACCAGCAGTTAAATAAAACTGAACAGCGTCACTGGTTTCTGCATTGAGGAACATTGAGGGGTGTGAGTGGAGGTTTGTTGACAGAACAGCGCTGTGAGACTGCCACCACAGACAAAGTAGCACAAAACTACTTCTGTGGTTAATTAAAGGTTTTTCATTTCTACAACTGGCATTGTAACTCCATTAGCAAGCTGGATAGACTAATAATTTCAGAAACTGAAAAAGAGACAAGGGATAAAATCACTTACATCCATCATTTTTCACCAAGAAATTATGCAAAACTGAAGTTTACTCTGACTAATTTAAAAAATATTTTCACTTTTGAAGATAAGGGAGTAGTTTTTAAACTGATTTACTGGACTGTTGCAGTGCGGCAGCCATGCCACACGTGCCCAGCTTGGTAGAACTCTTTTTTAGCCAGTATATGCCTGAGAGCCTCTCATGCCTTCTTTCAGCATGCTGCTTCCTATTTCTTCTTATCTTTTGTGTGCTCATGATAACATGAGCTGGAGTGGAATAAAGAAGTCCCTTGATTAGCAGTCCCTCTTTTGCCTCCAGCAGACTTGAAGCATTAGCAAGTGTGATAGCTTCCAACAGCTTGGATGTGGTGCTATGTCCCTTAATTTGTGAAATGCTTTGCATCTGCCAGTTGAATAGGCCTATGCTTCTTAAACAACATGAATCTCTCTGCTGTGACTTTGTTGTTCAGGGAGAGTTGGGTAACCATAGCTGATATTGTGACAGGAACCATTTTATTTTAACAGACAAGCAGGCGTGTCGCACTAGGTATGGCTACAGAAATGGTTTGTGTTGATAATGTGCACACAGGTTAGATGGAGGGAGCAGACATCAGCATTGGACATGGAAAGGGTACTACTTGCTGAAAATTCCTTTTGAAAATTCTCTTAGGAACCTCCTGTGCATGTGTGCAGCTCCTAAATTGTCACTGACAGCAATAAATAAATTATCACGGACAGCAATGAAAATACTAGATTTTGCAGCAAGAGGAGAAAATTCCCCTGTTTGGAGAACTTGTTCACTCAGGCACTGGGGAAGAGGACAAAATAGAGTGATTATAAGGATAAATAAGAACGACTAAACATCTGGACTGGATTCAGACTAAGTCTTAATTAACAGTTTTTATCTATATACATAAAAAAGCCTGTGGGCTCTGAGCACTGAAAACCATCAGTTCACATTTTGATTTACATCAGAACTTTGAGGTGTTTACACTTGCTTTAGATTAAAAGTTTCTGATTATCTTTGAACACTGATCAAATATAACTACATGAGTTTCTGTACCATAATTTAAACCACTGCCTTGTTATAATGAAGATCCAGGGCATTTGGGTTTCCCTGTTATTTTCAGGCAAAACTTTACAGTGGAGGCGGGTTTTTCAGTAAAGTTTTGTTTTGGGCCCATACCAACTTCCAGAGGAAGAGGAATGCAGGAGAAGCAGCCCCAGAGACCCCCGTCTGACAGAGGAAAGGACAAGCATAGCAAACACTCCTGTTAACCTCCTTGGTCAGCACCACTCCACTGTCTCCCAGTGGCTGCTGCTGTTATAGCTACTGTGAAGAGGCTCCAAAGCGCAGAGGAACTCAGTAGTTTTATCCAAGCACAGAAAGAAACACACAACCAAAACCAGAGGTCAGCACCAGATTGTTGCTCTGTATTTATTTCCAGAGTTGATGTGACAGTATTAGCAGTCATCAGTGTTTCCCCTGCATAAAGCAAAAATACAGGAGAATTTGAGCCTGAGGCATCATTTTTGCAAGCTCTGTTTAGACACTTATTTAGTTTAAACCTTTGATAAAATACACTAGGTAGAGTGAAAGGTGAGTGAACTTCTATTATTATTATAAGCAAGTATTGCTTCATTACTTGATTTAAAACTCACTGAGAAAAATACTAAACATGATTTTTTTCAAGCATGTTTTAAAAGTCCTGTTTTCTACTTGTACATTTACTGAAGGCCAAAGAAATAGGAGTGTTGCCAGTGATTTCAGAAAAAGTATGACTGACCCTATATATAGTACTGAAGCAAAAAGTACTCCAACTAGTTTATTCCCACAAAAGGAAATCACTAATTTTACTAAATAAGCATTTCCTTGCAGACAGCTGTAAAAAATTACTGCAAACTATTGAGAAGTTAACAAATTTCAGAGTCTCGTTTATAATTCTTGTCAGTGCTAGTAAAAGAACCAAAGTGGGTAGAATTTGATTAATTTAAATATTTCACTGTAGAGATCACCTTTGTCAAAATGTACAGAAAATGCTACACATTAATAACTATAGTCAGAAGCTCAGCATTTTAAAAGTTGGGGGTTTTTTAAATGAAGTTTGCCTTGTTTTCCCATAACTTTTTTTTCCCACAGATGAATGTATCTGGCTCTCATTCTGGTGTCTTATTCTTTTTTTAGCTTCCTGAAATGACTCATATTCAGACACGGCGACCCTGGTTGATGTTTCTCCTACAGAACCTTGGATTACTATTAGGCTGGCTTTGCCTCTTACTTTTGGCTGTATTTGAACAGAAAATTAAAATATAAGTTTTCTGTTGGAAATCTCGAAGTACCACTTATGACAGTGGATAGCATTATTCACGATTTTGTCATGTCTGCTATAGTGATATGTAAATTAAGTTGCTGGGATTTTATATCTGAACAGTAGATAACTATTTTACTTTATTAACTTATTGTTCAGATTTTGTAATTATTTTTTTGTAAACATGAATGTTTAGAATTATGTTTTGTTACTGAGTTTACCAGATCCCATGCTCAAACTCACAGGAGCTTTTAATTAGTTTTTATTGAGACTGTTCTAGTTGAATGCTCTAAATGATCTCTGCCAGTCTGATTGAAGAAAAGAATAAAACACTTTTATATGCAATAATTAAAGTGGACTAACCATAGTTGAATAATTCGAATAAGGAATGGGTTTTTTTGCCTTTTAGTACAAAGAATTACTGTATTTCTTGAAATCTAAAAAGTGTAGCACAGCTAAACTGCTAAATGTCATAAAGCAATCTCATAAAGTCTGCACTATCTATGTTGACAACATGAAGTCTCATCATCTTACTGGTCCACTGTGGCAGGAAAATAATGATAAGTGCAAATGTTGACGTTTATGATACAGAAATCTGAGAATACTCTCTTCCAACTATAATACAGTTTCTCATATGTGTGATGGAATCTGTGAGAGTCAAGCTGGACTAACACTTTTGCATTATCTCACCTCTGGTGGTTGCTTGTAGAAACTGCTTATGAAGGATTATAAGAAATATGTTCAAATTGTTTTTCCCTGCTATCCCTTCCGGGCTCCTCAAATGAAGGGTTTTCATGAGCCAAATGTTGCTTCTGAGACATCATATTCAATAAACACTTGCCTTCCTGTTAGCAATTAGCTTGATCATAGATATGTGATGTGCATTGTGGGAAGAGCTTTTTCAGTTGTCTAGAAGTGAATGTGGCCTCTCTGCAACTCCTCCCATCCTTACTGATTTTTGTGAAATTAGTCCTCTTGATTTCAAGGTAATTCTGCATAAATTGAGATAATTCATTTAATTTAGTGTTGCAGAACCAGGCCTGAAACAAATATACAAATTCTGCCCTGATTCTGATGTGCTGAGCAGCTTCCAGGAGGTGTTGAGCAGCATTCAGCTGTGTGATTTCAGCTATTTACATGCTCTCAATTTCTGGTGCAAGGACTTCTCCCCTACCTTATTTATACTTTTGTACGAGAACTGAATTATGTTCTTTCTTTCTCCTCTGATGAGATGTGGAAATAGGGAGAGCAAGTTACAGAGCAGACCTGCAGTCTTTATGCAGCAACTGAAAATTTTCTTTTGTCTTAATTCAGTCTTGAAATATCTCTACATTATGGCACAACATGACTGTCTCACAATGCATTTATTTGATAGCTCCTAGTGAAGGTACAATTGGTCTCATATTACATAGGGGAACAGATTCTACTCTCCTAAAGCATGCTCTCAGACCTGTTAGTTCGCAAAAGCTTCATGGGCACCATGCTAACTTATCCAAATACAAAGTGAAAAAATAACAAATTTCACTGTTTATGATAGCCCAGGTTCTAGTGAACCCTTAGTCAACTTCAGACTAATCCTCAGGAAAAAAACCCAAACACTTAGAGATAATTTAAAAAGTTGGTATGTATTCATTTTCAGTGACTGTTAGTTATGAGATATGAGCAAATACCCCAATGCAAATCTAGACAAACCTAGACATTTACATACCTTCAGAAAGCTCGTTCCAAACAATTTATCCAAGGTAACACAGGAAGTCTTTATCTGACAGTGGAGTGAACTGAGCTCCTTCTAAGGCCCAAAGTAAAATCCTAGCTTCTTTTATTTTGGTGTGCAGATATTACGATTGCTTTTTCGGTTGATGTAACTTTGAAAGGTGACTTGAGAAGTATGTCTAATCCTTCTGTTTTCAAAGTTTAGATTTTTTTCAGGAGCTTGTGCTTGATTTTATTAAGGTAATATTTTTAAAAAGTGGTTTCTTGGTATTTAATCTGTTTGTTTTGGTACTGAGTCACTTCATGACCTTCAGCTGTGAGAGTCAATTCAAGCAAGAGCAGGGCATCACTGGACATAAGCAAAATCTATTCTTGTATCAGATGGTGCAAATGAATATTGGAAACATTCATTATTTCAAAGAGAAGAGTTGCCATAGTTTGAATGCTTATGTATGCCTTATGTTTGCTACCATGGAAAATAAGATTACCAATATGATCATGTTTTGATAATGTTATTGTATTCTGAAATATTTGTCTACTATTTATTAATATGTCTGAAAGAAGGCAAGTAATTTCGAGCAGTGTGTACTTTAAAGTTGCATATGAGCAAAGGTTCCCATCCTGGTATGATCTGTGAACATATTGTATCCACATCTGTTAAGAAAATGCCATCTTTTGGCTATATATGTTTATCAGGCACCTTGATTACATTTAACAACAAAATGTATTTATACAGCTTCCACCACACACACAGATATGTTGATCAGAATGCCAGTTAATCTTTATTTCTGCCACAGAGCTAAGCATAAGGGCTTTTGTGGTGTTTGTCAGTAAGTGAGTGGTTCTATGATTGTTTTGCCCTGGTGTCAAATCTGAACACCTGAAGTCTCATCAGCATATGAAAGTTTGAATTCTTGTGGCACTTATGAGAGAACTTACCTCACTACTTAAGGCTTGTGCCTCTGCTGTAAATCTCTTTACATGAGGGTCTATAAAAAGATACTGAAGGTGGAGTATTACCACATGTAAATCAAGACTTCTAGCCTTCCAGAGGGCTGGAAACTATTCCTGTAGATCACTGAAACAGAAAAGTAAATAAGTTTCACACCAAAGAGATGCACGTGTGGAATTCATCATTTTAGTCAATGTTCTCTAAAAATTCCAAGAAAAATAATACCGTATGTTTTTGTGTCCTTACAAAAGACAAGACTGCACAAGTATTTTTATGATGCATTCTCTTTTAGTTTGTTTTAAATTCTTTAGAGTTTGTTCATTGAGATTTGAAACAGACCTGTTTTTAAAGCCAGGTACATCTTTCTGTTGCTCCAAACCTAACAGACAAAGAGTATAATATGCCAATGTTTTCATTGAGTCAAATCCTGTGTAAGGACTGCAGAACTCTATCACTTGCAGCCCTTAAATCAGGACTAGGTTTCTCTGTAAGAGGTATGCAATTACTCAAACAGATGTTATGTGCTTGATGGAGAGATTACTTGGTGAGGTTTTACAGCCAGTCAGGCAGCTCTAACTAGATAATCATAATGTTCCTTTCAAACTCTAAACACATGAATCTATAGATACTGGAATTTTTCTGGAAGAAGTTTCTTAGCATTTCTCCCTTTCATCTATTCTTAGTTTTCAGGCCCTCTTAAGATGAAAAGGTCTTGCTTTCCTACACAGAAAATTAGAGAGAAAAGGAAAGGTTGAAAGAATTTTTTTGCTACAGTATTTTTCTTGGAAGTTAGATGGCAGAGGGCCTCACGAAGAATACTTCCAATTCCAAACTACCAGCCCTCCTAAGCATGAGAGCTGACCTTGTACCTCTCTTTTCTGTATATGTTACACATTATCCAGTGACTCCTAACATAAATAGTACCTTCTTTGCAGTTAGTTATAGTAATGCCCTCAGAAGTTTCTGGAACTCAGCTGCATGTTTTAAATACTGCCATCTATTCCTTTACCGTACTTTATGCTTTAAACATGAATGTGGCGTTTCTCCAGAGACAGAAAAATGCATTAACATCGACATAGAAAAATACAGAAAATATAGTTAGTTTTTACCCTTGGATTGTTTTTCCATCACCCTGTCATTGCATTCGAGAAAGCAAATTATCATTGTAACAGTTTTAAGCAGGTTTATATCTGTCTGATATATGGATTGGGGCTGATACCTTATCAATGTCCTTAGCTTTTCTTTCTTTACTGTAACCTTTTGTCAAGCCTTCCTCTCATTTTAAAAATAAGCTGCCTTCTATTGTGAGCGTAGCTGTAGGAATGTGACTGCAGAAAATACAAGCAGTAGTTACACAATGGCTTTAATCAAAACAAAAAGTCCTGCAATTTATTTTACTGGAGCCACCTACATTCCCTTCTCCCCAAAAGAACAAAAAATCCACACATGGAGCTGTTGCTCTGGGTCACGTAGGGAAATCTAAGAAGTGCCTCTTTCCTTTTATGTCCCTGATAACAGGACCAAGCACAACGGGAGACCCTGCACAGACGCCTGGATTGAAGTCGCTGCCAAGCTCCCGTCGGCGGCAGCGCGGAGCAGCATCCCGGGGCAGGGGTGCAGGGACCGTGGAGGGCTGGTGCCGCTCCCTCCTGCAAGGGACAGGACACAGAGCAGGCGGGGGACTCCCGAGGGGGAACCGCAGGGTGGCACTTCAGCGTCTGCAGCGGGAGGATCCAAGGGTTTACAGCTGTCTCCGTCTCACCCTGCTCACTGCAGGGCACATTCTCAGATGGTTCAGGTTGCCTTGGCTTTGGAAGTGAAAACTAACGTGAAAGCGGTCTGGCCGATACCCCCATGAGTGCGGGCTCCCGCGGGGCAATAATCCGCAGGACCCCAGCAACCAGGGTGATCCCAGGGATTCCCAGGGCAGTCCATCTCCACGTTACAGCTACAGGGCGCCCAAACGGAGCGCGACGTGGCGGCCTCTCCTCGCCAGGGTCTGCTCTCACCAGAGAGCATTAAGAGCAGGATTACGTGGCAACCTAAATCTGCCTAGCAACCATTTACATATTGGCCCAAGATAATGCAGACCAACTCAAACGCAGTGCTGTAGATGCGTCTATATGTGACATTGTTTTGTTCCATTGCAGCTGGCTGGGGAGCCCTCCCTCCTCCTTTTCCCAGGGGCCAGAAGGACCTAATTTGACCCATCCAATAGAGGTGACAAGAGATATGCATAGGGAAATAGATTAGTCAATTATTATGACATATTCCAGTCTTAATTTAAGATCACACCAAATTGTTCTCCACAGGCTCTCACGCTGCAGGAAGGGCAGCAGGACAATGCCTGCACTGCTCTTGTTGGGCAGCTGCCCAGGCTGTTCTCTTCAGGGTACACGGTAGGTGAACAGCAGCCATAGCCCAGGCCTGGCAAGTGTTTCAGAGTATCACCGGTG
The DNA here is from genome assembly GCA_013397175.1 of Platysteira castanea. Lineage (NCBI taxonomy): Eukaryota > Metazoa > Chordata > Aves > Passeriformes > Platysteira > Platysteira castanea. The sequence goes on from VYXC01003877.1 coordinate 1,245,579, forward strand.
TCCCTGTATTGCTGGTGTATATCCACCAGCACACTACCTCAGGAAAACTCTTTTTAGCTTTTCTGGCAAGGACTTTCTTCCACCCACTACGCAAATACCGTAACCTATATGATATGAGCTGTTACCTGGTATTGTCCACCACTCATACTGATGGTTTTGGACAGGTTTTTGTGTTGCAACTGCTTATCTCTTCTGATGATAAGGACAGGTTTCTGTGTTGCAACAGTATATTTCTTCAGAAAGGGAAACAGAATGTTGGAGATTTCACTGAGAATCACGCAGAAGGAGGTATTATTATATACACAGTGGTACCAGTAATGCAAATCATTTTTGAAGAGATGCTGCAGTGAGTACTGAGCACAAAATAAGTTATCTTTTGATTCCACACTGAAGTGTGTTGGTGTTGTCGTGGTGGTCTTGGGTGGTTTTATCAAGAACCACTGGTAGTGTGTCCTAGTTTCAGGACTTCAAAGGCCATCTACACTTTCCTGTGCAAAGGCATAGTATGAGTTCTGGAGCAAAAGTACACCTACTTTTTGACTGTCATCCCAATCCAGAAGGAGTTGGGTATTGAATTTAAGTATACAACCTAATGTCAGCTATATGCATGGTACAGCGACTCAGGAGCAGGTAGCTATAATTATCAGCAAGTTTAGAAAGTTGTACATGAGCAGTATACATCTGGTGGTTTAGAATGCCCAGGACAGCACAGCAGCATTCAGAAAATGTCCACACTGAGCTATAACCATGAATGCAATTCTTTTCCCAGGTACTATCCACATGAGAAGTCCCATGCGTGTTAGAATCATTTTATTGCACTCCAGAACTTCACTGATGTTAACTTTTTGTGCACTTTGCACAAGGTTTTGGAGAAAAAGATGCAATGGACAATAAGGCCTCTTCTGTAATACGGTAAAAAACTGAACACGAGTGGCAAGGCACTCTAAATTGCACAGTGATTCCTCATCCTGCACAACTGCAAAGCGTCTCCTTTTTCACTTTGAGACAAACAGGGCGAAACTGATACATAACAGGAAAACCAGAACAAAGAAGTATCCAGGATAAAGTTCTTGTAGATGACTGTGTAAATGGGCAGACAAAGAACAAATACATAAAGAATATTACTCCCTCCTCATTGCAGTGCCTTCTCATTGGCAAGCACAAACCCCACACAATTCTCTCAAATGTTGCTGGAAAATATTGTGGCTAATAAGTCAAGTTTTAACACTGGAAATAGTTCACATATTAAAAAAGGGATGACTTTTAATAACTCTTAAATTTGAGACAGGCATTGTAAATATGATCTGTATGTTCATAGCCAGGTAGCTTGGAAAATACATATTCGTAGTTGATGAAATCAGTATAATTTTGTGCATAGGATTTAAATTCCATCTCAAATAATGAGAAGAAAAAAAGCTTATGCGAACATAGTCCATTTTCTATCATTTCCTACTTCCATAAAATCTAGTTTTCAAATTGGCTTTTTGTACTTGCAATTAGCAAGAATATGCCATTTGTCTAGACAACAGAATAGCTGAATATCTGATGTTTCTGGCATTATTAGGGTAGACTAAGAAAGCACATGACTATCTGTAAATTCCTTTCTAGCATGTAATATTTAATACACCATCAAAATTCTTAGGTTGGAGTGCACGCAATTAACCCTTCATTCTTGACTGTGATTCCTGCTCATGGAAATGTGTTTTCTAGAAGTAATTAAAATGTACTTCATTTGAGTGAAGTGGCTTTTTTTCTTTCCTTCCTTTCTCTCAATTTCTCCCACCAATATAATTCCTGCTATGTGTTACATTTCAGTATTGGTGGAGAAAACCTGATTTTTTTAAGAGACATTTCATTATTATAGTGTGTGTTGGATCATGGGCAAGAGAGACTTCAGAAAGGATGGTCTGAATTCTAAGGAAGCTTAAATAGAGCAAGAGGTTCCTACCTTTTTTTTTCAGTTGATTTGTTGCTTGGGGTTTTTTTTTAATTGTTTGTTTTATTTTGTTATTAGAAAGTATACTCCAGCTTTAAAAGAAAAAAAAAAAAGGGACAACTAGAACCCCAACAAAGGATTTAAATATCAAGGTGCAAGTACCGGCACTGGTATTCACCAGTTTACGTTAGACTGCAAGTGATCAGGTCTTCTGCACAACTACAGTCCCTCCTTTTTAAAGCTATTGCTTCCCAGCTGAGACAGTAACTGATCCTGGGCACATGCCTGATCTTTTCCAAATTCTCAGTAAAACAGTTGCTAACCACTTTCATTTCTACAGTCTACTAGTATTATGGATGAAGACACAGAAAAACAGTTTCTAATAATAGATAAATATTTGATTTAGGCAATATAAACTGAAATTTGTTGATGACTTGAAGCAGATATATACTTGCAATACCCTCTTGTGGTTTATAGTTCTGGTATGAATGTAAACTATAGCAATAACAAGAGTTGCTTTTGTGTATCTCGGATTGATTTCAAGTAAGAAATATTCCATATTTTCCCCTCAGAATTCACAACACAAAGGGTAGCTCAGACAGTAAGAACAAACCTTCAGGTCACTGGCTTTCTCAAGAATTACATTTTTGTATGTTCAAATAGCCAATTTAATAGTAATAAGGCCCTTTCCTGTCTTCTGCATTTTTGTCCTACTTATTTCAGAAATAGCTACCTTTTACAAAGAATTGCCAAGCTTGTTCCCCAGGGAAGTTGAAGGTTCACATGGTAAGACACAGTTTTGGCAGAAGAGACATTTACATTCACTATATTCATGGTTACAAAACAGCATCAGATATCAGACTCAAGACTTTGCTCTCTAATGCTCTTAAAATCAGTGAGCCTTTGCAGCCCAGAAAGAATAATCCGCTTCTGAATTCTCAGGTTCATTTTATATTGGCAAAATTTTAGTAAAAGCAGTAACTTCTGCTTCGTGCTTTTTAAACAAAAGACAACATGGGCTTTTGGATTCTTTATAACAAAACTCCCAAGTCTGCACAGTGCCTCTGTTACTGAGATCTACATGATAAGGAGATCATCTGAAATACAGCTGGCAACCAGCACTGTTTCTCAAGTACTGAAAGTTCCTAGGCATGTTTGATGAAAAACACATTGCACATTCATTTATCCCCTATGTCTATTTAAAATGTGAGATATAAACATCTCTACTACAGACCAGCTCAAAAACCTTATATCTGGTTTACATCCCTCAGTCACCACAAGGACACTTCATTAGCAAATCCACTGTGGAACTGATTTTTAACAAAATAAAAGCAAATTCAATTTGTTAAGTTTAGCCAGATCATGTAATACCCTTCCAGTAAGTCTATGCCAACAGTTCTAGCTGCCTTGTGTTATTATTTTCTGGTGACAGATAGGCTGCTGCAAATACTTCTACCATAATTAATCTACTCCAAGGGGAAAAAAAAGAAAAAGAAAAAGAATTGAAAGTAAACTTCTAAATTTCTTGGTCCTGCACCTTACAGTGTGAATGGGTCCTGTGGTTTTTAGGTCTATGAAGGTAAGACAAATAAGACAAAATAATTTCCCGTGCAGTGACAGGGAAGAAGCAATGTTTGATATGTCTGTGATGCCAGATAGTAATCATCAATAGCAGTGTAACAGTTTTGGCACTAGTTTGCTCGTCTTTAACTCTGCTTGTTGGCTACATCTACTATTTTCACTCTAATTATACAGTGTTCCATATTACCTACTTAAATGCAAAAATAATCTATCAAGCTCTCTCAGGGAAAATCTAATGAAGAAGAGAGCTCCTTCTCAAATGAGATTTTTCCATGTCTTGTCTCTCACATTATCTCATCAGCTGAGTTCTGCAGAATGGTAAGAAAATTGAAAGACTCCTACTAGAGTTCAACAGAAAGCTCAAAACTTGGGGATTTCCAAGCAGTTTTAAGCAGCATCCTTGGGTGCTTCAAGTAACCTCTAGGGCTTGGTAAATTTGTCAGTTTGTCTATCAGTAGTTAGGTACAGTAACAGAAACTTCCTTAGCTCTGTGGTCTTACCTTTGCACAAGACTTCATAAGGGAGCACAAGGGCAGAAGGACAGAAAAGAATTGTCAGTGAAAAACCCCAAATATCTGTACAGAAACTACCTGTTTCTGGGTATGGCTAATGCAAAAGGTGGAAAAATATATTAATCCCACCTTTTTCTCTACAGTTTAGAGGCCTTTGAGATCGCAGGGATAATCCTTTAACCAGTCTGGGTACAGAGAATGGAATGCAATCCTCTCCTGACCTTTTCTGTCAAAGAGCTGAATGTGATCACTCCTCTCTTTTAGACTGGCTGAAGGAGGCTGTTCTGCCAAACTGTATGAAATATAATTGCAGATCAGAATACTTAAAAATTAATCCAAAACTAGTTAACCCCTTTTCCAGAGAGTGCTTGTGCATTTTCTCCAGCGCCCACTCTTCCCTGGAGCAAAGACTAGAATCCCCAAGCGATAAACTTGGTCACCAGGCTGAAGAGTTAACAGTCAAGGAAGAGCTGAGGTGGGAAGACACCTCTGGAGATTCTTTAGTCCAACCACCCTAGCTCAGAGCAGGCTCAGGTCAAGAAGGTTTCCCATGGTCATGTCCAGCTAAGTGTTGAGAATCTCCAAGGACGGAGATTGCACAACCTCTCTGGGCAACTTGCGCCAGTGCTCAGTCACTGTTTCAATTTGTGCACTTCACCTCTTGTCCTATCACTAAATACCACTGAGAAGAGTCTGGCTCCATCTTCTGCACAACAACAGTTTAACTTCAAATATCCATACTCATGGATATGACACCCTTAAGCCTTCTCTTCCCGAGGCTGAACAGTCCCAGCCCTCTCAGTTTCTCATGCAGCAAATGCTGCAAGCCCTTAAGCACCTTTTTAGAACTTTGCTGGGCTTGTATTTCCATGTGTGTCTTGTCCTGGGAGGTTCAGCACTGGGGCCAGCACTCCAGATATATCTCATCAGGGCTGAGTGGAGCGGAAGGGTCACCTCCCTCAGCCTGCTGGCAATGCTGACGGACAAGCTGGACATGAGCCAGCAACATCTACAACACAAAAGGGCAAAAGCGTCCTTTGCAAAGCTGATTTCCAGCTTGATCCCAGCCTGTACTGTTGCATGGGGTTATTCCTCTCAAGAGACAAGACTCGGCATTTTGACTTTTTGAACCTGATGAGATTCCTGTTTGCCTATTTCTCCAGCCCACCCAGGTCCCTCTCAATGGCAGCACAACCCCCAGTTTTGTACCACCTGCAGGTCACATTCCTTCTTTTCTTTTTCTCCAACCTACTACCTTAAATTAATTCCTATGGAGTTCTAATGAGAACAGAGGAGTGTCACTCCTCAGAGCTACCAGTAAGTGTGATGTAAGCACAGTCCTTTGGGGAGTAGGAGACAGAGATTTCAAGCTCCTCCTGACAAAAGCAACAAGGCAATGTCCCCAGCAACGTTCTTCACACATTAGATATCTTGCCTAAGAATAGGGATCTGTGTTTTTCTCTCAACCATCTCTGGAAAGGCAGTGATCATACTTTTTGTCAGAGGATAGTTCACACATTAGGCAATTTTGAAGCATGTCTTGGCTGGGCCCTAGAAAATTCTTAATTTCTAGGTCCTGAACCCTTGAGAGATACATTCCGAATTGCTCAGACTGTGACAGAAGCTGAATTTAGGGAGCTTACCAATCAAATGGAGTCATTTAACAAGCTTATATAACTTTAAAAATTATGCATATATAGCCACTTTACACTGACTTTGTCCTTTAAATCCAGCCTTTTAGAGTTCCAAAAGTGTTCAATATTCTCTGTCAAACTATTGCTGTAAACTCTAGAGATGGGAAGAGAATGAGATGAGATAGATATTGCATAGTTATTTTATTCTAACACTCCCAGCCAGTCCACATCCCTGCAAATTAGTACAATTTATGCTGTACAAAAACCACTAGAGCTACAGATTTATATGTTTGAAAGTTTAAACAAATAAGTGTTTTTGAAAAGTAAAAATAAGAAGTGCAAACTCTACTTACTACAGTCTTCATTTCTGCCAAAGCTATGTCAGTATGGGAAGTACCCAAACATTGTCTTATTAATAAGCTTGTTTGAAAATCTGAAATTCAAAGAATTACGTTTTGTTTTCAGAAGTTAACAGTTTACTTGCTATCAATAAACTCCTTCAGCTTTCTGCACTGCACAGATCTGACTGTACTTTCCACGCTTTTGTTAATCCCAAAATGTGCCCATCAGATAAAATTTTCTATTTGGACAGCACTTCTTGTCTTTCCAAAGTTGTTCATAAGTCTGGAACACAAGCTTTAAAATGCCAAGTTTGTAAGATGTCTCTTTATCTGAGTAAATGTGTCCTCAGTTAAAGCAGTAGCCCCTTGCACTTCAGAGATTGCCTTAGCAGAAAACAGGAAGAAATTAAAGGTATATATGAGTGAACTACAATAGCAAACGGAATATATTTCATGTCAGTGCATTTAATTAAATAAAAAAATTATAAATCATAGACCTTTTAATTAAAACAGTTTTCAGGACCCCTAAAGAATCACTGTAGGAAGCAGTTCACTCTGACTCTCAATTGCTTATTTCTTGTTATCAAAAAATTATCAGTATTTATAGTTGCAAATGTAGAAACTTGTGCAATACTTCCTCTCTAAAAACCAAAATTAAATCTTTGGAAGTTCACAAATACACACTTCAGTGCTGTTCCACTTACTTTTGCTACTTTGATCATGCTCTTTCTCAAAGGTATATCAGGCAATTGTAGCACCAGCTACAGCACTGCAGGGGAGTCATGTGAGGGTGGGCATTAGATGAATGTGTGACTCAAGTTCGTTGATTGGAACTGAAATTTGGATTCTTTGGTATTACAGAATGAAATCATTGCATCCATATAGGGAAGAGATGTACACTTAGTATTCCAACCTGGTTTCAGGCTACTATGCAAAAAGGGCTATGCAGTAGCTGTCAGTGTTGTAAATCCTCTGAAGAACAATAGTCTTAGCAAATGTAGTGAACTGAATAACCCAACTTCATCTTATGGCAGTTTTAACACTCGATAGAAGCCCAGAGCACTGCAACAATCAAACTAGAAAAATCTGACCTCCTCTCTAGAGTGACTTATCTGGTAATGCTCAGAGAACCTGACGTAGTTTGAGCTACTGTTCTTGCACCTGTGCTAATGTGAAATGTGACAAGAGCACTTAAAAACTATTCCTGGTAAAATCTCAGAGGGAAGGGGTGGCTTGTGTCTGTATCCTACCTCATTACCACAGCCGGCAGCTCTACAAACTGAGCTGTCTTAGCTGGAACTCAAATGACTCATCATTTTAAAGACAATTATGATTTAAAGCATGCTTCTATAATAGCTTGAAACACTCTCTATGGCCTGTAAATGAAATGATTGTTTATAAATAAGACTGCATATTGATATTAATATTTTCCTTTTCTCTGAAAGATTTATGATAAGAATTTCAAAACAGTTCATCTTTATAAAATACATAAGAAGAGTTTTGTTGAGAATAATTGATTGGTTTAAATTGTTATTTAAGTAACTTGCCTGGTCTCTGCCTCAATTTATAGAGCTCCTACAGGAGTTTATCAATCAAATAACTACTAAATTGTCCCAATTGGCTGTTAGTCAGCTTTAGTCATTTTAGAACAGCTGATGTCATAGAAAGGGATTTTTTAAAAAATACCATTACTTTTATACTAGTCTACTTGCTAAGATATTCTTTACTGAACTGGCTTTATGTTTATGAAGCTGAAATAAAATACTGACTTTTTAAAAAGTTTTGCCTAGACCGTGTACACTGTGATGTGATTTTATGTGACACAACTACTAATATGGGTATGATGTTTACAAGTCTCTCAGGAGAGTTTTGTTGCTCAGAAGTAACACTGGTGAAACACTATTTTTGGAAGTGTTATCATGCGTAGTGTTTTTACCGGCAGCATTCTTTGCACAAGACTGGTGCTCTTAGATGTGTGCTTACATCTCTATTGTTAATCTGACAAGCTTCAGCGAGTGCTGCAACCAATATGTGCTTAAAGTAACCAGGACACAAGAGCTGCCATAAAATTCTAGTAGTAAAATCACCCGGTAGAAATGCACTGATAACTCAAATTACAATCAGAATAAATACCAAAGTATTTGGAATGGAGTTATATAGAATAATATGGAACAACGTTGAGCAATAGAACAATTGTTGCTTTGATGAAAAGTGAAGGATAGCAGAGATCAGATTTTGCACTTTTAGCCTCAAGAAAGTGATAAGATTTATTAGGCAACTAGTTATTTCCCTTCTATATGGTGTCTTCAATAGCTATTGAATCAAACAGTATTTCAACACCACAGATACCTGGCTGATTGGCACTCAGTATGCCAGCCTGGTAGGTATGTACACGCAGTCACTAGATAAATTCCAAACTCTGAAATCATACTTCATCTCTGTCAATGAACTTACTTTTTGATTCTGCTCTACTTACAGCTAAAACTTTTTCCGCGGTACCTCTCAGCACAATATAGCTTTTTGACATTTTCACTTTTTCTAAGTGGGACGTACAGCTCTAAATAGGTTTTTCTCTTAAACTTCATGAAAAGAAACTGAGGAGCCATAGAAACAAAGGTCTTTTAGCATATACATACTTAGTAGAGTGAAAAAGAATTGGTTATATAAGGTAACATTTTACAATCCTTTCAAACTAAGACTGATAACCAGATGTTCAAGAAACTTTATCATTCATGCAATCAGTCCTGATGTCCTTTCTTTGTGGTATATGTGCTTGTTGCCTTTCTGGCACTGTATTTTATTTCCTGTAGGGCTTAAAAGGCTGCAGTTATATAGCTCTTTGTGTGAACTGATTTTACTGCAGATATTTTTAGGCTTGTTTCTCTTGATTTCTCTTGCTGGCACTCTGAAAAGTGCCAGCACAGGAGTTTAACCTGTCTGTGCTCCAAATGCATGGGGATCAGTGCTAACAGGAGCTGCGTGTGGGACTCACTCACAGTACCAGAGAACAGCCAAGCATCACTTCCCATTCATGACATTCTGCTGTTTGTCTTAGGGCATTTTGGTCTCACAGTTTCCATGTATGAAGTCATATCCACATGGAGAAATCTTTAGTTAAATCACCTTCCCTCTAAGACAGTAAGGAAAATGAACAGCAGAAGGGTTAGAGACTCTGAGAGCCCTACATTTAGCTGGCCTGTGATTTTCAGCACATATCCCACTACAGCCAAGGATCACACAGGCTGAAGCCATAAATCAAAGGTAGTTTTATGAGAGCTGGCCAGCACAGAAGCAGCACACTTCCAGCAGGACAGAGCGCAGTGAGTGCCAGCCACCTGAGTACTACAGCTTGTTCAGGTGGAATGTGCAGCCCTGGCTAGATCCTGATACTCTCCCGTTGTCTGTGCCAGCTCCCTTCAGCCATTCTCGGTACAGACTCCTGACTGCCAGGGATGCGCTGGGACACAGCTTTACACACCTTGCTAAACCATGGAGTCACACAGCCATTGTGCTTCCACACCAAGCTTTCATCTATCCTTGGCTTCAGAAATCTTTGTGGACCAGCAGGAGGGTTTCAAAAAAATTTTGAAGCAGGGAAGAAGGTGATGAAATAATTTGGATTTCAAATCTGCAGTGATTTGCTTTCAGCAAAGCCACTGACTGACAAATATTTAGCAATACATATGTTTTGTGCTAGAAATGCAAAGATGCAATCTATCTGCAGATGTGTTTGTTCACAGTATTAACACCTTGGGGTATTTTTACAGAGAGAAAAGGGAGTTGAAGTAGAGATTATAAAAATGCCTCTTGACAAGGCAGGTCCTTGTTAATCTAAGATCCCACAGAAAACCGTAATTTCCTACTGACAAAGATAATATTCAGCGATCACGTGGTCTTTGTCATCTAACAAACAGTGAAGGGTGCTGATTTTACTTCTGCAGCAGAGATATTTCTTCTGTACTGTACAGCCTGAGGGCTTCACACCTGACACCTTACAGTACTGCTCTGATACCAGTGAAATGAGACAATTTATAGTAGAGTCCATGGCCTCTCTATGTTAACAACATGATTTTCCTATTGCTAGTCTGAATGCCTAAGTAAAGATCAAAATTGCTCGGAAAATATTTTATATTCTATAGAAAACAATTTTTTTTCATCAAATACCTTTCTGTCTGTGCTTTCACTTTTAAAAATTTTCAGGCTTTTATTATTTTTATTTTAACAGCAATTTTCTTTTGTCTCTTTCTTTCTTTTGTCTTTCTGTATTTTCTTTTTTTCCCCCAAAACTTGGCATTGGATCACAGATAGAATCTGTGCTACAGACTACAAGTGGGGTTTACTATATACTTTGGCTAATAAAGTTGGCCAGTCAAATCTAGTCCTCCTTTTTTGTACAAATGCTATACCCACGTATAAAGTAATTGCATTGAATTATTCCAAAGAAGTTTAATTCCTCCTGTCTGAGAGATAAGAGTGGTATCAACAAACAATTTTAAGATACTAAGCCTTGAAAGACTTCATTTTGGCTTGGAGTAGGAGGATGTCTGGTTTTGTAATAAACTGATGTTATACACTCATTGCAAATGGCTCTCAGTTTGATCATTAACTTTGAATGTAATACAATGCTACTTCTAACTCTCTGAGCTCTGAAAATATAATCAAACTACATTTTCATATTATTATACCTAAGTTTATTCTTCAGTGCTTTCCCTGCTGAAGTGTATGTTTAGTAAGGAAGATGTAAAAGTGTTAGTGAACGCCAAATGTTCCATTGCAGGTGGGTTGCAATACAACATTTTACTGCCTGGACACTTTTTTAAAGATTTTTTCTGTTAAAGGAATTATTTTTAAAACATTTTGCACCTATAGTTTTTATACTTGTATGTTACATTTACAAACAGTCTACCTTTTTAATATTTATGTTGCTTATAATTAAAAAAAAGTTGGATGCATAGATCAACTGAGGGAACAGTAACTACACTGAAAGAGGTTTTTTTTCTGTTTTTAAGGATATTTTGGTTTGTAATCTGATATCTGCTTAATTACCCAAAAGCCAAAAAAATACATGTTAAGGTTTGTCAGATCAGCTTTACCACTAGTGTTTTCAATACATTTTGTCATGTTTTTCTGTTTGGATTTGACTTTTTTTGGTTTGATTTGATAAGTTTGGATTTTCTCTAAAAGATGTTGTATAGTATCTCTGAAATTTTAGCTACTTCTAAGATGTAAGGTCTGATCTAAATATAGGATTACTCTCATAAAATGGGATCTGAATTGAGATTCAGCAGTAGCAAAGAGCAAACCTGAAAAACCCTCCTGGGGTTCCAAGTGATTTGAAGGCATTCAGCTCAATGGACGTTGTATTTCTCTTTCAAGTTGTACCTGGGATCAAAGACTAGGTAACTTTTTTTTCTCTAAGAAACTCCTAAAGGATGCTTATATCCACAATATATGTCAGGAAGTTCCTGTAACCATCCCAGGCAGAGGATGAGCCATCCCTGAAAACATTCAAAGTCAGATCGGATGGGGGTCTGAGCAATCTGATATAGTGGAGGATATCTCTGCTCATTGCAGGGTAGATGACCTTTAAATGTCCCTTCCAACCCAAACTGGTCTGTAATTCTGTGATTCTATGATCATGAATGGTCTCTATTCTGACCACCCATTTTGGTAGGACAAGGAATGAGAGGTAAATATTAATTTTTAGTGAGACGGTTGAATATTCCAAGAAGCTTGAAATATCCTGAGATGATTCCTGTTCTTAAAGAACATTTTAATTTATCCAGTGTCTATTTTGGTTAAAAAGCCAGTACAGTCTCACCTTGGAAACACTGAACTGTTCTGTACTTCTTTTTCCTGATCTGCAGATTATAATTTCACTGGATAATTATACTATTATTTCTAATCAACATTATATTTTAAAATGTTAAAAAAAAAAAAAGGCATTTAAATTATACGGTGCAAGCCATTTGGCAGAATTACTAATTCTATAAAACATTCAGAATAACAAAAGTATTAAATGTACTGGAATAAATATTTGTGCAAGAAAGACACCTATCTTAGAGTTGTTTTTCCCCTTTCTAATTGAAGCACGGTAGCAAATGCAGAAAAGTGGTGAATTTTCTTACAACATACAGAGTGTAGCCATGTATGTGGAGATTATATATAGACAGTCTAGTAGATGGTGGTAAATGAATTTTCATTGCAGTGGCAAACAGCAACAAGAATGCTAATTAAAAAGAGTTTATAGACTTGTTGCACAACAGCATATGTGCAATCCAAGAAAAGCAGAGCAGACACCTGGCTATGTAGTGATCTAAACTGCAGTGTGGAGGAGCACTTAGGAGCAGCACCTAATCTGTTTATGAACTCTCAGAGCAAGGAGGATATAACAAGTTACTTTCTTCTACATGATCTTCGTGTAGATACTTTGGTGGGCATTCTGTTTTCATTGCTAATTGATAAAAAGACATGTAAAAGCCCTTATTACAACTTCAACCTTGTTTATTTAGGGAAAAAAAAGAAAAAAACAAAAAGAAAAAACCACTTACTCTGGCAGAAGTTCCTCATAAAAGCCCTTTCAGTTTACACTAATGGCTGAACAAACACTGCAGAAAAACTGATGCTTCTTCCAGAAGGAAATACACAGCAAATGAAGTTGGAATTGCTGAATGGGTGACCACACTCAGCTGGTCACTTTGCTGCTTTAGGACATTGCTGCTTCAGCAGTGGCTACTGTTTAGAGAACTATTACACTGAATGTACAAGTGAAAAGCAAGAATAATCTTGTTTTAAACTGGTATACTGGATTTGAAACATAGGAGTTCAGGAGCTGATTCATGAACAATAGCTTGGCTACTATTCAGCTAAAATTTTGGTTCTGACTATCTCACTATGTTTACTGTCATTGTTTCCTTTATGCTGGGTGACATATATAGCAAAACTGAATAAAAGAGTATTGTTTTTTGTTAAAGCATGCAGCAGAGATTTTTCTCAAAGGAGCAACCTCACAGTGACCCAAACTGCAGATCCCAGAGATTCACACTGGCAAGTAGTATTTATGACATTGGCCATACTACTTATGCAAGCAGCCATTCACCTATACGTTATTCTGTTGTTGAAAGACTTACTTTGACACACAGTGTTGTCTTTTTTCACGTGTTTGATCTATTCTAAATGTTTTATGCCAACCTGTAGAAATGAAAATATGGGGTTTTGCTATGTATTGAAGAGTAGATGAGCATTCGGAAGATATAAGGACATTTACTACAGTAAATATTGAATTTGTTTGTATAAAGTGCTAGAAAAAACTTGCATGAAGTAAGAATTGTGTTTGTGTTTATATAAGCCATACTGAAATATGTCCAATACATGTGAAATCATGTTTGAGTTTCTGGCATCCAGTCAAAAACTAGTGTAGAGCACTTTGTAACTCATGAAGGTTCTATGAGACTAATGAAACTACATCCATGAATGATTTTCAGGACTCCTTTTGGTACATTGGTATACAGCTCATTCACAAATCTTGGAAAACTAGGGCTTAAGTAATAGCTGAACAGGAATGGTTCTCTTTTTTGATGCTTCTGTCTTCAGGTGGACATGAAAAATTACAGGACTTCCTCAGCTTTGAGTGAATAAACAGACACACATTGATTATACCAGGAAAAGAAAAAAAAAAAGGAAACAAATCAACTTCATTAAATTATTTGAATATTGTCCAAACAAAGGCTGTGAAATCTCATCCAGAATATATTTTGTTCTCAGGAAAAATCCTTTATGGCTAATTACAAAAGACCATGATCTGCTTCTTTTCTTGAGGAGGAAATTTTTTAAGGCTTTGCTCATTATCACTCTTTGAAGTGTATTTTTCTTCCTGTTGTGCTAGAATATGCTCCATGTATCTTTGCAGAATTAGGTCTCTGGCTAACAGGATGTTTCTTTAGTATTTGTTGCCATGGAGCTGCCTCTGCCTATTGAATTTACCTGGGCAGACTTCAGATGGCACACCAGAGCTTATGCAGCCTGTCACTAACACGTGTCTTCAGTGACCACAGAGTTTCCCAAATGCCATAAGGAAAAGCAGATTTCCTTTTAAGGGATTGTTTTAAGTAATAATAAAGATTTTGTTTTTTATGGGCGCTTTGTGAGATCACTGATGGCCTGAAATGCCCTCCTTGAAAGAGCAATACTTCATCACTTTCATTCTTTGCTGCCTTTTTCAGAAATATGCATTCAGGAAACTAACCCAAGAGTGAACATGGATGTGTTTCACCATGGCTTTCACCAGGAGTAGCAGCTCCTGCGCTGCCCACTGGAGTAGTATGGAGTGGTTTGATTTTTAAAGTCCTGGACGGCACATTGGACACCAATACATTAGCTGTTCCTTTTAATAGATATGAAATTTGATTTTTTTCCTATTATTTTTATAAGTGTAATTCCAGCATGAAGAAAAAATTAAAAAAAAAAAAAAAAAAAAGCCTATTTCAAGCTATTTCTCCTACAAAATAGACCAAGGCAAATTTGAAGGGAAATTTGTTTCCTTAGCATCTAATGATATAAGGAAACCATACAGATATGAGAAAAATGTCATAGGAAATATTTGAGAGTGTGTTTTAAAATAAAATGGTTTCAAAATAATTTAAAAGTATATATTTAGTTTCAAAATACGTAGCACATTTGACTGATACTTGCAACTGTTTTCCAAGCACATGACTTGGATCAAAATGCTGCTATTAGGCTTCTGGCATTTTTTTCTAGAGAAGTCATATGGGATACTGTTGCAATGTTACAATAGAAAATTATTATGTCAGTACTAACTTGGTTTTTAGGTTTTTGAAGGACACTGTAAGGACAGTTATCTCAATAAAATTCAGGGTAGCACAGAGTCAGAGAGGATGGTGAAACTTTATGCACCATTTCATGGTTTAGGGGCACAAAGGTTTCCCTTGAAAAATTTTCTCTTGAAATAGATAAGATGGTTTTGATGGCAATTAATTGACTGTGGTTATTATAGCCTTTACATCACAGTATTAATGTGACTGCTGATATTTTATTTCTCAGAATCATTCTTCTTATAAAACTTGAAAGGGTGCTTTATTGAAAATCGTTTTCTTACAACATGAGAACTTCAATTTTGGTAAAGATTGGGTGAAAGTTGAGTAAAAGAGGCTTAGCAATAAGTGAGAAAAAGGAGGAACAAACAAAAGCTTGAAGACTTGTCTTTCCTTGCCTCCTTTTGTTGCGTAAATTCAAAGTACTTACCAAAAATTACTTTTCTGAAATCAAATCAGCATTATTCTGCAGTAATGTTCTCAAAACCAAGCCCTTGCAGTTTGATGTTTATAGCTAGGCTGCCTTAAGGGTTGGTGTGCTGCCAGGAAGGAATTTTTCAGCCCTGCTCCGAGTTGTGTATCCCTGCTGTGTCTCCTTGCCCTTTCACCCTGGCAGTTGCACTTCTCAGTCTTCATGGTAGGATGGCTCATGGAGATAAAGCAGCAGATTTACCCTATGGAAAGGTAATTAATTTCCTGCTACATTTTACCTTTGGTTCTGGAGTGGAGTGCCTGGTGCTCGGAGAGCCAAGCAGTGTGCCATGGAGGATCAGATTAGCGCAGCCAAGGCAAGGAGGAAGGGAAATGACATCTGGCAAATGCTCACTGTTAAAATTGACTTGATGGCAACATGGAGCGGTGCCATCAGCGATTTGCACTTCAGATCTGTGCATGTATAAATTGGCAAAGAACTTCAATGCTCTCAGACGTATTAACTCTGCCAGCGGCCTTGGTAATGATGAGTTAACTGTCAACCACATGATGGTTTTGCAATCCTCACACTGACTAGAGATTGTCACTGTCTTTTCTTACACCACTTATTCTGAATAAAGTTTTGCCTCAGTGGCACAAATAAATGATTGTCGTGTTGAAAAAAAAAAACAAACCTACCCAAAAGCAGAGAAGCCCAAACTGAGCACAGGGCTCAATGAAGGGTGGAGGAAAGGCCATTCTCGAGGAGCTGAGGAGAGCTTGGGTGCTGTCCTTGGACACAGGCCACACGATCTGTTTAAATCTGTCTCTCATGTCAGTAACTCACATGGGCTGAGCATATTTGTGGGTGAGAGTGCTATAAAGCCTTTTTGTGCTCTTGTGATTCAAGTATTTAATAAGAGAGAAATTATGTTATAAATAGGAACACCATAGTTGGTAAGGACTGGGGATACAAAAGGAGATATGCAGTCTCAGTTATGACAGAAGAGCAAAGAAAAAGCAAAGAAAATATCAACTGAAACCAGCAACTTCTGAGGATGTGCTTAATCAAACATGAACTTTGTATACAGCCCATCGACAGCAGATTTGCCTCTCACAAAGTGAACAGCTTGCGAGCGGGAGCGTGCCTTTTTTGGTCACGTTTTGCAAAGGGCTGAAAATATGTGCTTAGTAGGTGTTGTGGCTTTTTCAAGTATTGCGAGCCTTTCTGTGCGTTAAAAGCATTTTTACCAGTGTTCATATCTTGCTATCTCCCATCATGTGGAAACCTTCTTCCTTCCAATCCTGTCTTCTCTTGAATACATTGTAACAATATCAATCAAGGCTTTTTTTTTGCTGCATGGCACTATATCCAAGAATAAAACAGAATAAACACGAGCTGGGAGAATGGATCAGTTCATTAAATCCAGCCAGGTGGTGTTGTGCTCTGATACAGACTGATAACGGATTCAAAAATGAGCCTGTCTGGAGCGGTTTTGTTCAGACTTGTATGAAAGATAAAGTACAAAAATAAGAGGAATTCCTTCAATTTGCACTTGTGACAGGCAGTTTCCAGTTTATCACTGAAGAAGATGAACTATGTCTGTTTTGAGATATTAAAACCAGGTAATCAAGTGAATTCTTCTTTTCATGATATAGCATTTCTGGCTACAATTCATTTTAGGCAGGAGGTGGCACAGACTAAGAGATGGCCAGCATTTCTTTTAAACTGGAAGTCCTAAAGAAACTATCTGTATCAGGGCTTTAAACATATGCTCAGTTAGAAGCATTTCATTAGTTTCATAAGAATAATTGTAAGTTCACTGGTCTGTATTTGTGCAAGTTTCTAATGAAGTCCCTTGGGTCTAAGTTATTAGCTTTTAGCTGCATTTGCACAAATACCAGCCAATGCTCCCAGGCCTTTTTTTGCACATTCAGGTGATAGTTATAAGCTAAACCAAACTTGTACTAGCCACACATGGGTACAAAGGTTAGGGCATGGTGCTGACATCACATTCTTATACTGCTGGTAAAGAACAATTAAACATGCAAAGTAATACAGCCTTCCTTGCTCTAAAGAACTTCTAAACTTTTATGCAAAAAACCCAGCTACTTTTGGCACCCAAATCAGGTTATCTTGTTTGTCAGCCTAAGCTTTTTGGGGTTGCTTTTTTAAAGAAAAAAAAATAAAAGCCCTATGAACAAAACAGCTTGTGTTTTCTTCTGGTTTTCTAACATTTACATGTTTATAAAAATCCAAATAAGCATGCATAACACCTCTCCGTTGCAGATAAAAGTGTAAATAAATGCAGCAGTGTGGTTTTCTGCTGAGAAGGGGTTAGGCATATCAGGTTGCTTTTCCCCTTGAGAAGAACGAGCAATTTAGAATCTCTGCACATTGTTTTTACACACTGACCCTTATCCTGGAGCAGATGGGGCCAAAAACAGCATGCAGAGGGATGACTGCATGCATATGTGTTCAGCTGAAGGACTTTCACTGCACATTTCAAGGTTAGAGAACTTGGATTAACTGCTAAACAAAAGGAGTGAAACAGAATAAGATACTCACAATTATTTTTGTGTGCTAATCTTCTAGCCACTCATTACATCAAGGCAATGAATGATAATTTCTGCTAAAGAACAGCTATGTAGAATGTTTTTCCTCAGAAAGAAAAACCAAATAAACTTACTGAAAATTTAGATTTTATTAATGTGTGTGTGGGAAACTTCTTCATGAGTCTTTGCTTTCTACAGACCCTATATGTGAGTACACAAAATCAAAAGCAAAATCATTACCATTATATTTTTATAATGGAAAGAAAAAAAAAGACAAACTAATCATAAAAAGATATAACACTGAGCACACAAAAAATGAACTTCAATTGATATGTTAAAGCTCTAATTTATAAGAGAGTAGAAATACTCTTTCAAACCAGATTCACAATTTATGGTTTTAGAAACTGTAATGTTTCAAAAATGATCACTACTACTCTTAAAGAAGGAGGGTATACTTTAAAAACTGCTGTTATTTCTACACTCTCTACCAAGTGAAAATCCAGAAGGCAATATGAAGGGCCACTGTAACATGATTAAGGAACTTCCACTCCCCTCTCTGTGTGAGAGAGAACAGGCAATCCCTGACAGATGCCTGAAAATCTACCAAGTAAATGTACTGAATAATAGTGGATCATCAAGTGCCTTTCCTAGAGCATGGTTTCAAACAGAAGGATAAATTGTTCCAAAGCTATAAAGGTGTTAGAAATTCAAAGCCAACATCTTTCAATAATAATATGCCACCCAGCAATCATTAACAAGAATACTGTGTTTAGGTTTTTTAGTAAATTCTTTAATAATGATGACGGTCACAAAAAGTAATTTCATTTTTAAAAATCCAATTTGTAAGTGACAAAGAAATAACTACTTCAAGGCCTCTATTAGAAGGTGAAGTATGCATTTTTCACACCGAAAGTCTGAAAAGAAAATATCTTTTTGGTTTTCACCACTTGGAGAACATCTGGAAGCAGTCCAGGCTCCAGCATCTTTATTGTTTCAAGAGTGTTGAGCATCTCTATTGACTTACTTGAATGAAAGTTACACAATAAAGCCACACTTTTCACTTTAAATTAAGGTTCTCTTTTGTCATGGACAACAAAAAATTCTAGAAATTAATTTTGAAATTTTGTCTTCAAAAATAAATTTGAAACTTTTTGGACAAGTGAAAGTTCTTCAAACCTTAGAACACTCCCACGTGCAGAGAAAGCTAATTCCTTCACAAAAAAAAATTGGGCAGTTCTTGTACGGTTTTCACTATTCATATGAGAAAATCCATAGAGGTAAGCTAATTCAGAAAGGAAGCTGATTAGCTATTATGAAAAATGAAATAAATCAACCATGCAATCTGGACAAAGCTTGAGAGTACTTCTTGAAATTGATCTGGCTTTTGTGCTGGCTTTGATTTGCTGGCTTCTTTTCCGGAAAGTGACTTTTATTGCTTTTAGTAATGGCTGTGATTTTAGTGTGTGACTTTCGGCCAGTCAGTTTCTAGACTAAGTTTTCACTGTTTACAATCGGCTGATAAGAGATTTCACAAACCATCACAAAGTGATTCTGAAAACATAAGTTTCCCTCTCATGCTGCTAGGTCCCATCCAGTGAAGATAAAGGAGGGTAACAAGACTTCAGGTACCAGCCCACTGTGGGCTTTATGGGGTCAGAGGGTTTTGTCTCTGTCAGGAGGACAGTCATTGAGTTGGCTGTCATAAAAATGATCTGTCATTCATAAGAAATGACAGATCATCTCACGGGTGGAGGGTGATTTTCCCGGATCAGTTTTCTAACGGGTCTTTCAAAAGCCTCCTGTGGGGTACCTGATAGCACGATTGAGACTGTGCTGCTACAGGTTATATAAAATTAGGCAGTGGGCTTCATCTCACTCATCCCTTGCTAATATGTGTACAGGAACCTCCAAGTACAGGCAAAAACCCTATCAACACGAGAGACCTATGGAACTTTCTCTGTGGAAGTGCCGGTTTGCTCACTAAAACCAGAGGTCTTAGTCGATGCGGGCTGAGGCAGGCGATGAGGACGGCCAGGGTCGAGACGTCCGGCAGAGCTGAAGGGAAAAGCAGGGACTGACCGCACCCCCCACACCCCACTCCACAGCCCAGCTCTGCTGCTCGCCGCTCGGCCGCGCTCGGGTTCGGCCGGCGCGGATCCCGGCGCGGATGCCGGCGCCGCCCCGCCCGGCGCTGCCTGAGGGAGATGCTCGCTGTCACTTTCCCTCTCCCCACGCNNNNAGCGGGGCGGGGGCGCGGGGCAGGGCGGCGGGGCTGCCGGAGCTCCCCGTCCTTCAACTTTGGTCACCGCCGTCGGAAAAGTTTGATGGCTCCCCTAAGACGCCCAAACCCCTGTCTTTGCCCCCACCCTCAAATGCTGTTTAATTACATACATGAGATGCTCTGTGCCGTAGAAGCATTGTAAGTCAAAAGAACCTTGCGATTATTTGGAGGATGAATATGTATGCTGTTAAGCTGCTCTCCCGTACACGTATCACTCGCAGGCTACGGCTATTCCCTGCTCCAGTAACCTGTTGTATCTGTACCTGATGCTTACCACGCACAGCTGAAACCTCCCTCATCTGTTCCACGGGCTGGTGACAGTCTGTAGGTGAGGGAAGGCGATTCACGCCAGTTGTTCATGAGGAATTTTGGGGAGGCTGAAGGTGTTGAGCATGCTGCAGATTTAAGCTGCTCGATTTGTGTGCAGAAGGGAGTTGTACCGTCATCTCAGAAATTTTAACAACTCAGTTCATGTGCACACTGTTCAGGTGGATGGGTGATGAGAAGGAGGCAGGGTAAGGCACACTTAGTAAAGACTTAATATTTTAAAAGGTTGTTTCTGTTTAATATATGAATGTTGCATAATATCTTCGAGTTTGCAATAGCTGGCTACAAAGACTTCAGAGTGCTTTTTTTAAACCCAGTAAAAGGGTGGTAAAATCCGATTGTGTGCATTTCAGATTAGAAATATGCATGTCTTGTTAGGACAGTGTTTTTTCCTTTTGGGGTGCAGTGTTTACTGTTGCTGCCAAAGCTATCTCTGATGCTTTGTTTGAGAAGGTGGACCAGCTTCATCCCAGAAGTGCTTGATTGACAGAGGAAAATGCTGTCAGTCTGTCAGCAGTCTTGGTGATTGATCTTTACTTAGGCCTGGTGACAACAGAACAAAATCCAGGCACTGAAGCAGAGACTAGGTTAAACTAAAAAAGAAAAAGCCTCTCTCTGGATGTGAATTTGTCTGTAGCCTCCAAGCACAGAACAGACATTTCAGTAGGGCCATATGCTTTGCCAGCTTCTCTAGAAAGAGTGGCAAGGGAGCTAATTTCTGACCTACAAATCCCCCCCTTTTTATATCTTTTCAGCCCTAAGCACAGAATCAGCAACTGTCAAATCATATGGTGCCTCTCTGCTATGGACAAATGTCAAATACTGATGATAAAATCCATTTATCACCCCTCCTTTTTACTAAGCTTAAAGAACCCCTGTTTAGAGAGGAAGAATAGTTTGCTAACACCCACATTATTTATGTTGCAGGTGATGCATTTATAGTCTGTTTTATAAAACATGTTTCTGAACATTCATAGCCAAAAAGTTTCACTTTTTAAGACAGTAATAATGCAGCTTTTTGGCTCAGGGATGTTTTTCAGTTTTTGGAATCAAAGCCATTAGGCAGAACAGGAATCATCTTCTCAATTTGTACTTGTTTTAGTCATACATAAACCTTTGGTATAGAGGAAATAAGATTATGGAAACAAAAGAGCCCTTTGCATAATAATACAAGTTAATTCCTTAGCAAGCACTGCATATAGAGCCAATTATTTTGATTTGGATCTTTGTTCTATGAACATTTAAAAAAACCCAATATTGTAAAATCTTGCTGCTTTAGAACACACTCCCAGTGAGAAGGACGTGTGAATCATCAAGTAGATTGCCTACAGGTACTACAGTTATGTGTACCACTATCTTTTTCACTAAGGTACTTTACTATCAATCCTAGAAACTTTTCCTGCCAAATAATCTGTCAGGAAAAACACCCAAAACAACCCAACATGTGATCTTACGGAGTGATGTCACTCCTAAAAGTATTCACTCTGAAGTGCGTCTTCTGGGAATTATGATTTAGTGAAATATTACTGAAGAGCCTTTGTAGAGTTGTACCACGTCTCAACACTTCTCTTATACAAGAATTTTACTTTTGCAAAGCTGAGATTTCTCTTAACCTATCCTAACATCATGGTCAATATCTTGAATTGTACCTGTCCATCCATTTTGGCCAAACTTGTCACCCTGTGGCAGAGGAGTGAATGTACTTAGCAGTCTAGAAGTAGTTAACTTAAAAGGTAGTTAAAAATGTGAAATATTGCTATATAGCATCTGTATAAAATCTATTTCTTATTTTCATTATGCATTTTCCTAACAAAATCTGCAAACAAAATAAAATCTCTTTGGGTGTTGATCATGAAAGTTATAGTGTATTTTTCCAGGGAACTTCTTTGCAATTGTGACAAGATATTGGTGTATTTTTTTGTATTACCTAAAATTCTGTGGCTTTTAGGTCCATATTACTGTAGAAACATAGTCCTAGTTGTAGTTCAGTGTGATCTTAGTCTGAGATGGAGTTGCAATATAGTTTGAGATGTCCAGGTTTATCCAGACAAATCTGCATGCTAACCGTTACACTGTGGACTTTTTCACAATGTCCAGGTATATGTCGGTGCGAAGTGGTAGTTTTAGGTGTGGCCCTTTTGTAATAAAATCAGCATTTAGTTTTATGGAATCATAAAAGAAGCAAACTGTTCGAATGTATCAGTGTTTGGTGATCAGTTTTGTTTTTTTTTTTTTTTAACCAACCCCAATCTTCTTTTTAGTTCTTTATTTCACCCCTTTATTTTAGGAATCAGAATTAGTAGAATATTCAGTTTAATAATTTTAATTAACCAAGACACTATTCTGATTTTTTTGTAATACAACATAACATATTAATGCCTTTCATGGTGATTCTTAGTCTCTCTTTTTTCCTCTCCCTCCCATGTAATTTTCTTATGATCCTACTTCAAAGTCCCTCAGTCCTCAAAAGTCATTAGATTCAATTTCTGCTGCTGTTTTTTCATATTCAAGCTTCCTGTGCTCTGCATTATGGACAGCTATAGCAAATCAGATGAGTAAATTACACAATGATGTTTCAAAGAAAATATAATGAAAACTTCTATCAAGCACCTACAGACTACCTCGTGGAGGGAGAAGGTATCTTACACTGGATGAATTCTTCCCTATTCCTCATTATTTTCCTCCTGTTCTTTTTTTTGCCTGCTTATGCATCATCTGTCAGTGCACGTCCTAACAACCTGACACATTTTTAAGTGAAAGCAATTCTCTTCTTGGTTGTTTTCTTCAGCTCTTTCACCTGCATTTAGATTTCCTCCATTACATGGTACTGCTACGTGCTTCTGCCTTCCAAGTCTAAAGGTTTCATCATCCCTGGAGTGCTTCACTTGTTTTCCAGTTTTCATTGATGAAGGTAAACTGAATGCATGAGACTAGGGGACAGGTTTGCTCACTTTTCCTTCTGTATCAACTATGACTGATGTTAAGGTGAATTTTAGAGTGATGTGCGTGTGGTGACTCCAGAAAATCAGCTTAGTTACAGGCCCTTACTCTGGCTGTTGTCCTTTCCGAATCTCCAGCTGCCTTCTCAGTTGCATAGCACCATCTCTTCACTGCCTGTCTTGTGGTAATGAGGAATGGAAAGAATATCCAGAGATTTATTCTCAGCAGATTAATCACACTGCCCTCTGCTGCTTTCAGCTGAGTTGATTTATCACAATTCATACTGTGTTTACCTGTTCTTCAAACAAACATTTTTCAAGTGTGTATTTCCCAGTACTGACTGGCAAGAATAATTTGTAAGCAGTAAACAAAATTGATATCTCTTTGCTTACTTAAATAATAACAAAACCCATTTGTTATAGAGGTATGGAAGGTTTTACCCTCTTCTGGAAGCATCCCTAGAAGCCAGATCCAATGTGGCAGCAATTCAGTGGAGCATATATAAATGAAGAAGAGATAAAATCCAATTCCATTCACTGGACTTCCTCATGGCCCTCAGCAAGGGGTAGTGTTTTCTCTCCCGATGTGGTAATCTCCTTTCAGTGTTGTTTTCCTTACTGAAAAAAAAAATTTAATAGTCCTTCCCTGAGGAAAGCCCTTCAGGTTTCAGCTGTTGCTTTTCTGATGATTCTCCTCTGCTCTTTGGGAGTTTTTTGCATTATCCTGTACTCAGGCAGTAAAAGGTGATTTTGCATGCTCATCTCTTCCAGAGAGATTTTCCACTTGGGTATTACATGTTATCAGCCTAAATAGGATATAATAGTTGTTCTTTACGTTATCCTAGAGTGTAAAATCCCTCTGAAACAGTTCAGCAGTTTCAGTCCTAACTTATTTGTGTATCTGGTAACCATATTCTAGAGGCAGTCTCTGGTATTGTCTTGTTTTGTCTGTATGGATGAAAAGTTCCTGTGCTAATCCAAGGCTGGAGTCTCGGTTACTTTTCTTTTGCTTCTTTTACTCAGTTCTTTCCTGTGCTGGGATAGAGTTTAAAATTCAAGGAACCTGCCTCCAAGGGCTTGCCTTGGTCTCTGTTCTCAGGGTAGCAGACCCTTAGCAGAGGGAAAGTGCCTCATAGTTGGCTGTTGGTCCTGCAGGCGTCCTTCTGTCACAGAGTCAGATCTCTTTCTGTTTGCTTGTGTAAGTGAAACACAGAAATCCATGGAGAGCAGGTGCGGAGGTACAGGCACATTGCCAGTTTTAAAAGGCTGCAGGAGGCACAGTGGGGTTTGGGCGTGAGCTTCAGCACCTTCTGCTGTCCAGTGCTCCTGTTTCGCTGAGTTGGGAGCTGACATCTTCATCACTGGCATTACAAATAGATGTGCAGCAGGTTTGCACCGAGGTGGGTTTCCAAGCCACTGGGGAGGAGGAGAGCCAGTCAAGTTCCCAGCTTCTTGTCTGGCAGGTGGAAACTGCCAGATGACCTGGTCTGAGGCCAGGGTGAGAGCACTGGGAGATGGCTTACAAGTGCAGGAACTGGCGAGAATAGGGCTGTTTCTAGATGCAGTGTTGGCAAGGCTTTATCACAGGCCAGCAGAAAAGAGCGTCTAAGATTTAACTGTTACGGATTGCTTGGCAGAAATTAGTTTTCTTTTCTTTTAATAGGGAAAAAGAAGCATCTGTCACATAATTATTTATGTATTATATTTGCAAGTTTTGAGAAGTAAATTATTTATGGAGGTTTGAGGGTTTTTTGTTTGTTTGTATGGATTTTTGTTTTGGTGTAGGTGTAGGATTTTATAAGATGACTGTGAAATGGACTTTGAAGACTCATCCCTGTAGCTTGCGTGAACTTGAGGACTGTATATGGAGATCCTCAATTTGATAGGATTCCCGGTGGGAAGTCCTGTCATTTCTGAGTTTTGTACTGATAGCAAATGTTGTTTGCTTGGAGAAATCCAGGTTATGAGACCTAAGCTGGGGATTCTTTTCTGCTATGGGAACATGAGTGTGTGCTCTTCAGGCAACCTCCGTGCTGAGGGTATGTCACAGAGCAGAGTGCCTGTCACAGGACTGCGCTGATGTTGACCATGTAGGGTGACTCAAACCCCGCCCCTGAGGTGGAGGCAAGTCAGGATGTATTGCTGTATCCCACCTTGCCTTCTTGCCATCATTCCCGTCATGGAAGGGAGCTGTGGAGTAGTGGGGAGCACATCACCAAGGTCTGTGTACATCTTCCAGCCCTCGGCTGTGTGGTCAGAAACCTCTACTCCTTTATGAGATTAGTATGATTTCTGGCCCAAACATCAGAAGTATTCCTGTCTTTTTCAGTTGAGTGAGGATGGTTGCAGCTATGCAGCTGATGCCTGAGGGTGTCATTTCTGAGTGGTGGCAAGCCTGGCCAGTGGCCAGAGAGGGCCCAGGGCGCCTGACCTATAGGAACATCTGTTGCCTTGTTGTAAGGAATTGCTTAAAGTGGCAGTGGCTGTTCCTTTAAGGAGAGGATGGAGCTGGATGTGTATATTCTGCACTATCTTGACATGCTATTCTGAGTATGGAACATGGACATCTTTAAATATTTTTGAAGCTTTTGCATGCAAGGGAGAAATAGTTTGTGCATTTTTGCATTTCTGACGATCTAGCAACTCCCTAATCCTTCAGGGGGTCACTTGTTACCTTTAGGAGTTCTTTTGATTTTTGTAGTTGGTCACTTGTTACATCTGAGATGATGTAAGATTAGTTGTAGCTCTGAAATTTTGTTTTCTGGTTTTGTTTTCCAGTTTATTTCTTGCATCTTTGTTTGAGGACCTGACTTGGTGTCAGTGACTCTACTGCCTAAATCATCTGTACCCTTCCTTCACGAGACCTCTGCCACCTGCCATCAGTCTCAATGACTGGTGCTATTTTACGTGTGATAAATAGTTAAGGTTCAGACTCATCTTTTGTATAGTCCTCACCACTGCTTTGCTGTAAAATAACATTAGAGTAGTTACTGGTGAAGGGCATTTTAAGGCTGTCACTGAAGATCAGTTCCCTGGTCGTAGATAGTTGGTAATTTTAAATGTTTTTTATTTCCTCTTCCAGATGATAGTATTTTGCCTAGAGGGATGAACGATGCCTTCTGCTTGTCATGCGTGTTACAGGATTAAATGTTACAGATGCATGTTTTTTATGTGTTGAGACAGAACTTCATTAAATTTAAAGGGTTTCACTGAGCGACATTGATCTCATCTGTTTACAATAACAAGTAATTGTATATAAAACTGTTAATTATCAGAAAACTGCTATGTATGACTTTAATACGTCATATGAATCCCACATATCATTTGATTACATGGGTTGGATAAAGGTTGCACAATATACCTTCTAATCAGAGTTGGAAAGCAGAGTCTTTCTTTGCTTTGTTAAGACTTGGTTGATGAAATGTTTTTTACAAAACTACTTTGGTTTGGTTTTGGTTTTGGTTTGTGTTTTTTTTTTGGTAAGGTTTCACATTGTTTTCCAGGTATTTTATGAAGCTTTAGAACATAAATGGGTGGTTTTTATTTCTTATCTCTGGCAACTCAGCCAATTTTAAAAGAATTTCACACATCTGACTAATAAATGAAGCTACACTTTTGATCTTGTAAACACTTTACATGTATACTTAAATACTTTAAGTGTATAGAACTTTATGTTTGTGTAAGATGTTCTGCTAAAATCCAGTGAGAAAGTTACTGTCGGGAAACTTTTTATGTAAACAGGCTTGTTCACCGGGCTGGAGTCAGTTGTATTCAGATCAGCTGGGGAAAATTATGGTGTGCCAACCCTGCCCTGCTGGGTTTTGAGGTTGCTGCCATTGGGCATTGTAGACATCACTGGAGTGCTGAGGCTTTTGCTCTGTGGTGGTTGTTCTGTTAGGTACAGCTCCATACAGGCTAAGAGCGACTGCCCTGTGTTGCTGCTTTTACTGGCCAATGTCCTCGTGTCGTGATTCAGCCCTTTATTTTTAGCTACCTCATCGCTGCCAACTGCTGCACAGAACACAGATAAGGGAATGAATTTTAACATGAAATCACAGTAACATATTGGGGAAAGTGTTCTCTCTTTTTTTTCCTGAGAATTGAAGGTAACTGATAGATCATTACTTTTTTTTTTTTTTTTGACAAAGGCCTCCTTCTCACATTAAGATAAGATGGAAAAAAATACACAGGCATTTCTGACTGTGGGAATAAGCTTGAAAGGTGTGGAAGACAAATGTAGTCCCCAGCATCCTTTAAAATAATGAGAAATGTTATCAAATTCCAGTTTCCCCACATACCAAGGTTGTCTCCCTTTCCTCTGACTGAAAATTGGTCTCTGCAAAGAAGCAGGTGTTAAACTGACTGCCTACAATCTGTAGCCACAGCCTGCCATCATGTCAACAGGTTTTTTGTGTTTAAAGTTAGTATGGCAGTATGCTTCTGAATAGTTTTCACTTACAGAACACTAGAACAAAAATGTGCATGTTGCTGTGCACAAAAATCCTCCTCAAACTGAAAAATCAAGGTGCGTTTCAGCCTGAGCTGCATTTGCTGTTATGTTGCCAGAAATAAATGCTTTTAGTCGATGCTACACAGATGAAGTGCACTCTTCTCTGTCTGTGCTTGTAACATGTTCTTTTTCTGCTCTTACATGTTTTATCCTTGTCACTCTAGACTCAGTCCCTCTTTTGCCTTTCTCATAATTTTTTTGTGTTATCAAACTGAGCACAACGATACTTTAAATAAAATAAATATTGTAGAAACTGGAGACAAATACAAAAAATGTGACTATGAAAGAGCATATGTGTACATTTTTTCAATTATCTCCTTGGGAATTACACAATATTGTACTGTACACCATTTATGAAATCGCCTAAATAGTGTGATCTTCATTTAGCTGCATTATATTCTTGAGCTTCTTCATGAATGTTAGAAATTCTTCATTTTTTTGTAAGTTTATTTCTGTACTCTTCCACAAAAATTGTAAGAAAGGAGTTCAGAATGTTTGTGGATAACCACAGTCAGTTAACTCAATAGGAACCATTCATAACAGGTAAATAAAACATCTAAAGATGTTTTATTTGAAGAATACTGCTGTCAAAGATAATTTTAATGTAATTTAGGTACTTTAATATTATTTTAGGTGGAATATTCTACTAATTATGTTAGGTGGAAAAAGATAGTTCTGATAGAACTGTCTATTATAAACTGGAAAATATTTTTAACAATTTGCTTGTAACAGTGGTTCCAATCTACTTATTATTCTTACTGATCTAGGAAGACCATTCAATTACCAAAAAATTCTTCTATTATAAAAGATTCCTTTTAGAAATGCAACCATGTAAAACTATTCCTGACTGAAATTTAGTTTTATATATTGGGACCTGCTGGGTTACAGTTCTAGACTTGTCAGAAAGTCCTATTTTCACCCCCGTAGTGTGCAGCATGCTGTTTTTCTTATAGTTCTGCCCTAACCAGCACATGTAGAATCAATTGGGGTGCCTTTCAGAAATGTCTTACATGGCTGTATCATGGTTTAGAAAAAGTCATATGAGCTTGGAAAAATATCTTTCCCATAAATCTGTTTTTTGGGGGATACAACATTGCTTTTGTTGTAGGTCATTGTTAGGTTAGTGACATAACAGATACTATTTTTGCTGAGGGTGAGTGTCCGGCTGACAAAACTATTGTTTCTTGAGTCATCCTTTCTAAAAGATTGGTGCATTAGATTTCAACCAGTGCTCCAAACTCGCTGAGAATCAACACAGATACAGTTTGAGATTGTTCTCTTGCATCTCGTGGAGGCAAGTTACCTGGATTTGTGAAATGATCTGAAGTTAATAGTGGCTGTCTGCTGTCCTACTCAGATACTCTTAGACTGCAAAATATTCATCATACTTACCATATGTGTTGCTGCTAAGAACAGCACTCAGATTTTGAAGACACGATATTAAAAATCTGCCAATAAGAGATTTTAAGTGTTTCAGCCTGCACAGGAGCCCACTCTCCCCTGCCATGAGAACCAGTAGACTCAGGCCCAAAGCTCTGAAGGTTGCCCAGCCCAGAGGTGGTGTCGTGGCACAGTTTACAGTCTACACAGTTTGCACTCATTTACGCAGAAATAAGTGGTTGCAAATAACATGGTTTTGAACTATTTCCTTTTTTTCCCTTGTAATTTATTGTAAAGATGTTTCTTGATGATCCACATTCAATGCACAGAACAAATAGCTTTTTGTAGACATGTGCCTGCATTTGCCTTGTTTCTAAACCATGATTTTATGTGTTTCTAAACCATAGTTTCAAAGTTTTGTTTCAGCCAACCGTAGCTTTCTCCTGAAGTCTCTTTAAATTCCTAGGAAATAGAAATGATGCCTTGCTTTTTAGCTGCGTATTATCCCTTACCCGGTTATACATATAGTCCTTTTTTATTGCTATACTGATTTTACTTTCTCGAACTTATTGTAAAAAAATTATTATTGTAAAATCTCCCTCCGTTGTAAGATTGTACCTCAGTCACCAAGTTGTTTGTCACTTCTTGCTGTTTAATGTTCCCTCAGCTGAGTCGGCTCATAGCTGTGCTGTACTGGAGACTGCTCCAGTACCTCCTTCCCTACCTTGTTTATTTAAACTAGCTGCACAACAAACTGTACTTTTTAATCACTGTGACTTGGATGAATACTTCTACATCTATGTGAGTCTATAAATGCTTTTCCAAACCCAAATGTGAAAAAACCCCAGCAGCAGCAGAACATTTAGGGCTCAATTGACTGAGCCTGGTGAGCGCTTGCACACACATCCCATCAGTTACTTACTGAATATGTGCTTATTGATTGGCACAAAGCTGATAATCTGAATCCCTGCTAGCCTAGGAGACTCTGGAAGCTTTCTTTGCAACACAAACTAATGCTGTTTGTCTAATCTGTGTTGTTTTGTTTTGTTTTTGTTTTTTTTTTTAAACAGTCTTACGGTAAAGGGGCAAGAAGAAAAAACAGATTTAAAGGATCTGATGGGAGTACATCTTCTGACACTACCTCCAACAGTTTCGTACGCCAGGTATGGGTTTTTCAGCTTCTGAAAGACTGGATGGCTTGCTGGTGTAAATGTTCAAAATGTAATTTTTAAAATTTTTTTTTGTAAGTTGTCAAATCAGAGTGATGCTGTAGTCTGAGAAATAGTAGAAGTCTCTTATGGCACAATGAAAAATATTTGGTTGCTATTGTTTTGATCTTGGCATAAAAATGCTTTTTCATTTCTCATTCATTTCCATGTATAGTAGTTATCCTTATTTTTGTTACTCTAATGCCATCAGGTGATTAAAGCTGGAGGAGGAAACAGAGTCTGATGGAAGTGCCTAAAGTTGCAGCATGTGGAAGAAGGAATCAAAACCTACCAATCCTCAGGGTTTTCCTGATTAAAATAGTGCTGCATGAGGCAGTGTTAACCTAGATGCTTTCCTCCCACATCCCAGTGTTATTTTAAGGCAGGGTTGGAGGGGAAATCCCTGGCAGCATTTGTCCCCATTGCACTGATGCTGGAAAGAGCCTGTAGAAGATGGGGTGGTGTTGTAGGCTCCCATGCCCTGGTGTCTGTGTGTCTCCTTCAAAGGGAGGGATCCTAGTGGAACCTCATGGGGGTCCCAGACCAGTGTGGGTGCTTGGAGGACAGCTCAGTCTGGACAGCAGAGGGTCTGGAACTGTATCCAGAGTTCAGCATGGCTTTGGCTACAGGACGGTGCTGCTGAGACTGTGCTTTTGAGGAAGAAGGGTGTGTGTCAATGGGCGTGTGGTTGACAAGTTGAAGAGCAGAAATGGTACCCAAAGCATCACAGTGACTGAGCCTGTGCAGAATCTGAAACATGGGTCTTCATCCTCATCTGATTTAAGCCATGGTATTGTGAATGCAGACTTTGCCATCTTTTTCAGAGAGGTTCTGGAATTTGGGAGCTTTGATAGCAGAGTTTTTTGTTTTACCATAAGCAGGCATCACACCTCCTTCTCTCCTGGCTTGTTTTGCATGTTCCTTCATCCCAAAACATTTAATGACTCCATGATGTTGCACTGATTGTATCAGTACACATCTTCTGTTTACAAAATTCTTTGCCTTTGTCCTGCTATAATTGTATTGGTAGGTTTTGTGGTAGGCTGTGGATTTGATAAAGTCAGGTCCTTATTACATTTCTCTGTCAACTGGACATAGACATGAAATATTAATTGATCATGGGAGTGGCACTAAACAATATCAAGGTGGAAACCCTGGATCAGATAAATTACTTGCTTTGGACATTTTGTGCTGTCTTAAAATACTGTGAAAAAATCCAGTCCAAGTAGTGGTTGAGAGTAGCAACAGGATCACCCAGTTCCAAGGAATCTTTGTAAGGAATTCTGTGTTGCTGTTTTCCTTAGCTCCTTGTGGATATTCAATTCAGCCTGGAATATTTTTAGCAGAACATGAGTGTTTATTTTACACCAGCTGCACATGCTCCTTTGCCTTTCTTGCCTAAGTGAAGTCTGAAGTTGGTCTCAAGTATCTCCTCTTGTCAGGGTGGGGAGCAGGGCAAGGAGGATCCACAAGGAGATGGATCATCAAACAAGGTAGTGATGCTGAGGTGTGCTTGTGTAGTCATTGGAGACATGGTTGTCTCAGCAGACTGTGAGGCATGATTTATCAAGTCTCCAAAACTAGCATAGAAAGCAGGGTTGGTGAACTATAGTATAAGTGTGTCTGTATCTTTCCGAGGGCTCTAAAGAGAGTGTTACTTCAAGTGTAGATTTTTATAGAAGAGATTTATATATTTCCATGAAATAAATAAAAGTTTAGTAGTTACTCGAGTGATGTAATACAAATGATTGGAAAGTGAATAGGCTTCTGTGAAAAATCAGAGATTTCATAGACAGCTGAAGCAAAACTCAGTTTTGAAATGGTATTGTCACTGATGATAATGAAGGGATGTTAATGGATACATGAATTAATGACTAAATGTGTTGTGAAATGACTAAATGTTATGTGAAATTGTCCAGAATAAATTTTTTAAAAATCCCCACAAAACATTCCTAGCAAGTAATGTACAGGCAGAGCTGTTCAGGATGTAGGAGATGTAAGAGAGAAATGACTCTTCACAGTTGTTGCTGAGAGGTTTATGTCAGCACTTGGACTGTGCCTTCAACAGGCTTTCCTGCTCTGATTCTTCTCCTGGGATAGCTTGGTTTCTCTTGCAATAAGGAAGAATTGCCACCAATATGACCAGGGTGCCTAGTGTTCCAGATATTAAACAGAATGGGGGCAGAGTTTTCTGCTGGCTCAGCTGCTGTGCCCTCCCCAGAAACTCTCTCGGTCTACATATTGTTTGTTGCCAGCTATCTTGCAGGATATTCTACATGGTATAAATAAAGATAATTGATTTGCAATAACCATTTATTTGCAGAGGAGAAAGGTAATCTACTAATATTTGTGTTTCTCCAAGATGGATAAAAAATTCAGAAAAGCAGGGCAGACAAATGAATTTAAACCCTATAGAGTCAATAATGTACTGTTCATTTCCTGTTATTTTATTTTAGTGCTGTCTTAAAACCAGGAAGTCAGTTCTTCCTTACAAAGGGGTTTGTGGAGTTATTTGACAGTGGTTTTGAGCTAGACATGGGATGCATACAACCTGCTTGTTTCAGCAATGCTTATGATGCCTATAGCTGCCTTGTGTTTCCCCAACCTCCTTTCCCTCCCTCAGTTCCTGTTTCCTTTCCGGTTTACTTCTTAACTTGTCCTGCAACTTCTGTGTGCGTCTCTACAAGTACTCCCCTCTGCACTGAAGAAGGAATCCTGGGATTGTCCTGAGCATTTGTCCCTAAGATCTGTCTGCATTCCTCATAAGAAAGAAAGAGTGTTTGGAAGGAAAGTGCTTTTGTGTCATATTTAGCTGGCCTGTCTTGAGCTGAGGGAGCTGTGAGAGGTGTGCAGGTTCTTGTCATAAGCATTGATGGAAAGTGGGCATTTCCTAGGAGAGAAATCTATTGTGGCTGGATTAAAGAAGACAAATATATCTAGTCCTAAGGAAATTTTATGCACATTGAAGGCAATTGAGGCATTTGGCAGGAGCAAGGAGATAGGGTTCAGTCTTTTGAAGCCACAGAGCTGCTAAGCATTTAAGTTAAAGCTGCTGCAGGAGGGAGGGACTTCACATCTGTTGCCAGCATTGATAAAGCTTTATTGTCTGTGTTTTAGTATTTCCTTAGGGACATATGCCCCTCTTACTCCAGTATATACCTGGAAACTTTCCTGCTACGCATATCACATGCTACAGTAATAAAAATAATGCCAACTTTGTTCTCTCCCCTTCAAATGAAACTAAGTAACATTCAAATTGCTTGAAAACTCCTGCTCTTGTACAAGAAGAATGAAATGTGCTCTGCACAGCCCTGTGTGCAATGCTATTTTCCATTTAAATCTGTTTTGTGGAGTGCTGAAGTTGAGCAGAGCAATCTATCCAGTATTGTTTCTAGTGTGTATAAAAGAAGGCTTAAACTGGAGCAAGAGCATCTGTATATAATATACAAATTAAAACCCCATTCTTTTCAATCCAGTTAAAGCTCCTTTGTGCTGTAAATTTTATATATTGATATAGATTTTTTTATTATAATTTTTAGTTGTGACACTATAAAAGCTATGAGATTTTAGAGTAATGTTTTGGATCATGCTCTATTTGTTTGTTACAAAAAAAATGTTTGTTTAGTTTTGTCTTTAGCATATTACTGATGATATTTGAGCTTAGAAAAATAACAACAACTTGGCTTTCTTTTTATTTGCTAGCAGCTACTGCCTGTCTTTTCAATAACAGAAGAGGGAATTTTTTTCTTCTCTGTTTTCTTGTGAAGTTGTCTTGGCAATTAAGCTGTGTATTTGAAAAGCAGAAGCATCATTGCACACCAGTCAACTCCTAACTGAATATAATCAGTTGTCTTCAGGGAGCTAAAGGACATTGTGTTATATAGTTTTCATCATCTTTTTTGAGCTTTGGAGTGATAAGCAGCTTGTTCCTAGGGTTAGTTATGGAAAGACTGAATTGGATCTGATCTCTAGTTGTTGCCATTTTGACTGATGCTTGGTAATGACTTTGTTCCCGAGGGTTTCTTCAAAATACGGATCAGACAAAATATTTTGCACACGACACTAAGGCACTTCCCAGGAACATTATTTTAAGCAAATTGCATATTCCGATAGCATTACATATTTTGTGGTTGTGCTTCTGGACCTGTCTTTGTCAAGGTTTTATTTTAAACCATAATGATTAATCATAGAGGCAGACTAAGTTGTTGGGATTTTTATGTATTGCAGAGGCAGATTAGATTGTGAAATAGGCTGTTGTCTATGGAATGGCTTACAGAAATATTTAGGTTTTACAAATCTGGTTTTTTTTCCTTTAAATATTGGCTTGATGCCTGTTGTACTGTGTTCACTCAAAAACACAGCTATAAATAATTATGTAGGGAATTCATTATTCTTCTACTTTCCTCTAAGGACATTTGCCTAGCTGTGTAATTACCTATTGAATTTTATGAATGGTAAAACTAGATTTGCTCTAAAAACCAATTTGAAAATATTGACTTAGTTTTGCTCATAAACATGCCTCTTAATCTTGATTTCACCAGAGACCTGGGCCGTGTCAGAAATGTATTCCTCTTCTCTTAATTGCCTTTTTTTTTTTCCAGATGTAGAGCTTAGCTTTGATTTTTAATTTTTTTTCCTTTTTGTGAGGGGAAGAGCTTATGTATTCAGCTCATAGGTGCAGCCTGCCAGTGAAGCTATGCGTTTACAGGCTGAGCCACAAAGAGCTGGTGTAGAGTGGGCACAGGTATTTGCTTTGGTCTTCATGCCTGGTACTAAACAATCTTAGGCTGAAAACCTGCCTGTGTTTTCCCTACTAGGACTGTTCCTGCTTCTTGAAGACTGTATGTGAACAAGATTGTGACTAGCCAGAAAATCTAAATAAATAATTACAAATACGGCTCATTTGCCAATTAATATATTCTTACATCCTTTGTGTGCCTCAAATTACGAGACTTGTTTCCTTTAGAGGAAAAAGGAGATTTGCAGACTTGCCGTTAGCTTTTACCCATAACAAAATGAGGTATGTGAGGCACTTTTAGAGGTATTGTGCAAGTACTGATTGTAATACATAAAAATATATACCTCCTGCTCAGCTTAATTTTCTCATCTCCTATTTTGGATGCAGATGTCTGTGGTTGTTTTGTTAGGTTCAGATTTTTTCTGGTTGCTTTCTGCAGATTTCACTGAAAGCCACAGCAGTGGTGCTTGTGGCCTCTGCTTGCTATTGTGGTTGCGTTGAAGCCTTACACCAGCGATACATTCTAGAACGTCTGCTTATTTGAAACACAAAAACTGTTATTTCATGGGGAATTGATAGAATCGTGGTGCCCTAAGTTATTGAAAGAAATGCGTTGCACTTGGATAAAGCCACCTTACAGTGAGGTTGGCATGTGCAGTGTGACATCTGTACTGCTCTGTTCTTCTGGTGTTAGTGGGAGCAACCAAACTTTCCTCTGAAGGCCAGTGTGTGACTTTAAATCATGGGCAGGCAGTATAGTTTAGGGTGACCTGCTGTTTGTATTGAGCAATGTGAATCAGTTTTTTGTCAAATCCAGTGAGACTGCCTTTATTGTGATACTACTCTAGGAATAGTACTAGTATGGGAAAGCAACTATTTTTTATGTATTTCTTGTTCTATGAAGTATACCAAGTTCACAGCAGGGGTGAAGAACTTAGAGCAGTGCAGGGATTCGTAAGAATATGTCAGTTCAGCTGTTGATGTAGAGTTTCATTTATGGCTCATAGACAAATAAATTGTTCTCAGTTCATCTGTCATGTGGTAAAAAGCAGTTAGATGGGGAGTGGGAGGAGGACAGCTTTTAGAAGAAGCCTGGATTGGGAGCATGGGGCTGGAGGAAGGGAGGGGGGAGAAAGGGACTTTCCCTTCTGATGGCAGTTGTGGAGCTGCAGACATGGGGAAAAAGAAATCACATTAGGCTCATTGAGCTATAGATTTCCTTGGCTGTAGTAAGAGTTTGAAAAGTCTCCTTTTTTGGCCTGGAGAGAATAGAACAGATGCCCCTATAAAGCATGGGATTTTGGCAGGCATGACTGGAGGGGAGATGGCTGAGAAAAACCCAGCAGAAAGGAAGTTAATTTGTGGACTTCAATTCTTTTATGGGCCCTTTTTTTGCCTCAAATGGTTTCTAAGAATAGAAATCAAAATGTTGCCATGTGTTTGAAAAAACCCCACACACCCTCTAACCAAAACAAACAGGCAAAACATCTTAATGCTCTTCTTAACACGTCCATTTACCCTTCTTATAGGGTAAGAGAAAATTACCGGGGGGGAGTAACAACCAAATGTAATCCTTTATTAGTAACAGAAGGGTAGGACCTCTCTTTATAGCCTTGAAAGGGTGTACGTGTTTGATGTTACTCCGCATGCTGCTGAAATCAACACATCCTTTTTCAAGCAGCAGTGGAAATTTTGAAGATGAGGCTCATATCTGATGTCTGCTGAGATGATTGCCAGCATTGTTTTGGAGCTTGCTAAGATGATGGGTGGGTGTTGAGAGGTGTCTGAGAGGTCCTACCTGGCCTGCTGTGAGAGAACAAGGGAGGTGCAAGCCCTGAAGGGGAGTGGGTGGCACCCCTGGGGGTGGCAGCTGTTGAACCTCCTCCTTTGGCATTCCCATTGCTGCTGTCTTGACTGCTGGCTATGTGCTTCTCTGGGTCTCTGAGGGAGAGGAGGAATGGGGCTTTCCAGTTGCTCAGTGTCTGCCACAACCTGCACTCAATCAAGTTTGGGAGCATCAGATGCATCGTTTTGTAGTGGGACATTCAAAAGGTGTGACAGGACTTGTGCATCGCTGAGCCAGGGGGTTGCTGCAGGTGACAGAGCTGCCTCCATGCAGAGGAGGAGGAGGAGGAGGCAAGGGCTTAGCTGTTGAGGCAGGCAGAGATGTGAGTTTTAAGTATTTAGTCAAACTGATGAAGGTAAAGAATGATCTTTGCAACTTTGCTAAAGATACGGTTGGAGACTCTTCCATCATAGTGGATGGCATATGGAATGAGCAGAAAGAGTAAACACTGAGTTAGGCTTAAGCCTTTCTCTTTGGCCACATATCTTTATAACTGGTGATTGCTCCCTGACAGTCTCCATCTTTCAGTTTTGTTCTAATCAGAGTGGACTTGAAGGAGCTGAATCTCTCACAAGCCTTACAGCTCCTTGCCTGTATTTGCTGCTCTTTTGCATGGGGTATAACAGTAGCTCCAAGAAAAAAACTATGCAGTTGTAAACAGTTAAGATCAAAATTAGGAATAGGATTGAATGAGAATCAAGTGTTTTGTTTTATTTGGTCCCCTGCTTCTCCCAGAAAATTCAGTGTGGTTTCTAGTTCTTGAGTGCAGCATTGTCTTAATAAAATTGTGGTGAGATGTGAGGTTTATTATATGCCATCACAGATGTCTTCTAGTTATAGTAAGTACAGACATACAAAGTATCTGCAATGGAACAAGGTTTCTGATGCATATATTTAATTATAACTAATGCAGAGACTGTAAAAAATTTTTTATGATGCTAAATGAAGTATTTTTACAACTTTTTATTATGGGTCTATCTGGTTGGAAATTTTTTAACAAGGCCTTAAAATATGAGGGTTCTTTTTAGATAGAACATATTTTCAGTCACTTGCAAAATTCAGTTTATAATTACATGTAAGTGCATCATAAACAATTGCTTAGTTCCTGAAGTGTGTTTTGTAATTTTCAGTATTGCATTGATTTTCAGGGTGTGCATTTATGCTGTGTGGTTTTGATTGGGAACAAACGCCTAACACAAGGGAACAGTTTGATCCTCTGTAAAGCAAATGTCATCTTCTGCTCCAAAATGCAAGCGATTCACAGGAAAATAACTGCTGGTTGGCCAGTGTGCAGCAAGCTGCTTCAGTTTCTCTCCATCATGAAGATGAATTGCTCCCAGTCACTGGCAGGGCTCAGGGAGTAAAGAAAGATCCTTTGCAATTAGCCAGGGGGATTTACTGACTCTTTGGTCTTTCAGATACTCCACCAGTACATTCCTGCTCCAACTCAGGAGTGCTTAGTTTCGTCCCTCACTAAATAGATACACTGCAGAATATACGTGCCATTTCTGTTCAATTAGTCACAAAATTGCCAGTTTTATGGGCAGTTGCAGCAGAGAGCTGTCTTCTCTTGGGCAATGTGTTTAGACAGTACTTCCAGCACTGATTATATGTTCCTGTAGACTTGAATGTTGCTTTTTTGTGTGATCTCACTCAGACTTTGCTGGAATACTAAGTTCATTGAAAAGATTGATGCTCCAATACTTTTAAAATTAATTGTAAGTTTTCTCAGGAATTTACAATAAAGTTTTTCTTGGTTATCGAGTTGTAGAGTGACACTCGCATAAGCACAATTAGTGAATGTTGTTTCCAGTGGTGGTCACATAATATTTTAGTTCCTGAATATGACTGGCCTGAAAACAGTAGGACCTGAAGCAGTCCTAGTTATATAAAAACGCTTCCGTAAAATCTGATATTGTAGAATATAGGAATACTTTTTCTTCTGCCAAACAAGTCAATAATAATACTCTTGAGATGTGCAGTATTTATTCTAAGCACCACATAACCCCTGTGTGTTAAACAGTATTCATCAGATGGTTTACTAATAGGATAATCAGGTCTTGGATGGGAAAGAGAACTGATTCCTGCAAACAGGTGGGAAGCTGAAAGAGGGGAGGATGGATGAAGGGAAAATGGAGAAATATATTTATATATGCCTTTGATATGCTTCCTCCTATTGTCTCCACTGGTGTTTTTGAGTTTTCAGGTTTTTTGCAGATTAAGCCTGGGGAGTCTGTTACAGGACGAAAACTAGCTTTCTCTTTTATGCCAGATTACCTTTAATTGCTATGTCTTTTGTGTTAGAAATACAGCTTTAAGCCATGGTTGATCAGATGGTTCTCAAAAGTGTCCTTATCAGATCCTGCTTTTGTGGTGACTGAGCTGAAGGCAGAAATCATTGTTCCTGTAGAAACAGTGAAGCATTGCTAGTTGGGGTTTTTTTTTTTCCTACAAATGGTGAGAAGTATAGCATATGTTCAGTAATCTCCCCTTACTACCTTTTTAAAAACATGTTATTGCATGTGTGTTTCTCTGAAAAAAAAAATATTCTTTGTCCAACTTCTTTGACCTTATTCATTTTTTAGGAATTCTTTTGAAAACAGTAATGTGTCAAGGAAATGTTTGTTTATAATAAGGAAAGATTAAAGACTATTTCAGCCTTGTCCTTGAAATAATTGCTGAGAACATTGCCAGTTAGTAATAGAGTTTAATCAGGACGTGGTTGGTTTCATACATATTTTTCCAACATTAGCTACAATTTATCCATCATCTGCCATTTAAACTGAAATGTAAATAAGATGCTTTCCTAAGCTGCTTGTATTGTTAAATAAAATGCTGAAATAATATGTTAAAGTGAAATTTCCCATGCTTAGGAGAAATAGTGTTTGCTCAAACTCCACAAGCAGTTTGAACATATTGAAGGTTAAAATGCGTAGAATCTTCAAGTTCCTGTTATTATCTGAGAAAAATGAACAGTATTTAAAATGCTATTACAAACATGACAAAGAAATGAAAGCACATCAATAGACTTGACCAGTTATGCTCTGCTGTACTTTAAAATTTGAATATAGAAAATTAGTCAGCACTTTGCACAATATATAAGTGTGATGATAAAGTATGGTGTTGAGATAAAGCCTTGGAATGAGATGACACAGCCAAGTGAAAGAGAGACAGCATCATTCTGAGGCCCAAGAAGCAGTGATTCATTGGAGATGGTCTGGGAGAATTGGCAGTGTGCCATATGCTTTTTTTATGGAAACAGCTTAGCTCTGGAAGGTTTAAGATTTTTTTTCTGGTCTTAGTGATTAATTGCTCATATGCAAGAGCTACTTAGAACAATGCTTGAATTTTTTGCACAGTGCTCAGCCTCCATATGATATTTATTTTAGAAAGAGTCCTGGCTGTTTGAAGTACACTGGAGTATCACGTTTTATCTTGCAAATTTTTCCTATGCAGAGTTCAACTCACAACTTGCTTAATTTGGTCCTGTTATATGCCTAAAAGTCAACATGGTAAAATCCTGTTTAACACAGGATTTGGGATTTGATTTGGTATTCCTTCTATCAGAAATCTGCTTTCTAGTGTGGCAAAGTCCATTACATCAGCCCAGAGCTCAATCCTTACGTAGTACTCAGAAAATCCTTTCGTCTCCTGTGACATGTGATGTCACGCACTCTTTGTTATCCTACACCCAGTATTTTCTTGCAAAGCGGGGTCAGCTAAATCTAGGGTTTATTTCCAGCATGTATCAAATGTATATCATTTGGACAATGTTCTGTTAGTTCTTAATTTTTTTAAATAGTAAATGGAGCCGAAACCACTGGAAAGTGTGTATTTTTGATACTACATCTCCTGCTTGTAACTGTAGCTGTGGTTGGTTGATTGTTGATGTGGCAAAGCACTTGTGGGTGGCTTATGTTTAGCTAGGAGTTACTAATAGCCAGGGGAAATTAAGAAATTAAATAATAATGAAACCCACTGTTGCAGTGTTTGCTTCATCAAATAAAAGAGAGAAAATTCATCCATGGGAGCAAGCAGGGTTTGCAATATTATGATTTTGGGAGATGCGTGCATCATTTGTCCTTTTATCAGTGCTGCAAAACAGAAGCCCCAGCCCCAGTTCCAGAGAGAGTCTGTCTTCTCTGATGGTTCCTGTGAGGTTGCTCTGAAATGGATCTGCTTGTACTGTGCTTCTGACTAAAGACTGCAGCATGTTGTTCAGCAGGTGGCATTGATCTTTTCCGTTTTTCTAATTTTTGTGCTGTAAAGTCATAACCTGTTTAGACTTGCCGGTTCTGTTGGTTCTGCAGGCCATTTGCAAGTAAAGACAGACCTTGGCCAGATGAAATTATTATTATCTCTGCTGTTTCCAAGACAGTTTTTATTTTTCCCCATTGGAAAATTTGTAGTCAGTCAGATTAAAATTCTGGATCAATTTACACATCCAAAAAGAAGAGTCCTTGATTTAGACATTGAATGACCTCCTCTTATTGCCTGAATATTTGGTAGATGGACTTGGGGGAAATGCTATTCCTAGGTTGTAGAAAACTTAAACAGAAAGTTTCTTGGCAGAATACGTAAGATTTTATTTTTCACATTAGGAAAGTTCACTGTATTTATAAGACTGGCATTATTCATGGTTTTTAAGAACACATGCTTGAAGTCAAGCAGCTGCAATTTACAGTTCATCTGGCAAACATTCACCTCTGCTTACTCTGAGTCTCACTCAGGGATTTTCTCTGCTAGCTCTTCATAAGGCTTTTTGAGAGGTCTTACCGACGTGGTACTGCCAGCTGTGGAACAGGACCTTAACTTGGTCTTATTTGTACTAATGGACTTCCCTTTCAAGTCTGTTTAACTGTGTATGCGTAACTAAATTTTTCTGTGAAACTGGTATTTTTGTGGTCATTCAAGAGCTGGAAATACAATTTCCCTTGCATTTCCAGGAAGACAGGATCTGCCTGAAAATACATCATCAGTTTTATTATGTAAGTTATCCCAAATCAGAACACTAAGAAAATCTGAGATGTGTATCAACCCCATCTCTGCCAACTTGGGAAACTGCTTTTCATTGTTTTGCACTTGGCTGGGAGGAATTTGCCCCGTGTCAGCCCCATGTCAGCCACGGGGGCAAGGAGACACCCTCAGACAAGAGGGCGAGCTGCTGGAGAGGCATTTGCCAGTGCTGTAGCTACCAAACTGCGCTGTGCTGGTTTTCTGGGCCAGAGAGGCTGCACAGGCTGCTCAGCTGGTTGCAAGGGGAGGGGTTTGGATGCTGTGTCCTGGCAGGTGCCCTCTCCAGCCCCAGGTGGCATTGCTTGAGTGCTGCTTTGGGTCAAGCATGCTGCTTCTTAGCCACAGAGGGCTTTAAGAATGGTCATGTGGATTTTTGCTATGTACAGTACAGCCCGTGGCTGAAGGATGTGGTTGAAGTCCTTATCATGCCAAAAGCCATCAAACTTGGATGCTTTAGTCCCTCTGGTTTTGTCCACACTGTGGGAAGCTCCTGGGTTTGGAGCACACCCCATGTGCAGCATGGCAAGCAGAGATGCATGTAAACACCACTGCCTTTTCCCTCACCCCTACATCATAGTTTCCTTGGAAGGAAACAGTTTGTGAGGAGGCCCAACCTTCTGTGTTCCACAAGTTTCTGAATTTGGGCGATGGCTGGACCATTTTTTCCCTGTAACTCCTGGACTTTTCTTCCACAGCTTGACACCTGTCTTGTTGTTATTGACATCCCCAGCTGCTAACAGGAGACTACAAATCCTGTTTTGAAATAATGTTTTGACAAAAAACATTGAAAATTGTGATGTCAGCAGATGTTAAGTAAGAGATAGGTCAGGAAGCAGGCAGAAATGGCAATGAAGGTACTGTTGTCAGCACAGAGAAGAATTCCCAGCCTTTGTAAGCAGAAAACCCAGAATACCAGGGTAAACAAAGGGAAATTTTCCCACTGGGGCTACAAACATTTTACAGGGCCCATTTGCTGTATAGAGTATTCTAGGGATTTCGGAATAGAACCGATTTATCAGATTGCTAGCAGTCTGTTGTTTGTTAGGTCTCTAGGCACCATAAATGAGGGTAACTGAGGCATTTGGATAAATGTTGTTTGCTCCTTATATGGTCTATCATTGCCATTTAAGAGAGTATCTATTAATTACTATCCACTTCGCAAACTTGTCTGTTTTTTCATGAGAAGATAGGGTACAATTTGAATTATTCTATTTTAGAATCCTTTTCCCCTTGCTTTTATCCTGATTTTCTTAAGAGAAAAGGAAAACCTGGTACACAGTCTCTGTTGCTTAGCTCATTTTGGTTGCCTCCAGTGGATGCTGTCGGTGTTAGGCAGGGAGCAAAGTACTTTTTGAGCTCTCACCCGAGCTAGCAGCATTCTTGTGTGTGCTCGATGGTTATGGAGACAGACCATCTCTGCCAGAAGTTGATTTATATTGCCTAAATTAGTCTTGTGCTCTGAAATACTCTCCAGAAGAAGGAACTGTAGTCCCACTGAGTACAGGGGGAACATCAGGGAACTGGCTTTCTTATTTAGCTGCCTGTGGTTGGTTGCTGTAAATAGTCTCTTTTGCTCATACCTGTGTCTGACGCTCAGGCTTTCTTCTCGGCTGATGTTTCTGGAGCTGTTTAGCATTAATAGCACCTCTTTTGCTATTGAGCACAGATTCAGCACACATTCCTACAGTGTTTTCTATGCCTTTACATCTTATTTTAATGGAAACCTTTTGCATCTGTTCTGATCATGTGTTCTAATACCTCTGGGGTGTAGAACACAGCAGCACATGAGCTGTTTTTAATTTTATTGCTGTTCTGCATTTAGGAGTGACTCACTGCTTTGGAGACTGAGTTGATAAAAAATTTGTACATCTCATTAATCTAATACTGTAATTCCCAAGAAACATTACACTGAAAAAGCCCATTGTTCAGATGGTGCATGGTAACTTTTACTTTATGGGATAGTACTATTGTCTGC
This sequence comes from Platysteira castanea, assembly GCA_013397175.1. NCBI lineage: Eukaryota > Metazoa > Chordata > Aves > Passeriformes > Platysteira > Platysteira castanea. Next base: position 1,289,601 of record VYXC01003877.1, read on the forward strand.
ATGAAACAATCCTAGGAGTAATTTTCTAGCAAGTAAAAATAGAACACAAGAAACCAAACCATTTTAAAAACCAACCTTTACAGAAACCAAAAAATGATGCCTTGGAACTCAGACCTCGGGGAGAATTGGATCAAGAGTTTTAAGAGGCTTCAGTTCATTTTGTTAGTCATACCATTCATTGTCATTAATATCAACCTGAAGCTTTTCTAAATGGTGACATTTTTCTTTCTTTTTCAATATAAATCTAGGAAATTGATGACAACCACCTGATTGACCAAGAGATTGGTTTAAAAACTATTTTAAAGCTCTTATTTTATGTAGTGGTAGTCCATAAGATGACACAGAATAAAAATCATAATAAAAAAGGAAAACCTTATACAGCCTCGCTCCCCTGTAGTTTTATGATTCTCATTTAGACAAAGATTTTAATGCAGAACATAGCTAAGTGAGCTACTTTTAAAATTCTAAATTGACTAAATTGATTATCTTCTTGTTTCACTATTTGTTTTTACTTTGTCTTGGAATATAGTTTCTCAGGTCACCCCTGCTTCCCTCCCCCTCCCAAAAAGCCCCACCCCCAAAGAGCTAATGAAGGGTCCCATTTTTGCATGTAAAATTTTTTGAAAGTGAGGAGAACCTGAAGGTAATGTTGTTGTGGCAGACAATCATTCCCAATATTAACTGTAATGAAATGTGCTTATTGTATGAACAACAACCAAAAAAGTAGGAAGCAGAATCAGAGGAGAGAGTCCACTGGAAAACAATTGATCACAGTCAATCTTCAAACCTCTCACTTCAAAGACAGTAACACTAGGTCAGGCTTAGGCCTGTTTTCTGGGATCTGGGCAGTCCACCTCCACGTGAGCTTGAAGACCTTCTATCTGGAGCAAAAGCTTGGTGTTTGCTGTAACATCCTTCAGGATAAGTGCTAGAGTTTGCAGCGTTTTTGTAGCTTCTGGGAATGATACTTTTTGGTGTAGTAAAGTTGTTATGGTAATACACTAAGGATGAAAACTATGAATGTGTTAAAATATATGGACAGCTCTCAACTTCAGCCAAATTCTCTGGTTGTAATTTTTGTAATGCTGTAAGAGGACAGCATGATGAATTGCACATGGGAGCTGAAGCTGAGCTTTTCTTCTTTTGAAGTTATCCATAGGATGTGTTTGTGTGTACTTGCTTCATTTCCTTTTTGTCTGGAGAACATAAAAATAGTTCTCTTGCCCTGAAGTTGAGGGCAGACTGGTGGGCACCTGATGTGTGAATTAAACCCACATTTTCTGAAGGGCAATGGTCCATGAGTCGCAGCGATTACTTTTTTTTTGGCTCATGTAAATGACACCTGCTCTGTTTAATGTTGTATGCATTCCAGGGACTTTCTGTTTATTTCAAGTACAAACTAGGCACAGAAACTCCAGTTTAAGAAATACTTCTTTAACTTCCTATATTTTGATCTTTTGACCTCCAGTTTGGGTTGAGGAGTCTTACCTACATGCAATTCAGTCTAGTAGGTGGTGTCTTTACATGTCTCTGTTCAAGATATAGAAATATAAATGAGTAAGTGAGCAACAGGTAAATTGTATGAATGTAATTACTTGTAATAAGTGGATTTTTAGATACCCAAAGTCCATGGATAACGTTGGATATTTCTTTTGCAGCCTGTCTCCATTGTCTGCATGGAGTTCTTAACCTAGCTAAGATAAACGTCAAAATAGTCATCTTTTAAATTTTTGGTTATTCTGTCCAAACCTTTTTATTTTTTTTTCCCCAGATGATGACATAGTGTTGGTTTGTGTATAAATTCTAATACAAGTTCTGTGTAAAACAGGAAAATTTGATTAGAAAGTTAGGTCCCAAATATTAGCAGTTTTATAGTAAAAGACAAACCCAAGATACACTATTCTATACCTTGCTCAACTGTAGAAATGTTTGTAATGTTTTTATCCAAGCTTCATTGTTTTTTAATTTCCATAGAAATGTGATTTTTAAACTGTGATTAGTGTCATCCTCTATGTGCTACAGGCAGTAAAATAGAATACATAATTTTTCTAGAGTGTGTTGGACTCATGCTTTCAGTATTCTCTAAAATATTGATGTGAATTTGTTTTCAAAATTTTTTTGAGAGTATGTCTTCTTGAATCTTTTTTTTTAAAGTAAAAGCTGTATTATTATGTAGTAAGATATCTAGCACTGGGCTTTGTTTTTCTTCAAATATGGAAAGTCTATCAGGCTGGATTTATATAACACCTTTTGTTCCAATTATCTTCAATGTTCTTAAAAAAAAAGGCAATATATTATTACCCAGATGATTAAAATGTCTAGTAATGAAGCTTCTGATAATGGAGCACCTGCCATAGGTTTGTGGGCAAGAAAAACAGCGAGAGGGATGAGAGGGAGTCAGAACATGATTAGGATTTGGTAAGGTGCTGAGACAAGTACTTTGCCCTGGGGTGGACTTCATGGTCTGCAGGGTGTGGGTGAGTTTCCATGGCCAGGAGAGCCACCCTGGAGCAGCCTGTGAGAGGAAGGTGGGAAGCAGCAGCGGTCAGTAGGCAGGGAAGGAGGACAGGGCGTGCACCAGGAGCAGGACACACGAGGGGCTCCTTGTGTCCCGCTTGGACCCTTCCTTCCTAAGAGGCTGGTGGAGGCCTTTTCCCTGAGCAGTGACATCAGTGGGTAGGAGAAGGTTAATATGGGTGGGAATAGCAAATGTGGGAAAAGTGTGGCCTCTCGTGCCATCTCTGGTGTCCTACAAGCGTGGGGGCAGCTGTGTGAAGAACAAGTTGAGCATAGGTGTCCAAGCAAAGAACACAGATGCCATATGTTGTTTTCTTCAGTTTGGAAAGCAAGCAGGAGTGTTTTCTTCCCAGCCTCTCTCAGCATGTGTGCAAGGCATGTGTGCAAGGCATGTGTGTCAGGTGGGGGCTCTCCTGTACGTGACCCTGTTAATTGTGTTAATGAGCAGGGAGGGAGGGGAAAAATACAAGGTGCTTGAACAACTGACAGGAGCATTCAATATTTAATATCCTTATCTCCCCAGAAATTTAAGGATTAAAGAGGTACGATTTTTTACAGCCATTTTCCCCTCTTGGGGCTGTCATCTGGACTGTAAGTAATGGATTATTTTGGGGAAGAAAAAAATGCCTCAAAGCCACAACTCACTGCCCTCACAAATCATATCATTTTTCTACATATGTTTAAATTACTTTTATCAGAGATTCTGAAATAGTTCCCTGGTACCTAAATTGTGGGAGAATATTGCAAAGACTGCAAGCTTTTGTATTTGTGAGTGTGACTTTCCTTGATCCTTCTGAAAGGCAGACTTAATCGACACAAGTGAGAGTGGCTGTATCTTGGAGGAAAGGCTCTTCCCCCCTTGAAGCAGAGGTGGCTGATGCCATGCAGTGACCAGTGCTGCATTCTCCATGGTCTGTGAGCAGCTGTCCTGTTACACAGAGGGGATGTAGAGGCACTGGTTTGTAAACTACATCCTACTCTTAGTCTTTCTTTTTGAGCCCTGCTTTGTTTCATAGTACTTTATGCCAACAGCACTTGAATTTTTTATCCTGTGACTTAAAATCTAGCTACTATGTTAAGAACAGTAGTAAAAGAACTGTCCATCATTTAGTGAAGAAAATCTAAAATTGTATGCATTGAAGTTTTTAATATTAATTTTAAAATATATATTTATTGAAAAAAATGGGAAAAATTTTTGTTTGCCGTACTAGTGCTCCCCAACAGTTCTACATCTAAGCTTTATATATTGCTCCACATTGCTGTGCTCCAGGTCTTACCCTTGCTGCCTCCACACCACATTGTGTTGTCCATCTGTTTCTTTAGCTGACAGCGCACAGCTATTCCTAGAACATTGGTCAAATTGATGATATTGAGTAGTGTACTTAGTATATCATTACTTCTGGAGGCATGCCTTTTTTCTCTTCCTTGTACAGACCGTATGCTATTTCTTCTTTTTTATGCTCCCTGTGGAATAACCTGGACTTTTCACCCTTATTTAAAGTTGCTGGCTTCCATGCTAGACTACTAAAGGCTTGTGAAAGTTAAACATATTTCATTTTTATTTGTACTTTGTGGGAGTTTTAGATACACAGACTCGCTCTACTCATGATGCTTTTAAATTTATGGCTTTGTTTTTGCTTGACAAGAAAGAAAGCGAAACTCTGTTAGAAAATAAAATGTTCTCTCTGCTGGGATCAAGATGCATTATATATAATACATTATGCAGAAATCTGTGCATAGTTTTCTAAATTATATGTGTTTATTTCCAAAAGTAAGCAGAATGGAATATGAGCTGGAATGGAATAAAATAATAAGAGGCTGAGGAGTTTTAAGTTTTCTCAGTAATGTCAAAAGTTAACATGCTATTGTCTGTTTTTAAATATTTGGGGCATCACCAAAAGTATGTTTTGATGCCATTTTTATTATGAGACCACAGGGCAGTTTTTCTTTTCATTTTTCATGTATTTTCCTCTGAGTCAGTAATCTAAAATAATTATCTTATTGTTCTTACTATTTTGGATACAAATTCTGAGATACATACATGTCTGGACAATTTGTAAAAGGCAGTGAGACATTTGTATGTTGTCCTGAAGAAATAATAATGGACTGACTAAAATGTAACCCATTTTTGCTTGTTGTTTCATTTGCATGCTTAGCAATTTAGAAAAAAGTATTTTTTTTACTGTTAGTCTGCATGCATTGTTTAATAAGCTACCAGGTACTATCTCTTCTGAATAATCCTGCAGGAAAATAGTTGAGCATTATTAGCAATATTACTTATAATTGATTGTACCAATTACCAAGTTTTCGTAATACTTTCATAATGAAACCTCATTTGTGTAACTTAAGTTTTTTATACATACACTTTTACCTTAAGAGATGTGGCAAAAAGGGAATTTTCTTTTTCCTAAAAAGGAAGTAAATAAGTATGTTTTTACTGCAATTCTGGTAGTTCAGAAAAATGCTAATTAAACACATTAAATTGATTGAAGATGCAGACAGGTTGCCTCTTTGCCTTTTCCATTTGCCTTTTCCCTTCATCTTTTCCAATACTACGTATTTGGTCACATACATTTGATAGGGAATCTTCTTATCAGATGCTTGCATCATCTTCTACTTAAACTGCGTGAATCTAGTTAGCAAACTCCTACCATAGTATTCTGTGTTTGATGTACCACTAAACTGAATTCCCACTGTGTAACTCTCCTTCTTCGTGTTACCTGAGCCTTGAGCCTGAGATCTCCAGCAGTGTTGTGAGTCCCACCACGCTGGATGGAGTTTGAAGCGTTTCATAGAATTGTATGATAGTTTGGGTTGGAAAAGACCTCTGAATGTCATCTAGTGCTACCCCAATAAGCTGGGACATCTTCGACTGGATCAGGTTTCTGAGAGCCACGTCCAGCCTGGCCGTGAATGTTTCCTGGTATGGGGCATCTATTGCCTCTCTGGGCAGCTTCTTCCAGTGTCCCACTGCCCTCATCGTAGAAAATGTCTTCCTTACGTCTAGTCTGGGATGTAGTTTCCTTCCCATCTGCTCTCTGTGTTCCTGAGGAAGCTTGCACAGTGGTAGAAATTTCTTTCCATATCTGTTCTGTCCCAGTTTTGGAGTTACTTTGAACTCTAGGGGTGATTACTGCAAGCCTCAAAAATCCTTGGACCACACCAGTATCAGTGAACTAAAGCTCAGTAATCCTGGATAATTTGTATCATTTTTGGCTCTGTATCACCCCTGCAATTCCTAGAGCTCTCTTCTCGGATGATCCACTGTGCTATTTTTGCCCATAAGTCACTTCTAAGATAATTCTTTCAAGTAAAATGAAATCTATTATTTAATAAATACAACTCATGAGCAAAGTAAAAGAGTGCTCAGAGTGACGAATTTAAAATAGGACTATTTTTAAGCAGATGTGTTTCTTGTTTTATTCAGGGGCTGGGAGCAGGGTTCAGGTGTCTGTAATTGTTCCCTGTGAGAGCCGATGTTATCGTTACCAGGTTCCTTCTGCAAGGAGTGCCCTGCCCTTCTCCACACCCGGGTGGGCAATGGAATCTGCTCTTGGAGATGAGTCAGGGGGCCCAACATCGGACAGGCTGCAGGACTCAAATATTTCAGACCTTGCAGAGAACACTCTAAATCTTAGACCCAAGGATGAGCTGGAAACAGTTCCTGTGGAAGAAATTCAAGACCTTAAACCTGAGGATGTGCAGGAAGCTGCTCCTGCTGAAGCAACGCAGGACACTAAACCTGGGACAGGGCAGGTACAACAAAGGGATAGATTTAAGATTTAAAGTCTGGGGCATTTCTACAATTGCAGTAATGTATTTGTTAGCAATTGTAAGCATACTGTTTTTCAGTGTGAGAAGACTTGCTTGGGTTTTATGGATTCAGCCTGTTATTTCTAGATGTTGGATCTTTGAAGCCCCAGAAAGGTGGTGTATATCATGGAACCCCTTTTTGTTTTAACTAGGCAGAAGTTTATGTATGCCACTGTCATTGGGGGATTGAGTAGAATGAGAGTATCTGTTGCAAGCTGACCTACTACACAGCCAACTTCCAGGTGTAATGCTGAGCACTGTTCATAATGGATAAATTGAAGCTATCCTAATATGAGATGGACTTCTGTGTGTAGTTTGATATTACTGGTCTCAGTTGAGAGTGAGGCTAGAAATACGATTTTTCCTATCTGTGGTTTCCTATTTGTGGAATTGTGTTCCTCTGCAGAAAATTGCATTCTACTTTGATATCACAGTTCATGGAGGAACATGAATATTGAGGGCTTCAAGTAGAGCAGGTGTAAAATAGGTTTTTTTTGCCGGAACAAACTTAAAATATTTTTCAGTGTTGTTCGAAACAAGTGAAAAAAATATCTCAGGAATTCAACGACTTGTCGCGGTGATCTGACCTTTCAGTGCAACATGAATCCTTGCTCTTCAGTGCTGCAAGAAGCAGATGTCAAAAATACTGGACTGGGTTCTTGCCCAGAAATTTTCTCATCCTAATGTTTCTCTACAAAATTTCCCCATTTGTATGAAGTATCCAGCTCTCACTGCAGCAGGCATTCGAAACATCTCCTAAGCACCAAGTAGTGTCCTACCCAGCAAGTATTTTCCTCCAAATCAGTAGTCCAAATCTACTAGAAGTTGGATCTCAGCCTGTTATCTACATTCTGAATGGGTGTCTTTCTGTTCCTTAAATATTTGTTTTATGATAAGTGCTTTGAGATTTTTTTAATCTGAAATTTTAACCAGCAGTCCTATCCTGAACTTGAGAAGCCTGTCCCAATGAAAATTCTGTTTTAAAAAGCATATTGTTGCAAAAAGTCTAGCTAACAGATTGACTGCTTTTATCTGCAGTATTGTTCTTTTGAAAAACTCATAAATCAAGAAATGTTTGGAAGAATTCCTTGTCAGAATGTAAAGAAGACTCTTGTTTCTGGGTGAAAGAATAGTTAATAATACAACAAGAAAATTACTGAGTGTCTCACATTACAACGATTCATGAATCTGAAAATACTTTTTACAGAGTGCCTTGACTCTGTAGGAAATGATGAACTTCTGATGTTGATGGTTTTTTCTTCTTTCTTCTTGGAGGTTTGAGTTGTAGAGAGAGTGGTCAGGATGGGATGATTGTCACCTTAACCCATGTGACATGCAGTCGTGGTTGTCAGCAGTGAAGCCCCATGTAGACACTCCCTTGCTCCCGCAACATGGGGAGGGAATCAGAAGGGTAAAAGGTAGAAAACTTATGAGTTTAGATAAAAACAGTTTAATAGGAAAAGGAAAAGCAAAGCCACATACAGAAGCAAAGCAAAACAAGGAAGTAATTCACTGCTTCTGATGGCAGGCAGGTGTTCAGCCATCCCCAGGAGGGCACGGCCCCATCACGTGTAACAGTGACTTGGGAGGACAAACACCATCCAAATGTCCCCTCATTCCCCCTTCTCTCCCACTCTATATCCTGAGAATGATGCCATAGGGTCTGGAATATCCTTTTGGTCACTCTGGGTCACCTGTCCTGGCTGTGTCTCCTCCCAGAATCAACTGCACCCCAGCCCCCTCACCAGTGTGGCAGTACGAAAAGCAGAAAAGGCCTTGGCTCTGCCTAAGCCCTGCTTAGCAACAACAAAAACATCTCTCTGTTACCAACCCCATGTTCAGCACAAATCCAAAACACAGCCCCGTAACAGCCACTGTGAAGAAAATCAACTCTACCCCAGCTGAAACCAGCACACATGCAAAAACTCAGGTACTAAAATTTTGAACAAATGCTTCTTGAACAGGGCTTTCTTCCTACTTCTAACAGTGGTTCCTTGGTATGAACAGATTCTAAATTTTAGCCTTTAAGAATTGATTTCCATATTTGTCAAATAACTTGCTTATTTACTAAATGAGAATACTATTCCATCTGTAATGTTAAAGTGTGAGGGAATTCCAAAGTTGCACTTTAACAGTGCATTTTTTAGATTTCTTTATCCAGGTAAAATTCAGTGTTGCTGAATATAAGATATGATTGATTAATGAGCAGTTGTGATAATGTGTCTTACATTCCTGAGGCTGTTTTTAAAGCCAGATTGAGAGGAAATCAGCCCCACTGTGCATCTTCAAATATGGAGTCAGGAAATCACAAGGGTAATTTTCAAAACGTTGAGATTTAATCTTGGCATAGTTTATTACTTTGCTCTGATGCTTGCTGAACATACATTTTCAGAACAGATACAGTTCTGTGAAAGCACCTCTTTGGCATAGGCCTCCCCTTTTCTTTGCCTAAGAGCTGGGAACAGTTCTTGCTGTTTAGTTCTGTAATGTTTCCTGAGTTCTTTTCACTGTTGCTGACTGCATGTGCAGAACCTCGTGTGTTTCAGAGTTGTATGTGTACATGGCCCCTTTCAAAATTAAACTATTAATCATGTTGATAAAGTTCAAAAATTCTTGGCACATGTAAAGGAGTTCTTTGCTTATATTCAGAAGCTCTTTTTATTGTTTTTAGAACTCATCTAAAGTACATCCCAACATTCTTTAAGCTCTCTGAACATTTAATTTAGCTGAAAAAAGAGATGGGATTCATTAGAAAGTATGTTCTCTGTTAGGAAATTTCTTCATCTCAATGCCTTGAACTAGATACAAATAAGTTTAGAATGATTTCCATTAGTGTTTTGATGTGAGGTAAATAAAAGCAAAGAACCATTTATGAAGAACTAAAGAAAGCTATTGTTAGTAATGATACAAAATGCTCAATCAATGCTTTTAAAAATATTTCTGCCTTTTTAGGACTGTCAAGAGGCAAACTTTCAGCATAATCTGGACACTAAGCACTTGCATTATATAATGATGTGTGTGTAGTTCTTGAACTTTTAAAAATAATGTTTAGTTTATGAACTTTTCAACTTGAGATACAGCAGATTCTGCCTGATGACAGAAAGTAAACAGAAGTTAGAACCTGCAGCTTCATTAGATGCCTAGACTAAATACAGTTTGTTTTCTAACAAAGCAGTATGAATGCTATTCATTCCCTAGCCTTTATATTCAGGGACTTCTGGTAGATTTATGGATTTTGAGTGTCTTTTTCTTTCTGTTTCTTTGTCTCCCTCCCTCCTCTTCATTTCTGGCATCATTTTGTATGACTCAGATATTCCTCTAGTCTCTCTTTAAAGTGCCAGTAGTGCTTGCAAGAAATGCCAGTGTAATGGACTGGGAAATTCTGGTTCCTCTCTCTTGAAACAATCCAGGCTAGGCAGTGGCCAGCCCAGCACCATCATACAGATGAAAAAGCCACAATTTCTTACCAGTGTTAGCCTATGAATGTGGAATCCTTAGTGGCAAATGACTGCCCCTAATACTAACAAAATTATGTTCAGTGAGGAGAGCCCAGACTGAATGGAGCACAGGAGAAGATTGTTTCCGATGTGGTTTCCTATCAAGTGTGCATGTGCTTAATTAAGAACAAGTGAAATGCTCAGCCAAGTATTTGGGGTTTATCACTGTCGAGGTGTTCTTCTGCACAGCCTCTTGTGGTTTCCCATTCTGCACTGTTTGCTCTGCTGCCTTTCTCCATGAGAATGACTTCATTGATTGCTCCAGGTCAGTCTAATAGTTCTCACCTATTTGATTCAGATGAGCTCCTTGGTATAACCTATGCATTTATACCACAGTTTCTGCTGTTAGTGCTTTCTTTGGATGCAATCAGAAAGCAACCCTAAAAGGACCTGGAATCTGCAACATTGGCTCATTCCCAACATTTGTTTTATCATGCCTTCTTCGGGGAGTGCAGCTGTGCGTCATCTTCACATATGTTCAGAATACATTATGAATGGATGTTGCTCTTTCCCAAAGAATGTGCAACTCTTGTTTCTGTTCCTGATCAGGAGCAATTTAGGTTGACAATAACCTTGGAGGAATTTGTAATGGTGGGTATCATGCATCTGAAGCAGTCTGGTTTGTGTTCACTCTTCTCACTAGCATCTTACTGGTCATAATTTGCAGTGCCCATGGTAATGGTTTTCTTCCCTTAAGGGGATTTGTGTACAAAATTTGAATCATGTACGAATTTGTGTACAAGTCAGACTGCCTAACACTTCGTGAGTTTTCCATTAATTGTTTTAATTGTAGTTGAGATAAGCCAAAAATCATGACAGCTTTCTTCTAGTCTGGATTAACAATTATTACTTCATCTGATTGTAACGGGGTTCACTTGGACATGGGGTAATGTCCTGTGTGATTGGGACCAGTGTTATTTACTGTCTGCATCAATGACAGAGGAAGGGATTGAGTGCACCCGCAGCAAGTTTGCAGATGACACCAAGCTGAGTGGTGCAGCTGACACACCTGAAGGAGAGGATGCCATCCAGAGGGACCTGGACAAGCTTGAGAAGTGGCCCATGGGAATCTCATGAAGTTTAACAAGACCGAGTACAAAGTGCTTCAGCTGGGTTGGGGCAACCCCCAGTATCCATCCAGGCTGGGGGTATTTATTATTAAATTTATCTCAACAGATTGAGAGCAGCCCTGCTGAGAAGGACTTGGGGTGTTGGTGCATGAAAGATGGGACATGACCCAGCCACGTGCACTCAGCCCAAATAGTCAAATGTGTCCTGGGCTGCACCAAAAGAAATGTGAGCAGCAGTTCGAGGGAGGTGATTCTGCCCCTCTGCTCTATAATTCTTTACTGTGAGGGTGGTGAGGCGCTGGAACAGGTTGCCCAGAGAAGCTGTGGGTGCCCCATCCCTGGAAGTGTCCAAGGCCAGGTTGGACGGGGCTCTGAGCAGCCTATTCTAGTGGAAAGTGTCCCTGCTTATGGCAGGGGAGTGGGAACTAGATGATCTCTAAGATCCCTTCCAACCCAGGCCATTCTATGATTTTATTGTGATTGGTGCCTGAGTGAGTCCTGTTTTATAAATGTATTATCATGAATCTCAAGCCAGTAACTGGAAATTATTTGGCTTCTCAAGCTGGTCTGTAGTTTATTACTTTGCATGTCTGATCTTGAGGTAAGCCATTAGTTTTGAAGCTGAGCGTTCCACCAGGAAACAGCTGCTTCTTACAAACTGTCCCTAACCATGGTCAGTAAAGGTGGTGTGAAAAGAGGTGAAGTAAGTGTGCTACATGACTTACCTTACACTGCTAAAGCCCTCTGCAATCACAGTCTACCAAGGCCTGTGTAAAATGTGTATGAGCAGCTGGAGAATTATGAATCATTGCTCATAATGAGGAGCCATAATTCAGGCAAATATAGGGGGTGACTCAGGAGACACTGAATTGTGAAACAGAGAACAGCAGATTAGTTTCAGAGAGGCCCAGCAATCTCCCTTCAGCAAACCAAGGAGTGGAAAATGGCACATTAAATGCCAAATGATCCAAACCACAAACTCAAGTTATATGCAGGATTTCAGATTCTAGATGAAAATTAGAAGGTTTAATAAGTACATGCCAAGATTTTAGTAGGAGAAGAAACCATGAGGTTGAGATAAATTTACAAAAGGCTTTTTTTGAAATCAGAGCATTGTGAATCAGGTTTATTGTTCATGTCTCCAGATACATTAATCTAGACCTTACATTATCTGAATTACTTAAGCACATCAAAGGTGTTTGTTACACCTTTTGTGTGGTTAATGATGATCATCACAGATTTCTTCTCTTAATTTTAATGCTAAAAAACCCCTTTCACCCACTTCTGTGCCCTTCCCTCGTTTTTTAAAGCTGTGCCATCTAAATTTATTCTTAGTGATTGTCCAAAATGCAGTTCATCTCACCTAATTTGTCTAGATTCAGTTTCTAATCCTTTGCTCTTGTTTTGACATTTTCTACTAGATTAAAGACCTGTTTACTGTCATAAGCCCTTCCTGCTCCAGCTTACGTGTAATCCTTGTTCAAGTCACCTCTTAATTTTCTTGCTGCAATAAACAGACTCAACTGCTTTAACATTCCTGAGGTAATTTTTCTGGCACTCCTCTAAGATGTTACAGTTTTCAGCAGCAGCCTAAAAGATGTGTGGACATTTGTCCTGTACGTATTATCACAGTAATAATCTTGCTAATAACCATAACACCACCTACTTGCTGTCTCTTTACATTTCTTTTAAGGTTCAAAATCATGTTGACCTTCTAAACTACAGATCTGCAAAGTCTTTCTGTGAAACCAGTATTGTTCATGATCCTTTCTAGATTGCTCCTTTCTAAAGTATTCTACTATTACCCTATTCCCCCTTTAAACAGATCTGTGTGGTTAGCTTAAATAATTTAGTCAGGCCAAGTTTCCACGTAATTGCATCATCTCCATCACTGTTTATTGCATCCTGGATTTTTCAGATTAACCTACCAGTGGAGTGGCCACTTTGTCAGTTACCTGTTTTCTGCAAAATCCTTGCCTTATTCCATCAAATTTGGCACTGCAGTGGAGATCCTAAAAATGTTAATTTTATGCTGAATTTGTGAAAAACAGGCGAGGGGCTGTGAAGCAGACAGAACGGGATGATTCCACAGTGCAGGTGGGTGAAACCTGACCTTTGCTCTCTCTTTATGGCAGTAGTGGGATGGTGAGTGGATGTGAAGCTTGTCGTGGGGCAGCAAGCACATGTGTAGATTCAAGACATCTGCTGTCATCTGAAGCTGGCCCTTGCAGAGGTAGGAGAGGATACTGGTGTAAGCAGGGAGCACTCTGGTGCTGCCAGGAACAGGAATCTGGTACATGAGGAAGCTTGGGAGTCAGGGACACTGGGCTAATGCATTGCTTGGGATGTGGAAATGCACAAGGGTTTAGAACAGACCAGTGTAGGTTTTGCTGGTTTAGGCTGCCATTAGCTCCACTGAGCCCATCTACCATCCCTGTGTTTATGTATTAGATTTGTTGTGGGTCTGGGCTACATACTTGAACTGAAATGTAATTGTTCACACTTTGCTTTTTTTGTCAAATGTTTTTTTATTTGTCAGTGTACTAAACACCCAGATCTATCTGAAAAAAAAAAAATTGTTTAGGCTAAAAAAAGTCATTGTAAAATCTTTTTTTTTCCCAGTGAGAAGTTCCAACAGGAGATAGTCATAGCTAAAAGCACCAAGCAAATGTTTCAGAACAGCAGAAGAAACCTAGTGTTGTGTTGCTTTGAGTACTGTATGACAAAACTGATTAGAGTGCTGTTTGAGAGCTAAGCCTATATTTTCAAAGATAAATCCCACACAGTTAGGCAGCTAATGGATTATTCATGTGATACTAGGGAGAGGTATAGATTTCAGCTGGTAGTTCCATATGGCTGGCCAGAGCAGTAGTATGTAGCCTTTCTTGCTGTTGCTGCCATGGGGAAACATGATCAGGATGTCATTTTGCTGTTACTCAGCAGTTTAGACCCCATCCTCTGCTGTACAGAAAGCCACCAGACTGTAAAATGCAAAATAGGAATGACAATGAGAAGATAATAATTTTTATGGAATTTTTTGATGAAAGTGTTTCAGTTACGAGTAGCTCCATTTAATGATTGTGTGTTCCTGTATTTGATATTTTTGTCGCAAGATTATTTTGTTTCTTAAAAACACTCTAGCAGAAATGTTTCTAAACACATAGGTAAAGAAGAAATGGATAAAAAATACTAGATGGCATTCAAGTGCATCTTTTAGAGGAGATTTTTAAAAAGTTACTGGGCTAGATTAATTGACTTTTTCTACGTTACTTTCTGTTGATCTTTTAAAATAATATCTTCTAAATAATAATGCATTATGATATAAATATAGACATTAACTCATGTTGCATGCCCTCTTTAAATGATTTGCTCATTGAATTTGCTCTACCAAAGCTATGTTATAAATATTTTGCTGGTGTCCAAGCAGTGTTCAAATAAACTTTCTAATAATGTCTCTGAAGTCTGACATAACAGGAGATTTTTTAGGGTTATATGAAGGTGGGACTTAACAAGATTAAGACACTGGGCCATGGAGCATTTGCCTGTGAAGTTCAGATGTTCAGTGTGAGTGTATACAAAGACAGTGTTGTAGGTTTGACATACCATGAAATTGAAGGAAATTGCCATAAAAGCAGATCTTTGGAATACTTTATTATTTGTGAAGGCTGCTTTTCTTAATGGAATGAAAACTGGGTCAGTTGTATCCCCCCAACATTCTGTTATCCACTAACGTCCAAATGATTTTAATTTTAATGTTTACATTAATTTTTACTTTGACTTCATGTCCTTCTCTGAAGAAGTGCCAGGAATTGTTTTAACTTTAAGGCCAGATTTGTATAATTTCTGTCTATATAGTGTCTTGCAAGTCAAACTGTTGTATTTTTTACAGTATTACATGATATTTTATGCTTTTTAAAATGTCTACTATGAGCAGTAATTGGTTGGAGATTCAGCTTATATTTTTATAGTATATTAATACAGAAAATTTAATGGTTTGTTTGGTTTGTTTTTTGGTAAGGATCCTTCAAAATACAGCCACAAGAATCCTGTTTTGCTTGGAGAATTTAATGAAATACTTATTTTTCTTGTGGTTCAGAGGAGTATCTCTTTGCCATGCAAGGGAATTGAATTAAAAACTGTCAGACCTTACAGAGGAGTTTCCATAGCTGACATGTGACGGCACTAGACCTAGATTGCAAGAACTAATAAATACTGTGTTTTTAATAAATTGCCTCACTGATCAGTGAAGCATACCACTTTGGTTGCCTACAAAGTGGCTGCCAGCGGTTCAGATATTCAGATTGTAAGCATCAGTGTCCAGTGATCTACTCTTAGGCTACTTCAAGAGATGATCTAGTAATGTATAAAGAAAACACTAAAAAAAGACACATTTAAAAACAGACAGTAGAATTTAATACACACTATTCTGTGCATGAAAATCAATTCACCAGAACTCACATTTAATTTCTTGTCAAATACTGTATATTCAATTGTAAACTCTGTGAAGCTGAGCTACATGCTGCAATTGGTATCTTCTGGAAATCTTCCTGAAAGTGATAAAAAGTGTTCAAAGGTGTTATTGAAAGTTGGCAAGAAAGTAGAAAGACATTGCAAGGAAGTATTATTCCAGATATGTGAACATGATGGATTCATCTGTTGAATAGAAAGTTAGGTTTTTGTTTGAGTTCTTTTTTCTTTTTGACCAATGCATTAAAAAATATACACAGAATGAATTATCATAGGGGAAAAAAAAGGAGAAAGGCAGTCATCATCTATATTATTCTTTGAGGTTTTTAAAGTGCTTTTTGTTCTCTTTGGTTTATGTGAATTATTTTTATTCTTGCAACTGCAGAAGTGGTCAGCTAGGTTAACTATTTTAATCAAAGATGATGATCAACGAGTCAGATGAGGAGGGATAAGAAATCATCTCCGTAACAATTGAGCAAAGCATACTGTAAGTGCAAACCACAAATGAGTGTGCATTGGGACATATATTAGGGGAGCTGCTATAGCCGATTTCTGTAATTCTTTCTCACTTCATGATCACTTCTGAAACACAGCTTTGTGTTTATTACACAAGAGATAGCTCTTTGTGATTGTTATTGCCCCGGCTTTGTGAGTTATTTACAGAAGAAAATAATGTTAAAATTTTATACAGAATATTATAAGTTAAAAAAAAAAGTTCAGTATTTAATAATATTCAAGGGGAAGTACAATAGCTTTCTTTAGGAGTAAATTATAATGTTTTTCTGATGACAAAAGTGTGCCCTACTTGGGTAATCTGTTTTTGTGGTATCTCATCAACATGTATTCAGGAAAACAGAAAATACATCTAGCTATAGTTTCTAAAATATCTAGTGGTTGTTAGAGAAGCATAATACAGATGTATCCTTTAATGGCTAAGGTACTGTGTCCATAATTAGTACAGGTAAATGTTTTTTATTCATTTAAATAAAGCCAAAGCATTTAAAGATTTTAAATTGCATAGATCCTTTGTGAAATAAGCTTGTCTTTCTTTTTTGCTCTGCAATCAGGCTTAGGTCCCTTTAAACATGGATGTCTCTCTCTTGTCATTTTTGCATTAGAATAGCACAGAGGTAGATGTGGTTGTACTGAAGTTACCGTGCCCTGCCAGTATGTGTGTATTTTTTTCCTAACATGTATGCTGCTCCATGGGCTGGCCAGCAGCACGTGTCTGTGTGTGTGTAGTGGATTCCCTTTTTTGTCTTTTCAAATATTCTCTGAGGATAAGTCCTTTCCTGCATGTAACTGTAATATCCAGAACATATTCTCTCAGGGATCCTAAGTGTTACAGATTTTTTCATTGTTGTATTTTTGTGTCAGCCAAGGGATAGCTAAGCTTAAGATCACACATACATGAAAAATGTGTGCTTCCACAATTCTGACTTTGTCTTTAACTCTTTAATGTTTCATGAAGTTTCTCAATAGAGTGAATAAACAAAAGCATGGCTGTTAGTTGGTTCCATCTGAATTAAGCGGCAGAGAGTACATATGGAGTACTCAATCACTGTTTCAAGGATGATTGTAGAGAATGTTTTGTCAGTTGTGTTGACTTTGGCTCTGATGAGAAGAAAACTGACTTTGACTACAGTGCAAATGTGTTCTGTGTCATCTAAATTCTGCAGTTAAAAAAAGTTAAGACACAGAAGGAATTTTGTTAATGAGTATTGAATTTATGTTAATCAATGTCATTGAATTAAAAGGAACATTTAATAAGCCAAGGCCAGTGGTTATGGTGGCCAGTGGTTATTTAGCATATTTAGGGAAAAAAGCACAATTACTAAATTTTTCTATATACTTGCTAAAATGGCTTTGGATTTCAAAGAGTTACAGAAAAAGAAAATGCAACTCTAAAGATATTCTACTATAGTTATAAAGGGTAGACCAGTAAGGAGATTAATGATGCTTTCACTCAGTTTGCATGCAGTTGTGTGCAAGTTACACAAAAATTGTAAGAACTTTCAGATGACAGTGAACTGGTTAATATTTACAGAATTGTATTCTTGGATACAGAACTGTTGGTCTGGAAAATGAAATTCCATTTTTAATTTCTAAATATATGTTTGTTCCCTCTACTCTCTGGATTTTATATTTAGTCCAATACACATGACATGGATGTTAAGTTTACCTAAAACAATTATCAATCTTGCCAGCCTTGACAAGGTTAGGGGAATTGTTCTGACCTTTGCAGTGTCATTTAAAATTGAATATATCTCATGCTGCAGTGTTACAGATATCAGAGATGAAGACAAACTTTCTAATAAGAATAGTTTTAATTTCATCTCAAACTTCACCGTTGTATGCTGGAAGTAGATCTCTGTTCGAAAAGGATTATTTTGTGTTTAAGATTCATGCATGATATTTTAAAATCTTTCATAAATTTTAATTTGTCTGGTAGTGCACATACATTTATCGTATATATAGCATCAAAGCAAGTAGGGCACAGTGAATGAATCAGCATAGAATTCCCAGATATCATAAATTATATATAGTTGTACAATTGCAGGGAAGAAGTTCCGTGATACTGTGAATATCTGAGAGTATAATAATTATTAAGGCTCATAAACACAGTAAGACATATATTTTGAAAATATAACGCAAATTGGATCAAACACTGTTTTTAGTAAACTTTTATGAAACATTTTTATTTCACTTTAAGGAGGTTTGGTGGGTTTTTTCCTAAATTGTAATTTTCTCTGTAGATCATCCACTTGCTCTCATATTTCCACTGTTGAGGTTTGAAAGATCAAAACTGAACAAAACTCACAGATTTTCTTTGTGCTGAAAATTGCACATGATACTGCTGAAGAGACACAAGTCAGCTCTGGTTTACTGCAAGATTTCAGGGTCTTCTTTCTTTACATATTGAGAATACTCTAAATTTTGAAATGGAAGTAATTATCCTGATTATAGAATGGTTTTGATAAGTATGACAGGAAACTCAAGTGATGTCGGTAGAGGACACAAGAAAAGAGACTCTGACACCTGCTTGGTTGAGCAGAAAGAGGAAAAGATGAAAGTTTATTTACATTTCTCATACTTAGAGGTTTCTCAATTCCACAAGGGATTGGAGGACATGTTACTTCCTCTTCAATCCCACTGGCTAAAAAGGATGCTCATCAAACTTTCTCTGATAATACAAAAGTGTAAACAGAAGATGACAGTTAAGTAAGCATTGGCTATTATTTACATTAAAGTGTGTGAAAATTTTCTGACTCCAAGGTTACAACAGAAAGCTTAGCAAGAAAACAGGACAACACAAGTGGCAGCTGTGTAAAAGCAGAATCTCGAGGTGTGCCCCAAATGTTCTGCAATCCTCTGTGGTTCTAGTAGGGTCAAAACCGGTGATTCAATCATATTTGTGCTGTAAACATTTTGTCCAAGACTAAATCTTGTCTGAAATAAAAACCTTTATGGGTACAGTAGAGGCCTGCAGGGCCATTGGCACCGATTTTTGTTGTTCTACTGAATGATTCCTGTGGTGCTGGATGATTGCTAATGGAGACGTAGCCAAGAATATAATTTCCTTTGGGTGTTAGTGACTTCCTTAGATAACCCATTTAAAAGCTTCCTCCTTAGCATTCTGCAACCTCCTCACTTCTTCCTTCCCTAAGTGCTAGTACATTTTGTAAAACTTGTTACTAGCAGAGATAAAAGTGTGGTTTTGCTTCAGTTATGATCTTCCATTTCTTGCACGTTGTCCAAACCTATTGGAAGATACAATTTTTTCTTGACCTTTGGGTAAAAAAAGAGTAAGGATCATTAGTAGTACAAGGTACTTAGGCAGCCAGAGGATATGTTTTTGGAAACTGCTCCCCGAATGTATGTGTTATCAGGAGGGATGTACAGCATCCTAACATTTGTTTCTGTGTTCACTGATGTTAGGAATGTGATAAACTCACCAAATGGCTTTGTGAACAAAATTATGAAAACATTGCTTTAGATCTATTTAATTTTGCCTAAATCTGTGGACGAATCTACACTGACTACAGTTGGTTGTTATTTTTCAGGATAATTATAGATCCAAGCTAAGATTGCTTGAGTGCTGAAATTACTTTCACAGCTAAATAAATATAGATATCTTTTCAAGATGGGTGATGAAGATCTATGACATGAAAGACAGTCTTTAGCATTGGGTTGAACTCTTCTTACAAGACTCATTCTGAATTCTGACTTGTAGTATTGTATTCAGTTAAGAAATTTAGAGCTTTAGAGCCAATGCAAGCCTATGTTTCCTATAGAAATAAAAGCATCTAGTGATTAAAATCTGGTTGTTGGGTTGTTTTTTTCCTGTTGTATTTTGCGGTCTGGGTTAGGCCGTGTTTCTTCTTCATATGGTGTGAGAAGACCGGGCACTGGTCTTTTGTGTGGTGGCTTTTGTGTCAACAGAAGGAAGAGCCCTGGATGGGCTCTTTTCTTCCATGTCTAAAGGGTGGAAAGGACGGTGACAGGGAATGTGCAGCCATTGCCATAGCAGTTCAGCAGCCTGTGTGCTTTTTCCAGCGCTGTTTGGATACAAGCAGGGAGTAGGTTTGCAGTCTTGGTAAATATTTAGCCATAATTATTTTCTCTCAGCCATCACCTTGAATAGAGATATCTGTTTCTTCTAATCTTGGTGCCTCAGGCAGAGCAGAGCAGGGAAGGACAGAGTGTGCTGGAGCAGTCACCACTGCTGCCATCATGTCATCCTTCTGCCTTGTTCCAGGAAAGTGACAGGGGGACATAAAGACCATCCAGGTAACGGGCTGAGCATCTGTGCTTTAGTCCATCCTGATGTTGCGGAGCTGGGTTTAAGCAGCTGTTAGAGAAACTCTAGTGAAGAATAAACTTCTGACAGGATCAGGTCACTGTGGTGATCCCGTTGTGCCCCTTCCCCATACTGAAGAGAGAACTGAATTTTGTTATTCCAGATTGCCCCTTTCTGCTTTGCATGAGCCCAGGAGGCTGGAATGTCTGTCTTCAGCATGTGGGTGATTGATGTTCTGCAAATCAGCATTTTCCCAAGCAAAAGAAATGGACCAATGTCAATAATGTTTTATTCACTAATCGTTAGTTCTACAATTTATTAAAAGCCTATGTATAGCCAGTTAATTTCCACCAAAAATTACTTTCAATATTATAATATTTCCCTATCTAGAAGTAAGAATCCCCTTTATATTCTCAGGATTGAAAATACTGAAAGGTAAAGAAGAGAGTGCCTTGCATCATTAACATTTAATTTACCTTCCATTCACGTGTGGTGTGCGTTAATATAACATTGTTCTATTCAGGACATGAACTACATGACAAAAATGCCTCTCTGGTTGTAGGGAGGGTTTAGTTTTTTTTCTCTTTGTTGTTTTCTTACATCTGGATTTCCCTGGGTGTTTTTTTCCCCAAAAGTTGGATAAGTCTTTATATATTTATATTTTAGAAAAAGTGTGTTTAAATGCTTCTGTCTGAAATGCTATCTTTCTAAAAGCAGTTCTGTATAGTACATAGAAATATAGTCCTGGGGTCCCTCTTACAGTATTTGAGTTTCAGAATAAAATAGTAACCAAATACTTGATGAGCTCATGGATTATGGATCTTGCGGGTCATATGTTTGGTGTCTGAAAAACATTGACTTTTTTTAAAGGGTGTATTTTGTAGTGATAGAGATAATGCTGGTGAGCTTTAGTTAGTATTTCATTAAGTAAAAGTTTTCTTTCAGAAGCTTTTGTAGATTTCTTGCACTTAAATAATATTTTTGGTTTAGAATTGAATGTACATTAAGGAGTGATACATTTTAAGTACATGGATAGTCTTCCAGTATGCAAATCCCCCATTTTGTTTCCTTTGCTAGGTTTTCTTTTGATTACAGATGGCCTGTGTGATAGTTGCTATAGAAACCAGACCATTTTACTTCAGTCTCTTTCTGTTGCTATGGTGTGCAGAGAGCTGCTATGTGTAAAGTGTCATTTAGATTTTTTTGTGATACTCCATGTAATAGTTAACTTGCAATCAATACTCTCTAACAGCAGATAGGGTAATGTGGCATGCTAATTAATGCTTCCTGTCACCAACTGTTGGATTCAACACTCTGGCAGAAATTAGTTGCAAAGTTAGTTTAATGAATTCTGCAGATACAGCTTTCTTTAAAAGCTCTAATATTAGAGAAAAATAACTCTGTTAACTCACTGTTAGGTGGAATTGTTTTTCTTGCCGTAGTACGCTCCCTGTGTCAGAAGGCACCCAGAGGCTCTGAAGGCAGAAAGCTCAGGTCTGCAGGGAGGCTGCACCAGCCAAAGGAGCTGGTTTTGCAACCTGCAGTTGCCAGTGACAGCTGTAGCCTTCTGGCAGCTCCCAAAGGCGGCAGCAATCAGGACCGCTGAGTGTGAATAAGCTGGAGCGCAGCTGTCCTGGCCTCCAACCTTCATCCTTCTGCCAGCCTGAAATAAAACCAGTGTGGGGTAGGGTGTAAGACTTGTAACACTTCTGTATTGCAGTCTTCATAACTAGATTTGGCAACTAAAAATTAAAATTAAATCCGTTTCTATCAGACTTCAAAAATTAAATTTTCAGGAAATGTTCCCAGGGCAGCATGAATGAGTCCTCAGTGAAGATGGTGATCCTGTCATTACCCCAAGGTGAAGATGAGATTATTTTTCATGCAGAATAGTTGTACCCAGAATAAAAGTGTTATGTGAAGCAGGTCAGTGTGGATATCTAATACATACTGTGGCAAATGTTCAGTGATCAGCTGCCGGTTGCGAGACTTGGTGTAGTAGTAGCTCCTACTTAATTTATTTTGCTCACACTCCAATTGTCAATGCAACATAAAGGTAACAGAGCTTGCCCTGGATCTGAAATGTCAGGAGTCCCCCCCACATTAGGAGCATGGTGGCTCTTTGCCTCCTCTGTGGAGTGACCTGCCCCTGGAGGGGCTGTCCTGGGGGGGTCAAGTCAGGTTGCAGCCACTGGGGTGGGCTGGCACAGCACCCTGTCCTGCAGCTCTGGTGTGTTCCCCTGGAACACATTCGGTGCAAATGAAGAGAGTTTGATGGGGATTTCATTTGTTCTCGATACTGTCACCCCAGAGAGGCTCCAAAATCCTTATTCCACTTTCCTTGCACAGTTTCAGTAATAAACAGTAAGGACTGATGAGATGATGCTAGCTATGTCTTGAAGCTTCATCAACCCTCTGCTCTGTGACCTGTCTCTTCAGTTGGGAAAATGATACCATCAGGGTGCATCTGTGTATGGCTTTTGGTAGAGTTGGTTCAAGGGAGAGACTTTGAGTCATGAAACGAAACTCATTTTGAGACAGAAAAGCTTGATGACAGTCCCTTTTCAGATGTGAAATATTCTTCAATATTATTTAACCTCTAGTAAAGTAGAATGAAGAAAACTTCTGTTAAGACGAGTTATTTGGAAGTGATCTGTGCGTCTATAAGTGCAGTGAGATAAACTTTTGTAAACATCGGGATCACCTTTTTAGGTGTGAAATGTTCTTTAACATTTTTAAACTCAAGGTAAGAATAAAGAAAACTTTTTTGTTCTGTTGAGAGGAGTTCTGGGGAAGTGATATGTGCTCTTTGGAAGTGCAACAAGATAAACATTATCATCCCTCAGTGTCCTGAACAGACCAAAGTCCAGCCTCCAGAAGTCCTAGGCAGAGGTTTTATTGACCCCCTTCTTTATTTCTTCCAGAATAAAAAACCCTTTAATATTTTTTGGCTGCTGTGCCGAAGATGAGCTCCGACCGCCACATCTCCCACCAGCCCTTCACTGTTTGTAAACAGCAGGTCTAGTGGAGCACCATCCCTGGTAGTCTTGCCTGCCAAATGTGTCAGGAATTTATCTTCCACACACTCCAGGAACCTCAAATACTTTCTTCTCTTCACTGTGCTGAGTTTCTTGCAGACACCAGCAAGTTAGTCTTCCACAAAAACTTCATCTTGTTTTTTTTCAAGGCAATAAATATATGGAGTTATATGTGGTGAATTTAATTTTTTCTTAATGTGATTTACAGTGCTGAAGTTGAGTAGATGCTCATTACCTGCCATCGGAGCATCTGAATCAGGAGGTAGTAATGGCACTTACACTTTCCACTGTTTTTTGGAGTTCTTTAATCACTTATTTTACTGTTTTTATAACTGAGCCTACTTTGTTCTTGTAATTGAGCCTAAACCTTAATAATTGAAACTTTGGTGTTAGGTCTTATGCCTTTGTTTATAAAAAAATATGAACTTTTGCTTCTTGGAGAAACATTAGATTGCAGAGCTTTCAGTGCAAAGCACAGTTCTTGATTCTGAGAAGGATCTGTTGATTAATGTTGAACTGGTAAATTGCACCCTTTCCAACACAGATGTACGAATGGCACTCACAGGGTTTGTATTTCACGTGGGTGCTTTGCTGAAAGAATGGGAACTGTCTGTCACAGACTGTAAGGAGCATGGGTGTGGGTCCTGTTATATTCTAATAATATGGATTTTCACAGTTGTAATACTTTATTAATATTTACAAAGGAAAGGATAAATTCCATTATGGAGCCAATACTATATTGCAAACCCTTTAACAGTAAAGTAAATGCACATTTCAGCATAATTTTTCATATTAAAAGTTAAAATCTTGTTTGACTAGTCTGCTTAATTAAAAATTAAATCACCCAAGGCACTACAGCATTGAGAAAAGCTGTCTGAAGCTGTTTCTGTAAGAGTCAAAATTGAAATGGAGGGCAACATATGTTTTTCTACCTCATTCATTCTTTTTTTGTTATTGTTGTATGCAAGCTAATGAAAATGAAGGACCTCTAATCTAGATAATTGAGCCTAGTCATCCAAGACGTATTGAGAATCTGACATCTGGAAACATCAGGGAATATTAATTTTGTCATTTTAAGTGGTTGTGGTTTAAAGGACACTACTAAGACTGCTGTGCTGTTTTTATGGTTTGGACTATTTCCAAAACCAATCTTTGTCTTAAGGTTTATGTCCATGTGGGTAGTATTGAAGGTAGGTATGCAGATCAATGCTCAAAGGGTATTATATAAAATGTAATCCAGAGATTGTTCTTAAAAAATTAAGGGTTTTTGTTTTATATGTCAGGATTGAGTTGCTTCTTTTTATCACTGTTATCTAGGAGAAACAGAAAAATCATAGTAACCACAGAAGTCACAGTTCATTACTGAGTCACACATAATGTGTTCTTGAGCAGGAAATGTTACTTGCACCATGCTGGCAGAAATAATTTTCAGTTATTGACTGGAATGCATTTAACTATATTATTTCAAGCATGTCTTGATAATTTTGAGTATAGTTTTACTTTTTGTAGCTATGTAGCAACTAATGTAGCAATTAATGTGGTCTTTACAGATGAAGTATTTTTCATTTATTTCTTGTAGGCTGAGCCTGTTTGTACTCTTTTGGTTCTTAAGTGATTTGTTAAAACACCTAAAAGCCAACAAAAAAATTAAGGAGGTTTTTAAGACTCTTAAAAAGACTCCAAGACCCTTTTTAAAGTTTTTATGTACAAGACTGCTTCCTACAGAGATTTCCTTTATACCTTAAGGAAGGCTGTTGCATTTCTGTTTTCTGGTTGTCTTTATCACTCTTCAGCAAAAGTGAGACATCTTTTGCGTCTTTGGTTGTGGTGAGCTATACTGGCTTTTAAAAACTCGGAGAACATTGCCATAAAGCTGGAGTAGGACTGCAGGATGTCTTTATAGGGTCAGAAGAGCAGGAACTTGTTGGTGCCACTTCAGGGAGAGACATCTTGTGTCTGGTTGCAAATTAGCATAGAAATAGCCTCTATATTTTTTTTCTTAAAGAAAGCTTAGACTCAAAATAGCACCTTAAGAGCAAAACCACAGAATCATACTAGTAGTGCAGAGATCTTGTTTTTATTTTTAAGAGATGCTTGATGTAGTAGTGCTTTATAATTAACTGTAAAAGTGGGTTTCTTTTACATTTGTCTTAGTAGAATACAAGATGCGGTGTTGGGCATACACGCATTTCTAGAAGTGAAAGTTTCTCTGTTGAAGAGTTGAATCAAAGCGGAATGAAGCTGCTCAGGAAATCATGTTTATTGCATCTTTGCTGAAAATGGTTTTAGGTCTAAGTCATTTGCTTCTGAGTGCTTCTGAATTGACTTTAGTGGCTCGGCATGCTGTGAATATTAACTGAACAGCCTTTTTATCAGTTTGTTGATTAATATGTTTTATTTATTATAAGTGATAGAGTTCTGGTTGATTTTACTAATGGCTTTCTTCTGTCCTTGTGCTTTTCTTCCCCCTTTGTACTACTAAAAATTACTTTGCAATCTCTTTGGAACACATGCTTTGCTCTGTTTGAGTTCCTTGAAGTACCGTGCACAGTTGGGAGCAATGAAAACTATCAAGTATTACAAATAATATCTCAATATTCTAGATGGTGAAAAGTAGACAAGATTCAACTCATGTGGTGTGTTGGGGTTTTTTTGTTTGTTTTGGTGGGGTTTTTTGGGTGTAGGTTTTGTTTGTTTGTTTTGGTTCTTTGGGGTTTTTTTGTTTGTTTTGTTCAGGGAAAAGAAATGGAAAATATACGTGTAACTTAAAAAAAGGGAAAGGAAAAATATCCTTACTTGTTTTCTTCCAGAATTCTGGAGCTGCTTTGGGTTAACTTTAGCATTCCAACCACTGCTCAGCTATTACAATTTTTGTGCAAGATATAACAAACAGAACTAAATTCCAAATCAAGCTTGCAGGAAACAAAACTTGCTTTGCTCTATTTTAACAAAAATGGTAAGTATACTGTTGAGATTCCTAGTGGCAATTAAATCTACACGATTTACTGGAGCATAATATAAATTCAAACAGCAAGTCCATAAACGTGCTTGACAACTAATTTCTTCATTCAAGAGAAAACTGCCTCCTCCTTTGTTTAGTGCCAAAACCATTCTGTGCCTATTGTGTGCGTGGCAGCAGCTGTATAAAACGATTTCCTATGCTGTGAATACGGTTAATTGCTGCAGCTATCGTTTCCCTTGGTGGAAGAAAAGCCCCATGCCATCTGAAGGGGAAAGGAGAAAAGGAAAATAATCCTTCAGGATTGGAATTGTGATTGTGGATTTGTTTTCTCCAGTCTTTGTCAAGGTAGGTCGACTCTGCCAGTGAGTTGAAGGTTGCTGTCCTTGTGATGAATGCAATACCAACAGTGTGGCATCTGTGAACAGATACTCAAATCCGTGAGTCACTGATGGCAAGTTGTGCTCTTGGTTTTTCTAAGACAGAGGAGTGCACTGAGAAATGTTTTTCTTTTTGATGAGATGCATCTTTCTTTGCAGCGTGGACCTGTTTGCCACTTAATCAGCACTGTCACTTCTGTCTTTAATTTGCTGAGGGAAGTGACAGCTTAGTGTGTGTGAGACACATCCGCTTTCCCCTAGCCTGCAAAAGTCTCAAGATGCTCAATGTGTGAAAGATATGTTGAACTCTCTTCCTAGCTCCCGCTTACCCTACTAACTTTCCTGAACCTGAAAGTCAGGGAACAGACTAATGTATAGATTTTACCCTCTGTCTTTGTTTTGCTTTAATCTTTTTGGCGTTTTCTGCCTATAAAATAATTATAAGAATGGGTAGAATATGTAAAACAACAATTTTCAAATTGATTGTTAGTGCTCCCTTTAGGAACCACAGTTGAGTTGTGTTTCAAGGGAGAAAGTGATGCAAATTCAGAACTAGTTTCAATCCCTGGTACAAAAAAAGTAAAGCTCCAAAATATTTTAATTCCCCTTCTGAATATTGTGGGTTTGTTAATGTCTGGGTTTTTTTCAAAAATCAGCTTGCAAACTTATTATGTTGATTATTGGTGTCACATTACAGACAAGCTGAAGAGCATGGCTAAGCATGAGATGTACAAAGTTTCCTGTGTCTATGATCCTGGGCATATAGAATTTGGGACACATCTTTCTGACTCATTTCGTCTGTGAATGAAACCAAGCTGGCAGTCGTCCAGGAGTAGGCATTTGGTGTGTGCCACATGACAGTGGTGTTTAGCCTGTTACCACGTGTCACGACTTACCTGATGCTGTGCAGGAACACATCTACAATTGATCTGAACCAGCTGTACTCTTTGCTAGCATAATTTATGTCCTCTGTTGTGGCCAAAGCAATATGCAGTCATAGTCTAAATCAGCCATTTTGTAAGTGAGGGAAACTGCACTATGAATCCTCCATGAAAAAGCAGTTAAGGATGTAAGATTGATCATGGAAGGTTATTTTTGTCTTTTAGTCCTGTTTCCAAAATGTACTAATTACTGCATGCAGTTAGGTGACACCTAACTTCTGCCCTCTGCAATATGTGAAGGAAATTCTGTCAAGCCTATGGCAATCATCTTTTTTGCAAGAGGAAAATTTCTAAAAAGAGTGAATGATGTCAAGGGATGACAGAAAGCGAGATTTATGTAACTGCTTGTAGTGACCTGGTAAAGCTGTCATGAGAAGAGCAGAAGTACTGTATTGCTGTTTAAAAGAGCTGTAGCATACGTTTATGGAAGAGATTGTCCTCAAGTAAGGATAGACGCTCCTGAATTAGTAGAAGTTAAGATTTTTATGCACTGCGAAGAGTAGGTGAGAGACTGGAGGGGATAGCAGAACGTCTTTTTGCATAAAGATTTGTTCTGTTTTGACTTTCATGAAGCAGAGATTGAAATACCAGCACTGATGTATAGCACAGAAATGTGAAAGGGTATGCTGGCCTCTCTTTTAACCATTCATGACCAGCCTCAGTGGTGGTGTTGAATAGATTAAAATCGGATATTCTTGGGCCCCACCCCAAGCCTTCTCCCCAGGATAATTTAAAATGGGGTAAACTGGAAAAACTGCTCCAGAAGCAGGTCCCAGTTCTGGAACTCCTGTAGATTTTTTGCAGGGGTGCAGCAGTGCCAGAGAGTGTGTCCTGTCCCTAGCTCTCCTGTCACCCCAGCAGTCACTTCCCATCCAGGCCAGGCTGCTGGCAGGTGTGGGAAGGGGCTTATGTTTGTTCATCTGGAAAGGATATCAGTGCCAGTTCCCAGTCTTTCCCTGGGGAGGGGGTGGTGGGCAGCTGGAAAGCATTTGGCTGGCTGACAGGAGGGCCCTATAGGATATTAAGCCACACTGTAAATTAGTAAAGTTGTTAAAGGAAGTTTAAGTTCTGGCTTTGAAACAAAGTTTTTGCTTTCAAGGCACACCATATTTTATTTTATTTTATTTTATTTTATTTTATTTTATTTTATTTTATTTTATTTTATTTTATTTTATTTTATTTTATTTTATTTAAGTAGTTTAAGACTACAGAAACTAAACATTTCATTATAGATCAAACAAAAGGTTTGGGGTTCTTAATACGTTATTTTGTGAGCTGTTCATGTCTGTGTAAACAGTTTGATTTTTCCTTTTATCGGAACCCAGTATACTTTCTTAATCTGTAACAGTTCAAAAACTATTTTACTAAGGACATGGTTTGTATCCTGATACCTTTTTAGTCATTTACTCACGTTGCTTTTCAGAATGGAGCTTCTACTTTTTGGTTATTTTAGTCATCATTTCATGTCAATTGTTACACTCATTTCAGGATTCAAAGTTGCATCTACGAGGAAATGTAAAGGTATTAGCAGCACAGAGCATTACAGTTTATCTTCTATATCATACTCTTTTTTGCAACTGGTAACAGTTTTTGACTTGATTATGCCTCTAGGAGAAAAAAAGTGCAGTGATGTGCCATATTTCACAATAGGGGGGTGTATTCTTTATGAGTTATACATTGCATGGCTATAAAACCTGCAGTGCCTCTTCTGCTACTCTTCCCTCATTCCAGTCTGTTTGAACTTCTGATCACTCTGTTATCAAAACAATATGCCATCCAAACAGAGCAGCCAAGATTAATCAGGCTTAAGTTATCATGTATGGAGTCTGTCTCAGGAGACAGGGGCTTCCTGACACCGCATCAGGTTTCAAGCAAAGTAGGACTGCAAGCTTTAAAATGTTTTCATTTCCAGAGAAATGCTTTGGTGCCATCTGAATTCTTCCAAGCAACAAGTAGCTAGAGGAAGTAGAGATTTCATTAGTTAATACCCCAGGGATGTCTTATTTGAGTTCATGAGATGTGCCATCTGGAAATTCTTGTTCATTCACATGTTGCATCCTTTTTTGGACACTGAAGAGTTCCAAGGTGCTTTATTTGAGTTGCTTTGGAAGTGCCTAAAATAAAATGCAGAGAAATATTTGAAAGTCTCTATTAAAAATAAATAAATAATAAAAAAAATCTGTTTCCATCTGAGTTGCCCAGGTTACCCTTCTTTGCTATGAAACCAGTCCAAGCTTTGCTGCTGCTTACTGCTACGCTCTAAGCACTGCCTCTTTTTCTTCTACTTTTCAAACATTTGTCTTTAAAATGCCCAATAAGTCACCTTCAGAAACGTATCCTCTCTCCCTCTCTTTTTTCCTGCCCCCCAACCTTTACCTACCAGAGTCTTCAGTATGGTCCATGGGAACTGTGGGAACATAGCCAACTCCAGACAAGAATACTCAGCACAACCACTGTGACATTTTCATCCTTGTCTTGTTTGCCATGGGATATGTTTGCTGGGATGAAACTTGAGGTCTCCTGGTTCAGTTGGGTTTTGCTTGCAAAACACTAATTTGGGAACAGTCTCTGATTCGGCAGAGCCCGAAGGGTGACACAGGTGTGCCTTGTGGTTTGCTCTCTCTCTGCCTCCTACCCCATGACCCCACCCTTGGAGCTCAAGGGCTCTGGGCTTTCGTTGCCTGGGGTATGGTACTGCCTGCAGAGCCAGGGCTGGGGAGCCCACATCCCCCCAGAGACTGGCAAAGCTCAGAGAGGGCCACAAAACCAGTAGTAATGTGTGGTTTTTTCACTTGCCATTGCGTAATGCAGACATTCTTTTTGGGTGTTGGGTCAGTTTGGAGAAGAAAGAATGTTTTGAATTACTTTAATGAAGTGTGCTGAAATTGTAATAATAAAGTAGGATTTATTTTGCTATTTCAAAATATTTTCAAATACATTTAGCCTTAGTTTCTAAGGCATTTTGTCCAAAATTTAGGCCCTTTGTGTAATGGTTGCCATGTTTATCCCTTAGTGTTTCCTGTAGAATCTACAGTTTCTTTTTACTTGGCTACTCATTTAAGCAAATCTGTAGGAAATTAATGCTTAGTGAGGTCAAATACTATCAAAACTGGCAGATGAGCCCAGGACAAAGAGGGAGACATAAGCTTTATTTTATTAGGAAACCAGTCTGAAAGGAGATGGTTTGTTCTTTCTGTTTGGTTGGAAATAGTGAAATATTGCCCATAATTTGTAGAAAATCCACCCATATTGCACCAGGTGCTTTTATTGTACTAGATTTATTTTCCTTGAAAAATTTTGTGTTAAATAAGCTGTGGCACATATTTAAGAAAAAAAGTTTGTGATTTTTTTGCTTGTTTGTTTTTTAAGAAAGAATTATCAGTGGGTATCTGAACTTCTTAAAAAATGTGAGTTGTGTTGCATTTAAACTTCTCCATTCCTTATTTTATGGTTTGCTGATCAGTAACAACACAATTCAGTAGAATTATATTAGACAGCTATTTTTGAAAAGTCCAACAAGTTTGGTAATTACGAAGGGAATATTAAAAGAAGGCTTTGGACGTTAGTGAGGCTATAGTAAGAGAAAAGTTTTGTTATGCTTTTTATTTTTGGTGTTGTAGTTTGTTTACTTTTCTTAGCAGTGCATTCTTTAAACTTTCCAGCATCCTGATATCCATAAAAGCTTCACAAAACATTTGTAAAGCATCATGTAATTGTCTTTTGAATACATGTATTCTTTGGTTAGTATTAAGGACAGATTTAGAAAAACAGACTTGCTTTCAATAAAAATTACACTGGTTATGTCCTTGCTGACGATACAGAAGCAGCAGAGCATTACTTTCCCATTGTTTTCTAGAAGCTGAAAATTAAGTAGTATAAGAAATGGAGATTATAAGTTCTTTCTTTAAGCAAAAAGACTGCTGCAAGTTAAGTTTAAGCAAAATTCTGTAGCGTTTTATGTATTTAGTCTTTGTAGAATCAGAGAATGACTGAAGTGGGAAGGCATAACCGGAGATCATTGAGTCCAAGCCCTTGCTCAGAGCAGACTCAGCTAGAGCTGTTTGCTCAGGGCCATGTCCGGGAGGGTTTTGAGTATATCCAAGGGTGAAGACTGCATGGTCTCTCTGGGCAACCCGTTAAAAGTGCTTGACCACCCTCACTGTAAAATAGCTTTCTAATATTTAATTGGAATTGTCTGTATTTCAGTTTGTGCCCATTGCCTCCTGTCCTGTCATGGGGCATCACTGAGTTGCTAGTGTTCTTTACGATGCCCCTTAGAGTATGTAAACATACGGATAAAGACTCTACTCTAGGCTTAACATTACCAGCTTTATGCCTGTTGTTTCCTGTAGGGTGCTCCAAGCCTTTCATCATCTTCATGGCCCCTGGCTGGACTCACTCTAGTATGTGCATGTGTGTCTTGATGATGCTGTTTCTCTGGGGAGGAAAATCTTCTGAAGGAAAGAAGTTTTGCAAGATTATGCCCTGTTTAAGTGTGTGATGAACTCTACACCTCATAAAGGTACCGTGAGCAAGAGATTTTGAGGCCTCCTGAGATACAGGGACTCTGTGCCCTCCCTGTGGGCATTATTGTAAGCTGCTTCCAAGTGACCTGTCAGCAGACTCCTGCTTTTTGAGGGGCTGAAAAACAACGGTAGCCAGCTGTGAGAGTGCCTTGCTCTGTCTCTCATGTGCTCCAGAAACTGGACTGCTCAAATGTGCTTAGCAGGTACCTTGTTCTTTTGTCCCTCCTTTATCATCCCCTCCTCCTTCCTCACATTGCGCTTTGGATAGAGACATGCAGCAGTTCAGGTTAAAAGGTCAGTGCACTTCTGGCTGCTTCTTTTAGTCTCTCCTGTGACACAGAAGCTCATAGAAGCCCATAGCTGTGTCACTGTGATCAGTGGTTTACTGACATGTTAGATGACACACATCTAGGAATGGGAGTGGATGCTACTGAGCAAGAATACATTCCACATCTACTGCGTGTAGCTGGTAACTTTCCAAGGGGGCAGTGCTCATTACTTTGGAATGACTCGTCCTTGGTCTGGTTTATTCTTTCCTCCTTATTCTGAGAGGGATGTTTCTTAATGACTGTCACTTAAAAGAAAATGCAGACTAAATAGTGATGATACTCAGCATTAGGTCTTCTCCCTTTACTGTAAAGAATGCGATCAAAACTGTTGAGCATTTAGTATCTGCAGTGGTTGTCTCACATTCCTTCTTCTCTGCAGTCTCCCTCCCTTGTCATGCTAGAGCCCCGGTGGCTTGTAAAGAGCTTGATATGACAAGAGCTTACTGTTAGAACACATGCTTAATACAGTAAGTTTATAGTTCTCTGACTGGTTAAGTAGTTTAGCCAAGTCAAAAATCCTTGACTATGGAGTTGACCGTACTTCTGTCTCTTGGAGCTTAGCAGATTTGTCCCATGAAACAGGAAAAAGCAAGCCAGGATCATGTTGCCTTTATTCACTCTTGGGACACTTCCCGCTCCTGGTTCATTTTTTTTTTTTTGGAGAGGGAGACACTAATGTTGTGAGTAGATTTTTACTATGTGATGGCTCAGTAGTTCTTTGGGAACCATGAGACAGGAGAGTTCTTCTTGCAAACTCTTTCCTTTAACATGAATTCCACGTGAGTCAGATGGGGTTTGCTTTGCAGTATATTTATGGAGAGTTCATGGATCAACTAATGTTCATTTTGTGTCACTTTTAGCTGTATTGGAGGTACCACTGAATCCAGTACATTGGGATGTGTAAGTGTAGAGAGCATGGAATTTAACTTAAAGCATGAATCAACTAGCAGATGTGCTGAAATAAAGAGAGAAAGTAAAAACTAGCCATAAAAGGTTAAGGAGAAGAAAGTACTAAAAAGAAAAAGTTAAAAGAATGGCTCTCTTTGAAAAGTATTTGCTGAAATTCAACCAGATGGAGAGTGACTGTGCTGGTTTGAAAGGAAGAAAAGCAGCTTTTATTTCAAGAAATGTAAGGAGTACTGTGTCTTCTGTAGTCAAAAGATAGCATTACTGTGCCTGCTGTCAAGTCATAAGATAATAATATGTGTTGCTAGATATTCTATTCTATTCTAAACTTAAAATCTGTATTCAGTATTTTTGTTGTTGGCCAGTGCAGTGATTACTTCATGTGATTTCAAGAACATTCGCTAAAATTATTTTATCATTTTTTTAGGGATTTTAATAGATGGATGAAGCAGTTTAAATCACTTACAAGTCACCCCAAGACAGTCATAAAATATATTTATGATTACTGAATTTAATTTTTCCTTCACACTTTTAAAAATTTTCTGTGGCTTTTTTTTTAATAAGCCTTTTGTAGTCAAATAGAAAGATAGAAGTTATTTCAAACATTTGGTTCTTTGGCCAACTTTGCCACCTAGCGGCTGTAATTAAATAGAACAGCTCATTTTCCGTATTTTTAAAAAAAGGTAGCACAGTACTGCTGTCTTTTTTTTCTTTGCATTGAATTATTCGAGGATTTTTGAATTAGCATAATATTCAGATGCAACTGAAGCCACTCATAATATGTTTTGAAAATAAACACTCTATTTTCTAATGTTTAAAAGCTTGGTGTGCAAGTCAAGGAGAATTCGATACTTTCTTTTCCCTTTAAAAAAAACCCAGTCTGCTTGTAATAGAGGCAAAAGAAAAAACATCATCCCTCTTAGAATCTCTTACAAAAAGTGTCATTTTAGGTCTCTGTTTGTATATACTGTGGATTGTTCTTCCTTTAATATCCCTGTGGTATATATAAAATAAATTATCCTTCTTTAGATATCATCCCTACAATGTAAAGAGGAGAAACCTGCAGCTGCACTGCTTGTGCTTCTATAATACTTTGTAGGCAGGCTGAGTCCACAGTAGGCGTAATAAAGACTGTGTAAGTATTGTTTTCTCCTCTTCCACTTGCTCCTAGTTCTGATACAGAACCAGATCCAAAAGAAATAGAAATTAATCTGGCTGTAAATTGTAATTTGGTAAGTTGTAGTGCCTGTTTTTCTGTGAAATTCTAGTAAAATAGAAAGTTTGTAACAGCTGTTTCCTCAGTCTTCCTACCCTGTGGTGGCACACGTGCTGTGAACAGTAGGCAAGAAATGTGTGGTGGGTGCAGTAATGAACCCTAAAACCTCTGGACAGTGGTCCACCTGCCATCTTCTCTCTGGACTACACAAAGCCACAGGCAAGGCAGTTCCCCAACTTGTATTTAATCTTCGACAACCCCCTTGCCTTTTTTTTTTTTTTAATTCAGAAATGGTACCTTTTGGGTTTTTCTTCCTTGTACACTTTGAGCTTACCTTGTTTACACTTAGTAGAAATTGGCTTAAAGAGATGTGTTGAGGGAAAATTAATGCTTTCAACAGAAAAAAAGAGAGCATCTTTATCTGTGACATGGACATTTAAAATTAACAATGATATTTAATTTCAAAAAACATGATCACAGCAAATAGTTTTTTAGACATGAATTACTGCCATTCAATCTCTCTTGAAAGGTCCAAAGGAAAAAAGTAGCTGTTCTCTGAGCAGCAGAGCTATGGAATCGTGATATCCTTTATCTCTAAGGCTTTTTAAAATCATATATATCAGTAATTTTTTCTAGGCAAGTGACAGTATGTACTGTGACTGTTTCAAGGTTATGTGTATGGTGACTTCCCACACATGTAAGCATGATATAGTATTGTAGCAGAGCATGAGATGCTTGTTTATGATTTAGTATGATTTTGTAATTATCAGGGGTTTATGGGTTTCTTATTTTATCCATCTTCTAGTAATTGCCAAGCCTGTAGAAACAAAATACTCTCAAAATTTCCAGTATTTGAATTGTATGGACTGACAGGTGGAGAATCTGATGAGGTGGTGAAAGGGAGGAGGATCTGCTGGATAAAATAGAATCACGGAACTACATAAAGCTTTGTTCCCTAAGAAACCTAATCTACAAAGCTGTGGGAGAGGCTATCATGCATCTTGATCAAAATTCCAGCTGAGAGCATTCTGCATACAATAAGGAGCTGAAAGTAATAAGAAATAGCATGGACATTTTAATGTTTCATAGCATTCATATTATCAGATTCTGTGCAGCAAATTATTTAACTTTTGGAACTTGATTGATAAATCCTTAAAGTACAGGACTGAGTAGACATAGGACCAGAAAGAAAGGGAAGGGGTGGTGCAGATTGTCTTTAATGAGAAAGAAACAAGTCCTTGACTTCTGAACTGGGGAGAGGTGCTGATAGTGTCTGAGATGGCGTGAGAGATGACCTTCACATGAAGGAGAAAACAAAGATGACTGGGTGCAGAAGCTGCCAAGCTGCCAGTGTATTAGCTGCATTGCTAATGAGATTTCTGATAACATCTGTATATGTATGATATGACCTGAACTAGTGGCAAAACATATCTGAGCATTAGAGTTCTCAGGTGGAAACAGTAGGATTGGAGACAAATTGGAGCAAAGAAGAGAGGTTACCACATAAAAACATAGTTTGTTCAATTACCTGTCTGACAGGAAAACCAGAAAAGCAGGCTGCCACTGCAGAGGGTGATGGATCCAAGTACAGAATCACAAGGAAAGAAGTTGAAATACAGTTGATGTTCCTGGATAAAAAGAGACAGAAGGAACTGCAGGCAAAGGGAACGATGAGGCATAAAGAACCTCAGCTGACATGCAGACAACATGTGTCTGTAAGCAGAAATCGCTTTAAAGAAGACTAGATAGCATGGCTACCAGATCACATAAAATCTCCTGCATGAGAGCAATGATCCTTCTAGCACAATGGTCTAACTGTAGTTAAATTTATGCTAGTTAGAGAGTGTTTGAGAGAGCCTGTTGGCTTTTTGAGGTCCCTTGTTTTCCTTGTTTTTTCTGAGACTGTATCCTTGACTATGTGCATTTGTGTCAGTTAATGTGACTTCTGTCCTTGAATTTGTCCCCTCTTCTCCAGTAGTGTCTGTGGTACTGCCAGTGGCACCAAATTCCAGAATTTTATGCCTGATATTGTAAGACGTATTTTATTTTATTTGTTTGACTTCCAGGAGATCAGTTTCAAACAAGTCAAAGTTTAAACTATGACTTGCTGGTTGCAATTCTCTGGCGTAAATCTGTATGAGAACAGCTACAGCTTGGATGATAGCTTGACAGGTTCATATAAACCTGGGTTAGTGATCATCTGAAGGAAATTGTTTGTTAGCTGTCTTTGGAAAGCTTTTAACATTGAAAAATGAGCTTGAAAATATTTCAGTTTGCATTACCTCTCTAGATTAACAGGCACAGTAAGGTTTGCATACATTGCTTCCTTTTCAGGATCAACTATGAAAACAATGAGGGACTGTTTTATTAAAGGATAATTTTTAAATTATTTAAGTTATTTTTGCTCAGTAATTACGTGTGCATAGATGTAAGCAAGATCTAAATATTGCTAATTAGTATATGTAAACCAGCAAAAATAGCATACTGATAGATAACTAAATGAAAATATTTCAGGTTAAAAGGGTTTTGTTCTTTTCCAGTCTGTTTAGAAATAGTTGTATGCAACTTCAGCAGCTTTAAGGAAAATATAATTAAAAATTGAGCAATAAAGCTCTGAGGTAGAGGCAGCCACCATAAAGCTCTCTTAATGAACGTGGAGATTCCTTATCACTGATATTCTTTTCCAGAGAAAGGCTGAAAGAGAAGAAGACATTTATAATATTAATAGAAAGTCAACAACATTCTTGTCTGATGGAAGATGGGAAGGTGGGAGCCGTACTTTGCAAAAGCTCATTGTCAGTGATTAAATCAGCAAACTGTTATTTAAAAATGTTACCTGAATGCAGAATTCTTGAGCTAGTATTGAGTATTTTTTTATATTAAATTTAGTTACTTTTTTTTTCCTGGACAATACAAATGATCTATAGATGATACAGTAGACTTATCAATTTGGAATACCATTAAAAAAGCAACTGACTGAAGAACATTGTTGTGGTCTTTCAAGCAGTGGAAGAGTTAGACATCAACAGAAGCAGGTTCTTGAAAAGCCTTGAGAGAAATTGAGTATAGCACATGATCAGTAAAACATCTTGTGGAGAAAGGTAACACTGCTTGAGAGAAATCATATTCTTAAGTTTTCCAGCAGTTTCTGAAAGCCAGATTTTTCCTTTTTTTTTCTTCTTCCTGTGTGTAATTTATTCCATAATACCTAGGAAATGCTTTGTAAAAGTTGGACTGGTTTTTGAGAATCTCTTACAGGTTTTTTACCTGTAACTTTGTAAGCAAATAAGTTTTTTGATTTGGTTTTGATTTTTAAGGGGAGAGGACTGCATCACTTTCTGTACAGTTCAGAAAACTGAGGGATTCAGAAACAGCTTATTCTGCCAAAAAGTCTAAGATGTTTTTATTATAATTTCTCTGTCACCATAGGGCATTCCAGTTTAGCACGAATGCTTAAATACTTAAAATGTTTTATTTGTAGGTAACTGAGTGGCTTAAAATATTTCAAATTAGTTTCTCTGGAGTGCTTCATGTTAAATGGAAATAAGTAAATTAATCTATTTAAAAACTGACCAGTATGCCAAAAACATTTAGCTAAAAATAATACATTATTTAACAAGCACTGACTCAGATAAACTGCTAAGAAATCAGCCTGAACAGCTTTAAAAGGATTACAATTAGAAGAAAATTAAACATTTTGATGTAAATTTAGGAATCTTTTCACATACTTAGAATGAAATTGTTATGATACAACTGGTAAAATCCGACTTAAATATGTGTGTAAATTTTTAGGGGAAGAGGACTTTCTGAGGGACAGTGATTTACACTGAGTAGCCATACCACAAAGCTGACATCCCAGGAAGTTGTATCTTCGTAGTCTTTTAAGAGTCACGGATTGGAAAAGGCTTGTAGGGAGTGGAAGAAAGCAAATATAACCACAGTCATCATTAAGGGTGAGAAGGAGAAGAAGGAGGATCTGGGGAGCTACAGGCTGGTCACCTTTACCCTGGTCCCTGTGAAAGTGCTGGAGCAAGTCCTCTTGGAAACCGTGATTAAACATGAAGGATACGTAGGTTACTGGGAGTGGTCAGCACACATTTACACAGTGTAAAGCAGGCTTGACCACCTTGACAGCCTTTTGCAATGAGATGAATGGCTTAGAAGACAGGGGTAGAAGAGTGAATGCTGGTTATCCTGTCCCTGGTGAGGTTTTACAAGCTGTTTCCCAGCACATCCTCATAGACAAAATGATGGAATGCGTAAGTAGATGGTGAAGTGGACTGAAACTTGTCAGAACTGCCAGACTAAACTGTGTTTAGCAGCATGAAGTCCAGCCCAGACTGGAGTACAGTCATTAGTTTTGTGCTCCTGGGGTGGCCCTGGAGCCACTACAGTTTAACCTCTCCATTAATAGTCTGGATGGTTTTTGCAGAACGTACTCGCAGCAAGTTTGCTGATGTTACAAAACTGGAAGAAGTGGGTGGTCCACATGGACCTCAACAGGCTGGAGAAATGGTCTGACAGAAGCCTCATGAAGCTTAACAAAGGGAAAGGCAATGTTGTCCGCACAGAAGAAAATGCACCTGTATAGACTGGGGCTGATGATCTGTAAAGCAGCTTTGTAGGAAAGGCCTTGAGATCCTGGTGGAATCTGAGGGAGCATGAGCCAGCAACTTGTCATTGCAGCAAAGGTCACCAGCCTTCTAGGCCGTGCCAGGAAAAGTGCTGCCAGCAGGTAGGAGATGATCTCTCTCTGCTCAGCACTGGTGAGACACATCTGGACTGCCTCATCCAGTTCTGGGTTCCCCAGGACAAGAGGGACATGGACTTTCTAGAGTGGGTCAATCCAAGAGCCACAAAATACAGGCAATTGCAGTTAAACATAAGATAAAGCTTTTTTTTTCCTATGGGGATGGTCAAGCACTTTAACAGGTTGTTCAGAGAGCTTATGGAGCCTTTGTCCTTGGAGATAACTTGAAACTTGGATATGTCCCAGAACAACCTGTCCCAGCTGAGTCTGCTCTGGCCAGGGGGTTGGACTCAGTGATCTCCAGCAGTGCCTTCCTACCTCAACCCTTCCATGGATAAATTGAAATAGTGATTTAATGGAACTTACCTTTAAAGGATCCTGAAGGTAGCATAGGGTGGACAGTAATTTTTTGCTGCGACTTTTTATAGAGGGTTTTTGAGGGGGAAGTTGTGTCCTGTGTTTTGTTTGTTTTTTTTTTAAATCCAGAAAAAGGATTCAGCATAGTTTTATTCTGTCATTGCTCTCTTTTGGAGTGGATGCAATGCCATTTGAGGTAGCTAGGGAAGCAGTGCCTTGAGCTTGCTGGCACTGAACACTTTGGATCCATCTCATTATCTCTGGACAGCCACTTGATCACATTATGGAAGATCTGGCCATTCAGTTGACTGTGAGCTGGCAGAGGCTTCACCCAGACAGTGCTGGTTAGCTGAAGAAACCAATCAAAGTAAATGATAACAATTCTCTGACAGTCTCTTCTTCTTTCCTCACCCTTCAGTTTATATAACCTGTGAAATGAGGCACTTGAGGTGAATACAAATAGCTGTATCACTCATTTACTGTCTAAAGGTTCATTCCTATTTCACTTTTCATGCCAGATTGTTCATTTAATTTCAGATAAGAACTTTTGTCCTTTCTTCCATGCTCTTTCAGCATTGG
This sequence comes from Platysteira castanea, assembly GCA_013397175.1. NCBI lineage: Eukaryota > Metazoa > Chordata > Aves > Passeriformes > Platysteira > Platysteira castanea. Next base: position 1,329,747 of record VYXC01003877.1, read on the forward strand.
AGAAGCTACATCTAAAAATTGAAAAATTAGCCTCACTGATTATTTCAAAACACTTCTAAATTTTCTCCTTGTTTATTGTACCTCTTGGTATATGTTTCACCATTTTTTCCTGCTCCCCAAGTGCCTGTACCAGTCTTTTAAATGTTTTGTAAGTGTCTGATGAGCTCCTTTTTTGAAGGTACTATAATTTTGCCCTGTATGCAAAAATAAAATCAATCCCTGAGTACATTAACCTTGGTATTGTCTTAATGATAATGGCTAACTAAAAGGTCATTTCAAAAACACATCACAAGGAAAACAAGATTCATAGATTTTTTTTTTTTCGGTGTTAGAGCAGAGAAAAAATACCTTTTACTGGCTTGGTAGTTTTCTGTCTTTTAGTGAGGTTTTCAGGGTTTTAAAATTATTTTTGGGTTAGATGTCTTGTTACACTTTCAGTTTAAGGTAACATGGAAGGTTTTTTATTTAACAGAAAAGATTCTGTATTCACTGCATTGTCCTACAGGGACTGTGGCAAAGTCATATTTGCTTAACATGAAATTTTACTGGATTTCAATTACAGATGAGTTTGACTTGGACATACTTGTGCCCCTTCTATCCCCATATAGTCATCCTTTTCTTACCTCTCCATAAAAACCTATGCAGACTCACATTTAAAAAACTGTCTTTGGTAATTGTTTGACGTAGAGTCATGACAAAGTATTTTAGTAATTGGGAGTAGGAAGGGAGAGAGACAACCGAACCATTTTCCTGCCTGTGTTGAAAGGAGAGATTTTATGGTTAAATAATGAAGTCGGTTGTGAGAACACTTGCAGACTAATTTAAGTAAGAGTTCTGATACTGGTTTTGTAAGAGATGCTCGTGATTGCTGGGAATTTTCTTGATGAGTTTAGAAAGAGTTAAAAACATAGATGGATTTGTGTTCCTCAGAAGGAATTGAAACTTCTAAAATTAATTGCTACCTTTCATATTGTTTCCTTACCAGTGCAAGAAACACTTACGTGAAGCCAATATTATTGATAATTTCCAAATAAATTTCACAAATCTTTAAAAAAAGTTGAATGTATAACATATAGGTGATGCATGGCCTTTATATTTGTGTTATTTTATGTATGGATCTTCCCTAAGAGTAAAAAGTAGTCATTATAAGAATTTAGAGAACTGATTACGTACATATGTAAGCAACTGCTGCATTATTCTGTCTAGCTTCATTTCATTAGCTGTTTTGAAAAGTGATACTTTTTTATGGTAATATTCAGTATGTCCTACTTCAAAATGCTTTTTTTTCCCTGCTAGTTGTCATTATTGGTATTATTAATGGTTTTATTAGAATAACTCCAAGCAGTCCTTTTCTGAAGAGATTAATGATCTGCATTGCTTACTCATCTGGTATACTGCTTTTGAACGGTGAAATTGCTACAAGGACACTTCCTTATGTGTCACTGGGAAGCACCAACTTCTGTTCTTCTGCTAAAGATGAATCAGTTTATATCAGACTGTGTGGTAGGAGGTAAAATAAAGATATCTTAGATTTAGGTGTATAGAATAGATCCTTACATCCACAATTTCCTGTTTTTAATTTTATTACTCTTATTATATTTTTTTAAGATGCTGAGAGCATCTGCAGGTCTAGCTGAGGTGAGTTATCGGCAATACATCTTCACTAACAATTGTGGCTTTACACCAAAAGTACATTTGACTTAAAAAGACCTGTCGACCCATTGTTGTCCATAGGAACGGCTGGTTGTTAGTTGGATTGGAAAAAAGTAACTACCAAAAAACCCCCACCCAAACCAGTCAAGCTGGTGATATTTGAATGGCTAAACACACATTTTTATCTCCAAAGATGCAGAGATACTTAGCACCGCTGATTTTTATTTTTTAAGAGGGATGTTGCACATGAGAAAGAAGTGTGCTTGAAATTGGCAGGAAGTGAATTTTAGTTGCCAGACTTTGGGCTTGTAAATGTTAACTCTCTTTGTTACGTGATTTCATCACGTAGTGAGAGGGCTTCCTACTTCAGTGGGCAGACCCCTTACCTTACACTGGAATAAAACTCTGACCATTCATCTGGCTCGAGCATCTGATAATATTTTGCTCACACAGAGAAAACTTGCCTTCTTTGGAGTCCCCTCTTTGAAGCTTAAATCCCAACCAGTCTCTGAGGAGTACCGTGTTCCTTTTCTTTACCTGTTTGCAAAGATTTAACCCTTTCATTAGTCATCATCACAGAGCCTACATAAAGACAGGATAGAGATAACTTGTATAATCTCTAATTTTCTCATTGCAACTTTTAGTAGTATTATAGTATAATATTTGTAGGTAACATTACAATTTTTATTAACTATTATTTTTGTAATGATAACTGTTACTTTATTAATAACTATTTTAATCACATTGTGTATTTTTAGCAAAATGCTAGTGCTGAGAGAGTTAAGTGTGCCTCTGTTAAAAAAAGTGCCTCATCTGACAGGAGCTATGCAGTGCTGGAGACATTTGAGACTTTTAGACCACTGCCATAAAGTAATGAAGGATAGAGTTTTAAGATATAATGTAGCTATTAAGCCTTTTCAGTATTGGAATACTCAGTCTCTCCCATAAGAAAAGTGATGACCTGTGATCATAAATAGGTTAATTTAATGTGACCTGATTTCAGAAGTGTCCCTTTATTGCTTTAAGGATAGTAATTTTTCATTATATTTGACTTTTCAAAATCATTATCTGTAAGTCTCAATTAGCCAAGTATTTAATTAGTTCTCTAAGTGCATATTTGGAGTTTTAATGTTCTCTTGAGTTCTTTTTGTAAACAGTATCAGCAGAGGAGACTGTACCTCTGATGCAAGTCAGGTAGCAAGGCCACTCAGCAGTCCTGCCTACAATTCATGTGAAACACGTCTCGCCAGACAAAGCATCTGCCTATTTGGAGGGTGGTTCTGTAGTCTTGTGAATCCAGAGTGCATTAAAGTCTAGACTCCGTCATTTTTTGAGGCTGTTGGGAAAGGTTAAATAACAAATCGGATATGCCTAAGAAAGAGCAGAGGTAATGCTGAAGCAAGGATGCTGTTGCTGGTTTGTGCCTTGGGAAGAAAGCTGTAATAGCAGCAGCAGCAATAACAACAGCAGCAGCGGCAGCAGCAGCAGCAGCAGCAAGAGACCTTCAGAAAGCTGGGGTTGCAGTAGTCTGAGATATGAAGATCCTGTTACGTCTCTGTCTCTCCTAAGTTCAGAATGGTTCATACAAACCTTACGCCATGTGTAGTAAAGGATGTACAGGAATATGGAATTTGCCTTGTAATAACTGGATGCTGAGGAAATAAAGACGTGCCTCTGGGTTTTTGTTGTTGGGGTTTTTTTCTGCCTTTCTTTTTAAATCATCGGAAACAGAAGAGATTGATTTACTCAGAGAAAGTAAGTTTCATCTGTCTTCACGACAATTTAAAGGGATAGTTTTGGAGCTGAAGGGTGACTGTTTTGCTACCTGTTCCCTTGCACCTGGGACTGAAAAGTGAAGAGAAATGGACAATGTCTCAGAGGAGACAGGAATGACCGAAGCTCGGTGAAAGCACACACTGATTGTTGTCTGCTGTCCTCTTCATGCAGTGCTGTGGGCTGGTGCACCGACGGCGAGTACGGGTTTCCTATGTAAGTTTTCATTTGTGTTAGAATGATGCTGACCTGTGTGTTCCACTCCTAGCATATTAGCTGGTATGGTTTGACTGAGGCAGGTATTTTAATGCATAGCTAAATGACTGACCAGAGCGCTAAGTACCTGTGAAGTAAGTTTTTACAGCCCAAAACCACAAGGATCTTTTTAACAGGTATGAATCTTGCCATCTATTTTCTTGTAACTTGTTCATATTCTCAAGGATATGGTTTTTTTAAAAAAAAATGACCTGTAGTATTAAAAGACTGGAAGTCTGACCATCTTGATTTCTTTTTTAAAATTGTGTATTTATTCTTGCTAGTAGCTCTGTGTAAGTGAAGTCATCAGAAAAGGACATCTCTACTTACCCATATATGATAACTTAAAATCACTCAAAGTTATAAGCAGTTCTGGACTGGGGACAACAATTATTGGAAAGATCCTGAGGAAACATAAAAATAATCTTGTGAGGTAGTTCTTTTGAAAAAGAGCAGTAGTACAGTGGCAGAAGTATTCCCTGATGTTTTGCATGGTGTATTTGCTTTCCAGAACAAGGTATTTCGGTACTTAGGTATGATATGATTGCTCTGTCTTGCAAAATGGCTGTCTCCAATAAATTCCATGAGGAGGCCAACACCAAAGATTAAGTATTAGTAATGTAAAAGATCAAATACTAGCTGAAATATGTCTGAATTATATGCAGCTGACATGATAACCCTCAGTAATTAATTTATGTTTTAACATTCCTCTCCCACTCTTCTGTTCAGTTGTCAGATAGACATGATAAGAAACAGGAGGTTGCAATGATCAGGATAAGCTGCAAATTGAAATTGCTGAGTATTAGCAACAAGCAGCTTGTAGCTTGTTGCACAAGAAAAGAGCAAAGGTATCAGGAGATATAGTTCTGTTGTCAGAATTACTGTGGGTTTCTCTGTGCCATGGAAACGTCTTTTAGAGATGTGTAAAAATTGATCACAGAACAATCAAGGTCATAAATAGGTGCAATCTAAGTCAAAGTTTGTGCAGGGGATTGATGGAGAGAATTGAATTATTAAAAAAACCCTAAATTTCTCCCTCAGAACAAATTGCAGAGATGTAAACAACTGAAAATGCGAGTGTGGTCATAGTTGTTTTGCACAGAGCTGATTTGATTTTGGGTGTATTTTGTTCTCACAGGTGCAACAGTTGATACTATAAGAAGCAGGCAGAAGTAAGGAGCATCAGATGAGATAAAGGAAAGAACTTAAACAGTACTGTATTTTGTATAAACTATGCAAAAAACAATGTGTAGTTACTTTGAACCATCAATTCAGTATAAAATCAAAACTTGGTTATTTCTTATGCTGATACTTGATAATAGTCCCACAATTATACAGAAGTTGAAATACAAATTGAAAACACTTCTTGTTAGCTCTCCCATGCCAGTGGAGTTTAGGGCATATGAAAATAATGACCTCTTGCGATACATCACCCACCCTGTCATTTCTCCTTGTTACTGTTATTTAGCAGTAACACCAGCTGCTGTGCATAATATTATCTAGACAGAATCCCATGAGCTCCATAATTTTTTTTGGTGTTTGTGGGTAATGGAGAGAAAGGTGCTTAGTGAATGTTTTATAAAAGTACTAAGCTTTGTACCTTTTTTCTGTGAGGGTATTGTGCAAAGCTGACAGACCTCATGGTATTCTGAATATCTCACTGTTTACAAAGAAGGTTGCTCAGTATTAGTTAGGACAAGTGAAATGAAGTTTGCCCTTGATCTTTTTGATCTGAATGCTATTACGAGAAAGATGGCCGTGTTCTTAAATAACTTAATTACAATGAAAATTCTCTCTGTTGTTTGAATCCTTGATTATCCAAACCTGTTATTATTAAATTTTTTTGGCACTCCTAATGGCATTGGACTAATTGAGGTTGTACTGTGTGATTCTTTTGGGATGAAAGCACTGAAATTAAAGTGAGCCAAGATATGACCCTTTTTATTAACGTCTGACTCACTGGGGAAAAACATTAGACTTTTATTCTGGGTTATTAGTTTACAGTTCTGAAGTTCCTTATGAACTGTAGTTGTAAATGATCTGTCTTGGAAGTTTGGGGTTTTATTTATTTTTTGGAGGAGTTTAAGGTACTGTACTTTATGTAACTGAAACGCATGACCAAACCTAACTAGCTATTGTGTGCCAGCAATACAGCTTGTTCTGGTCCGGGTCCTAAAAACTGTGCAAATGTTAGGCATAATCAATCCCTTTGACGATGTTTTAGGTCTGGAATAGATCACTACTCTTAGTTACACAGGCTCCCATTAGTTTCTTTGGAGGAGCAGCACTGTTGATAGAGAAAATATTTGTATTCATATATTGTTCCTTTCTGTGATCTCATGCATGTTGGACTATCGTGCAAAGAGACTAGTCCTGCATCTGTGTGCTGGGATAAAAATGAAGGCCTGGATGGGTTATATCCTTCTTTACCTTCTCTCTAGGTTTTGCAGCTAATGAGTGGTGTGCAGACCACACAGTGTTAACAAGATTAAATCTGGCTCAGGAGATCTCGCTTGGCTTGCCTGATGGTTGACTCTTCCTTCATCCTGGCACAATGTAATGCCTGAATCCACAAAATTTCCACTCTTCCTCATTTGTGGTTTCTTTGGATGGGTAATCAGGGAGATGGGGGCATGAGGTGTCATTAAATGCAATGTGTTTAATATGGTGTGAAATAACCTGCGGCTTGTAATGGTAGGAAGTGTCGTATGGATGTTATGACTGCATGCTAATACCCAATTCCAGAAATAAAGACCCTCACACTGGAAATTTTCACGGCAAAAGCTGGAGATAATTCCAAGTAATATCTTCACCTTATTTCACCAATCATGTCTGTGACTTGGGGTCATGCCATTTGTCAAGTAGGATCTATTTGGAGTAGTATGGAGGAGCAGCTGAGTGAAGTCCTTCCAGTGAATAATCTTACCTCTTTCTGGAAGTGCAGTCTAAAACATTTGTACTAATTATGTGTTGCCCAAAAATATTTTCGCAACTCTTACTGCCTACATGGTACAGAACATCTAAAAGCACTAGAGCCTGAAGACTGATCCGTTTGTTTTGTTTTTAAACTTCAGTCCTGTCTGTGCACTGCTGGTCCAGCCTTGAGAAGTTGCAGTCTGATGGAAGTCACTCAGAAATCTTGTACTATCTCCAGCTCGCTGTTCTCCCTGGAAGAGTCTGGAAGTGAAGGCTGTTTGAGCACAGAGTCCAGGATAATTCCAGGCTCTGTATGTTTCTGAGCAGACCAATTCTGTCAACCACTTTGCTTGACTGTATGTATGCTGCCTTCTCTTACTGCTGCGAGTGATCTCATTTGCTGTGGTTCAACTTGCCAACCAGATTGGAAAAGTTGTTTTTATGGCAACATAATAGGGATTGACTGAGCTTTTTAATCCATGGCAAGTGAACTCAAGGAAGAGGGTCTATATAGTTTCTTAAAAGACTGTTCAAGTCAGTGTGCGTGGAAGGGACCAAAACCATATCTGGAAGGCATCTGCTGGAGTATACAGACAGGTAATTCCAAGCCCCTTGAGCATCCCAATGTGCTGCAGAGCCTCCTGGCTTCTTGGGATGCAGTTGTGTTTGCACAGGAGTGTACTGCCATTTTTATAGCTACGTAAACGAGAAGCAGGTGAATGTGGCCAGGGAGGACCAACATGATAATCTGGATAGGCAAGCCATGGGCTTGGGATCCATTGTACTTTAAATAATAGCTTAAAATCTTTAGCTGTCTGGATTTCCAAACACTGAATTTCATACTGATTTTTTTGAAAACTCATGTGGTTGAATTTTTGGATTTTTGTGGGCTTTTTTGTTTGGTTCTTTTGTAGGATTATCAACTTACATTTTTGCTTATGAGGAAGGACTATTCAGAATAAGTCTGAGCTGATGTTTTAAATATTTTTCTCAGATATATAACTGATTTGGTAAAGCATCGAGATGATGTCTGGAAGGCAAATATTCATTACTCTGGCTCTAATCTTAACAAAGGACTACTATAATTTGATATAAAAAAGAAAAAAAAATTGAAAATGCATTCCAAAACAATATAAACTTTATTTGAACATTAGTAGTGAAATTTATGGTATGGCTTGTACTGTGTACTTTAGTTTAATGTAATTAAAGGACCTTGGTATGGTTTTGTTTCAAGATGCTTCTTTTCTAATGTGGGGGACTGTAATTGGAGAGCTTTCTGCCTGCAGCAGTGAGTGGGCTCCAGACATCAGGCTTTTTGTGCCTGTGTCTGGAGGATATTTCAGACCTCCTGAGGGAACGTTCTCTTTTTGGTGTTTTTAGATTTGTACTAGGGTTTTTTTTTTTCTGTTCCTTCTGAGACTGTAACCTTTTCTATCTATCACTTAGTAATGTTTCTCACCAGACCATTCTTTATCGTAGCAGATGCTGTCCTTTGTTGCTTTTGCTTGCCACCTCCCTTTCTCCTCTTCATTGCTGATTTATACTTATTTTTTTCTAGATACAGCTACTTTTTTTACTCTTCTCCACCATGCTTTTGTTTTGACCTGCTGAATTCTTGCTTTCACATTGAAAACTTCTTTTGCTTCTGTTGACATTAGTCTCAGCCCAGGATGGCGCCTGCCAGGGCTATTTCTGTGACCCTCTAATACTCTCGTGCCATCAACTCTAGTCTTGCATCTATCCCACTTTTCTCCATTGCCACTTTTGTCAGTTTTAGTGCTAGTCTGAGCTGTTCACAAGGACACCAGGAGAAGTTACAGGCTAAGGCAGCTATGGATGAACTGTTGTTTTCAGAATTTACATCCATGATTCTCTTCCTTGTGTATTGTAGGCAGAAATGCACATGCTGAGGAGGAGGAAAGAAAGTATAAACAAGTTTTGGTTTACTGATGAAGACATTTAAAGCAATTCTTTTAGCATAAACATGTTATATTTACAGATTAAGGGAACTTGCTGGAAAAGGAAAATGTCCTTTAACCTTCTTAAGTGACTCCACTCAGTACTGGGTGCCTCAGTACTGTTAGGAAGGAACTCATAATCTGTGGAATTGGGGGGATATTTTCTGTATTTAAGTTGGCTCTAGGAAATCCTTTTGAATTTTTTCTATACCCTGATTTTATAATTTTTTATTTTGATAGTATGGGAAGAAGACAGTCAGTGAATAAAGTGGAATAAACCGATGTGGCAATACTTAAAGGGCAAGGGATTTGAACAAAGACTCTCTTAGTTGTATACCAGCCAAACCAAGACTGTCAAACCTTGCACTGCCAAAATTAAAAGTAATGAATTTTCTTTATCTGCATTTATTCTGCTACAGCTGTCTAATAACCTGTATTCATTATGTTGGGGAGCAGTATTGATGCTAAACTCTTTCGATTGCAGCTCCTGTCCTTTCAAGTGAAACTTCACACTTTTGTTCCAGCTGTTTTTCCTTTAACATCGTTAAGTGGCCATAGGTGTTTTTTGTTTTTTTTTTTGGACTCTGTGGCTCCATTTAAAACATTTCTTTCCATTTTATAGCATAGATTTTGGATTACAAAACCTCTGTTTTCTTGTCTCCCTTCTTTTGATTCTTTCTTCTTCCTGCATTTCCTAGGGGCAACCTTAGAATTTCATTAACTAGCAAAAGGGGCTTCTTTTGAAAAATAATCTTACATTTTGGAGAATTAAATGGAATATTTCCAGCTCATTGTGCGTTCTGAAGTAAAATTGTATACCAGTGTGGCTGGTGGATAAAATATTGTGACAATATCTGCAAGAAGGGCCTGCTGTCATTCCTTTTTCATTCTGTGTATAATGTAAATGCTTGAGTAAAAGATGTAAAATATGTAAGATTTAAATGCAGCAGCATCATCAAAATCTTAATTTTGTACTGAAGTAGAGAATTCAGGAACCCCATTTAAATTATTTTCCCCTACCCTCATCTCTTAAGGCTGAGTTCATAATCCCTTTGGTAATTCTATTACTATTTGATTGTTGCTTAAATGGAGCATTATTTTGTTACTCCCTGCTAATTTGTGTATATCAAAAAAAATGACATTATTTGCATTGTTTTTGGCAAGAAGAGCTCAGATGGGTGAAATCAACTGGCTTCCCTTGTAAATTCCTCTTCCTCCATCAGTAGCACCCTTGACTTGAATTGTATGCGTATATTAATTTTAGAGTTTTCTGAAGCTGTGTTTAATAAGGTGTTCTTAAAAAGGCTTTGTGTTTTCTGAAACCTGTGATATATTAATGAAAATAATTTGCAAATTTGCAACAAGCTCTACACTTCAGCCACTGGATGGTCTGTGATTAGTCTATTGGAGTTAATGAGTGGGAATTGGGATTTGTAACCTCTGTCTCCAAACCCATCAGTGATTCATCCTGTGGCTATGAGCAAATCATATGGAAAGAGGCCTGGGGCACTTCCCTTTCATAAAACTTGAGGAGAATCCCGCTGCACAAGTATGTGTGCAGAAGTATAACATTTTTTACAAAACCTGAAAAAAGAGTATTTGTTAAAAATAAACACTTAAAACTAGCTTAAGAGATTGTCACAAGTAAAACGTAACCCGTTTTCATGCTTCATTTCTTTTCAGCTTTTTTTCCACTGCCTTTCTCTCACTTCATACACAGTGAACTTTGCCATCCTCACTTAGTAAAATGTTTTTCTTCTTTTTTCTTAGTGTTTTATTGGTTTGGTTCTTTTTTTCTTTCCTGAATATATTTTTTCCCTTCAGTAGTTTTTCTTTCTGCTCTTCTTTGGTACAATGTCTTTGGGTACAATACTTACTGACTTCAGTGGTGGAGGAAAAATTTAAGTATTCTTGGCAATTTTAATACATTTTCTGATGAGTTGGCATTCCATAACAATTTTATGAGACTGTGAAGTCATGATAAATTAACTGACTGTCTTACTATACTAATTGAGTCCCCTGCATTCTCTATGGAAGAATGCCATGCTTAATGTCTTTCCTACTATCTTTATACTAAACCAAAGTGACAAAATTAGTAACTTAGTAACAAGGAAATGAGGGGAAAATAAAAGAACACTTTTAGGTTTGAATAGAAAAGATCGATTCATGGAGTTCTGAACATAGCAAGAGTGTTTCACTGAGCGGAAGCTCTTCTGGAAGAAGTCTTGTAATTGTTCTGTTGTGATTAACCATCCCCTTCCACCAGGAATTTTGAAGGAATGTAGAACAACTGTCTGAGCAAAGCCCTGATAAAATTAAATCTGCTCAGAGATGTCGAGGGCAACAACAAAAGCTTCTATAGATATATTGACGATAAAAGAAAAACAAGGGAAAATGTGTGACCTTTCCAGACAGAAACAGGAGACCTGGGTACTTGGGACATGAAGGTGCTCAATGGCTTTTTTGCCTCAGTCTTCATTGAAAAATGCTCCAGCCACACCAGCTAAGTCGCAGAAGGCAAAGGCAGAGACTGAGGAAATGTAGAACTGCCTGCTGTAGCAGATTAGGTTTGAGGCCATTTAAGGAACCTGAAGGTGCACAAGTCTATGGGACCTGAGGAAATATATCTGTTGAACCTGAGGGAACCTACAGATGAAGTGGCCACTATATGTGAGAAGTCTTGACAGTCCAGTGAAGTTCCCACTGACTGGAAAGAGGGAAACATAATTCTGTATGTTATGGAACATGGGAAATAAGGATGTCATCGGTGACAGCCAACATGGCTTTACTAAGGACAAATCATGCCTGACAGATTTGGTGTCTTTCTACAGCTTGATTACAGCATTGGTGGATGAGGCAAGTTGGTCAGAGCATGGTGCTAATAACACCAAGGTTGTGGGTTCAGTCCCTGTACAGGCCATTCACTTAGAGTTGGACTCAATGATCCTTGTGAGTCCCTTCCAGCTCAGAATATTCTGTGAACATGCCTGGACTTGTGCAAAGCATTTGACACTGTCTGGCACAGCATCTTGGTCTCTAAACTGGGGAGACATGGATCTGACATGTGGATCACCCAGCACATAAGGAATTGGCTGGATGGTTGCACTCAAAGAATTGCGGTCAGTGGGTCAATGTCTGAGTGGAGACCAGTGACAAGTGGAATTCCCAGGGGGTTGGTTTTGGGACTGGCACTGTTGAGCATCTTTGTCAGCAATACGGGCAGTGGGATAAAGATCTCCCTCAGCAAGCTGGCTGACATAAGCAAGCTGTGTGGTGCACTCCACACGCTGGAGGGAAGGGATGACATCCGTAGGCATCTTGTTCCACCTGAGAGGTGGGCCTGTGCCGACCTCATGGATTTCAATAACACCAAGTACAAGGTCCTGCACCTGGATCAGGGCAATTCCAAGAACTGGTAAAGGCTGGGCAGAGAGTATTCGGAGTAGATTGAGAGCAGCTCTGAGGAGAAGGACCTGGTGTCCTTGGACCTGAGGAGAAGGTGTTGGTAGATGAGAAGCTCCACATGACCCAGCAATGTGCACTTGCAGACCAGAAATCCTGAGTTGCATCATCAGTAGAAGCAGATTGTCCTGATTATAGATGTTAATAATTCTGATGCTTACAACGTTATATTTTCTGTCCAGTTAAACAAGCATGCAGTACAGACTTCTGTAACAAACAGATTGTTAATGGAGCTATGGTACTAAGTAGCAGGGCCTTTATACTGAGTGTGCTGTATTAATAGTTTATGCTTATTCTTTATTTGAAAATAGCTAGTCATCAGGGATGAGTAGTTTTTACACACTCTTCCTCTAGATGGAACCAATCTGCTGCTTCACTTGGATGAAATACTATTTGTTTAACAGCCGAAGAATTTGTTGCAGTGTGTCTTTGCAATCATGCATTTATGTTCACACGTGCACGTGTGGCTTGGGGCAATCTGTGTGGCATTAGAGCATGATGCAAGAGAAGGAATGCTCCTGGGGTTTGTGTTGCTTCTGGAAATAAATAATTTGGAGGTAGTGTTTGCACACTTTGATCTGTTACAGAGTAATTAAAATTAATATCTTTGTGGGAATAATGACCTATTTATTCTACAGCTGGTGAAATGCTTCATCTTATCCATCTTCTCTGTAAAGTTATTTCAGAGTTTATAACCAGACTGCTCTGCTAGCAAGTACACTCACTATCTTCACATTTTATAATCTTTTCTGCTTATGGGTTTGTGCACAGAACTTGGTTGTCTATAGCAGATGTTTATACCTCTATTTTCAGTAGGAACATCTTGCTTCATTTATTGCTTTTCTATTTCCATTTGTTACTTCCAGAAACTATCCCAGTCAAAATATGTGTCTTCTTCTTTATTAACACTTTTCCTATGTTTTCAGATCATGAGTTTTTTAATAAGTTGTGAATACAACTTTTCTAAGGTTCCTCTGCTTTTACCTGACCTAAAAATATTCTGCTTACCTCTTGTTTTCCCAGTTGGTTATGTAAGCTATATGTATTACACAATATACTCTTCATATTTTTTTCATTGAATTGTGAGCCACAGATTTTACTTACACAGGATAGTGTACTATTTCTAAGAGCAGCACTCTTTCTAAGGCCTGTGTCACTTCAGGCCATGCAAAAGATTCAAAAGATAGACTAGTCAGATAAATTATCTGCTTAATCAGAATCCAACATTGTAAAAGGCTGTCCAAAGGAGAAGAAAGAAAAATGTCGTAATACAGTTAATTTAATGGTTTTTAGTCTTAATTTTCTCCCAGAATACTGAAAGTGTGCTGAAACAGCATGACCCTACACAAAACCAGCATCAGTAAATAACTATAAGGTGCTGGTTCTTGCTCCCCAGCAGCCAAGGAAAGAAAGGCTTAGTCATGCAAGTCTGTAAGAACTTACCAGCAAAACTCTGAGAGGTTAGAAATCAGATTAATTTAGATCGTTTTTGTATGGAATAATAAGATACTTGAACTGAAATAATTAGAGACATGATAAAGAGAAATTTAGAGAGGATGTCAAAGAGAAGAAGTCAGCAGATCCAGAGGAGGTTTGCCATGAGTATAGAAAACGTAGGTGGAGAGAAATCACACACATGGCATCTTCTTCTGTGGAGGAAATGGTTTCAATTGTTATGAACTACTATGCACATTTCATTAAAGGTATATCTTTAATTTTATTAAAGATACATGTTTGCATGTTTAATTTCGTTAGAGGTAAGTTTGCCTGTCTGCAACCACAGTACTGTAATTCATGTAAAACAGACAGCTGAACTTCTGCAAATTTTAATGAAACTATATTGTCTCATGATTACTGATAATCATTAAATATTATCAAGTTTATCTTTTGAATTGTCACTAAGCCATTAGTTATTAAATCTATTTGCATTTTAGTAGAAGTCAGTCTCTACAAGGACTAACATATTTGTGTAGGTTGCATATAAATACAACATACACCTTAGGAGAGGACAAGAGGTGCAACACATCACTGAAGGGCAGGAGAAATGAAAGAAATGTTATCCTGACTGAGGCAAAGAAGTGTGCATTAAACCAGGCAAGCACATGAAGTGATACCTTGTCTAAGAAGGAAATATTTTCATCTCTGAGGAAACAGAACAGGATTTGTTTTGAGAGGAAGAATAACCACAGGAGGAAATAAATTAAGTCTCAGTGACAAATGTTGAGGGAGAATTCAATGATCAGTTTAATTATAGAAATGGTAAGTGCTTCACCAGAAAGAGATACTCAGTGAGGGTTGCACCCTGAGGGTTAAGATATGCAGAAACATGGAAAATGGAATAGAAACACAGGAAAGTCTGTGGAAATGAAAAGTTCAGCTTCCTTAAATTTGTCTTCATAAAAAATTTAACTGTTGACTGCTTTGGAAATTTTAAGGAAATATTTTTCTTTTTGTTTTAATCTTAAATGGGCTTATGTCAAGGGTTGGAAAGCTTCTGGGTAGCAGCATACCTCATCCAAGCCTATTGTGAGTCAAACAATTCATTCACTCTATCTTTTAAGAAATAATTCTGTTTGTCCAATATGTGTCCAGGGTGACCAGTGGTAGTAAAGTTTGCCCTGGAAAAGGGTATCCTAGGGTCACATGAGTCTGTGTTTCCCAATCACTGGTGAGGGAACTGAGACAGCAGGTTTTAAATGGGTCTCCAGTGAGCTTGCCAAAAAACATTTTAAAACCGTTTCCCTAGCTATGATCTGTGATGATACATCTTCCCATCCATATGGAGTAGGATTTCTGAAAAATTAAAAAGATTTAACAAACAAGCAACAACCAAA
>VYXC01003877.1:1344636-1433720 GCA_013397175.1 Platysteira castanea
CAAAAAAACCCCCGAATCTAAAATTGTTTAAGAAGGCTTCTTAGGAGAGCTGGAGAATTGCACAGCAAATCTCTGCTGGTCTAAAATGTAGTGACCTGGCTCAGCCTTGCCATTGCCAAGCTCCTGCCAGCTGCAGATGCAAGACTTCTGCAGGGGACCCTTCCTCCAAGGTGTGCATTTGAAAATGTGGTGTTTATGCCAAGTATTTTCCTTTTATTTTATACTTACTTTTGAAATTGCTTTGGATTCAAAGAGATAAGACATCGTGTGATCATGTTTTTATGCCAGCACTCTTACTTACAGTTAAGAAGTTGACCCCAGTCATAGTTATGTTTCTAAAAGCTGGATAAAGTGATCCTTGTAAATTTTGAAGAAAAATGCCAAAGTACTGTAGAATGAAATAAACCTCAGCCATTAACTGAAATAACTTTTTCTTCAAAGAGAGAGATAAAAAGGAGACAGAACAGAGAAGATAAAAACTCTTTCCAGAAACAGTGGTATTTACCTGTGGTACAGGCAGAGATCACAGAGGCAGTTTTTGTTTGGTGAACTCTCTGCAGTCACTCATAGCAGAGCTCTGGCTGGATTCAAAGGAAGTATCTCTGCCTGCTTGTGCAAAGCTGGCTCACAGTACCAGTTGTTATTGTGAGGCTGTGTCTCAGGAACACTGAACAGAAAGACCTTCTGTATTCTTAGAGAAATGGCATGATTATAGGCAGGAAAAATACGTTGTTTTTTAGATACTGTAAAAATATAAAAAGAATAGTGTAGTTGTTTGGCATTAGAGAAGTCATATATATTCTAGAAAAAATAAATTATTCAGAGTAAATGGATGGTAGATGAGACAAAAAAGGGGTTCATGACTACTACAGAAAAATAGTAAACTTTGTGCAAGAACAGTTCAACCAGCTGGAAATAAAAATTTTGTATAACTGCCAAAGTCAGTGAGACCCAAAGCAATTTGCTGATTGAATGATGATCATATGTACATAAGCCTGTGGGTTTCATACAAACATTTAGTTTCTGTACTTTCATGTAAATTTAAAGCATGCTAAAAAGGGAAAAATTAGACCACAAAATAAAATCAGTAATGTCAGTAATTTCTTTAGAGCTTGTATTTTTTGGTTTTGTGTGTGTGTGTGCGACAAGTCTCTGGGGTGCTCTCCAAATACAAAGGTGTTTGAATCACAAATTGAAAGTAACTTCTCTGTCACTTTGCTATCACATAAAATGTGGATTTCTGCCCTAAAAGTGAGAAAATTATTTTTAATTTTTTTTAAATAAATGATAGCAGTCTGGTTCCCTGATTTAATATAGCAAATTATATTGACAATTCGTAATATAACAATTTATTTTGCCTAGAGAATTTGTGGATGCCGTATCTCTGGTAGTGTTCAAGGCCAGGTTGGATGGTGCTCTGAGAGCCTGGTCTAATGAACGGCATAGTGCCTGTGGCAGGGAGCTGGGAATGGGAAAAATCTCTGAAGCCCTTTCCAAACCAAACAATTCTATGATTCCATGAATATAGGTCACTATATTATTGAGGTAAATACAGAACTCTCGCTGTGGTTTCAAATAGGTTAACATTTTCAGTTTGAACTTCAGAACTCAGTGTACTTCCCAAACTGAGTGGTGCAGTGTGGTGTCGTTATCATAACACTACAGACCAGTTTGTCCAAGCTGGAGGGCTGACCAGTGACAGTGAACATTAGGGCCAAGGAAAAATTGATTGTAAGAAATTCCTTCGTTCAGGACTGTGGAATTGTTTACATCTCCCAGTTAGAACTGGATAAGAAAATAAAATGTGTCAGTTACTCACAGCTCAGAAAGGGTCTGTTGCCCAAGGCAAGTAAATTGGATGAATTTAAGGCCTATTTGATGGAATTGTAATGGAGTCTTACAAAAACTAGATGCAAACTCTAGGAAGCTGGAGAAGGTATGACCAGGACTATTTCCAGCCACCAAGGCTGGTTCTCCTGTTTTGGTTTCAGCTTGTTGAATCAGGGTGTTTTTGCCAGCCCAGCACCAAGAAGAATATATGGGAACATGTGGGCTGCTGCTGTGCTAGGTAAACCTGTTCTCCAAATGCTCTGCAGTCTCAGAGATCAGTGGGAATATCTGGCTTCACACATTTTGTGAAAATGAAGTTTCAAGACTTTGCCAGTGATTGCACTTTGCTGTGAAAGAAGACGAACTAGAAACTCCAGGAGACCCCATTGCTGCTGTGGCCACTGCCTCCCTCCTTCTGCATCTTCCTGCCTCCTTCCACCTCCTGCCTGTCTCCTCCTGCCTGCTCCTGCCTCCTCCTGAGGAGAAAGAGGAGGCTGGAGTGATGTTGCCTCTTCACCAGCTTAAATTGAAGATAGATTGCAGCCTCAGCGTTGTGTATTGTGAATCACGTTGAGATAAAGATGTTTCTGTCAGGTTATGAGCTTTCTAAGAGTCTCTCCCATTTTTCCTTCATGTGAACTCTTCTGAGTGTGCAGAGTGGTCTGTCCCACTGGCTCCTCTGAGCTCAGAGGCCACTCTCTGGCACTACTGACAACAGGATGCTCCTGTTCACAGGCACCATAAATTGCTGCCCACCATTCTGTCATGTGCTGGTTGCTTTCATCCCTCAGCGCCCAAGATGTTCTCCTGAGCTTGCTCTGCAGCTGGAACATTTAATTTGCTGCATGAAGCATGATGTAATTTGTGGCCTTTTTCCAGTGCACTACTCTCGATTATATTGGATTGTGTTGGGCCGCCCAGGAGGATACTCTGTGTATACAGTACATAAATATCACCTGGCCAAGCTGAACTTTATTTAATTACCTTTTCTTTGTTCCCTCTTCTACCTTTTCTCCCCAGAATGCCTCTTTGACTTTAACTACAAGGGCCAGAGCCAAGTGTTTTCCCTTGATCTGTCCTGGACTGGCTGCTCCCACCATTCTTGCTATCTTCCCTGCATGTAGATGCTATAACATGAGAAGCAGAGATACAGATCCATCATATCATTTTATCTATAGCAAATATAAATAGGAATGAAAAAAGAGAGATTTAAAAAAGGCTGTGTAAGACAGACTATTTCTTGGTGCATGGTCTTCAAGTCAAATATTGTAATCTTGTCTTTTAGTGGTGTTTTTGAGAGCATTTTTGTTTTGAAATCCGTGCTTTGCAATATGTTGCTTGTTCCTGAGGAATGATGTGACATAGTAGGACAGGCTCTGATTTGAACTGGCTTTTCACTGATGATTTCATTGATGAAAAGACAATGTTGTGTGAGTTTAAAATGAAACTGTCTCTCTGAAAGGCTTTCACAGTTCTAGTAGTGATTTTGAATATCACTCTTCTAAACTCCATTGTTTTTAGCAATTTGGGCTTGAAATGCTTGATGATGTTGTCTAACAGCAACATCTAATAAACTCTGTTATTGCGATAGTCTAGGGTATTTGGCTTTTCAGTCCATGACATTTTTCAATTGATGGCCACAGGAAAACTATCATCTGATGGTGTATTTAATTGGAGTTATAAGTAAAGAAAAAGTTAAAATCAATTTTTGTTTCCCCAAGCACTGCTATACTTTTCATGGCTTTGCTTGCGTATGTACAATGTTTTTGTTGTTTTGTTGTATAAAATATTGCAAATGAGTCAGTTCCTTTTTTGTTTTTCTCTTTGTGTGTTCTGAAGGAACTGTTTGAGTGGTCATAAGACAAAGAAGGAAAAAATAAAAGATGTTCAAGTCATGTCAGTAACTCATAGTAAAGGATATTACACAGCTATTCAAATAAGTGCATGAAAAACCATTTAATGTAAATATATTTTGATGAGACATGCCCATGAATGGGTTGGCATAGTAGGTTCAATAGTGTACTCACTACTTTTGATTTTCTTATATAAGAATTACACAAAACTTTTCAGGTATAGAAACAATTACTACATTTTTAAAAAGAGAGATACCAGAACTCCTTTTGCTCACCAAGGCTTGAGGAATTTTGTTTCATAGAAGCATTCTTTGAATTAATATACTACTTCAGAAATTGATACCTTTCTTAACATGTAGCACATCTTACTTTACAAAAAGGTTTGATTTGCCTTGCCATTGATTACTGATAGTTTCTTCTGTTTATTTTTTCCTAGTGATTTTGAATACATTTAATGTGTGACACTCAGAAACTCTTGAATATCAGTTCTTTGAATATTTTTCGTACTTCCAATATTATTTATATACAATGAACTGAAATACCACTGAAATACTACATTTACATACTCTTTAAGCTTTCCTTTGCCGTGAGCATGTAATTAATTTTCTACTTATAAATATCTAATGTGAATTTTTCATTTACCTCTGAAGCATGATGCAGAATCCAGTAAAAATCAGATAGTTTTTGTTTTCCCTTTCTTGTTGTGAACCACTTTTTTACACTTTCCTGCATTATTACTTTTTTTGTGCTGCTGTATAGGACAGATATGGAAATAAGTTTTTAGCCTACCAACCTTAGAAACTAACTACAGGAACAGATACTGTAGGTTATTAATATCTATAGAATTTCTTCCTGTTCTGAGAAACATCATCTCTGAGTCAGCTGCAGAATCTCAGATAATGTACTTTGAAAATATGAATGATGATTATAAACTATGACAAATGGTGAAGAATCATTTTTGAATCAAACTTCGAGCTATCTGAATTTTGGCTGCTTTTACAGCTTTGCAGTTGGGAGCTCTTTGTAAATCCATCCCATTTTCTTCCCTCTCTGCTGGGCTGTAGCAGCTGGGCAGCAGCCTTCTTGCCTTGCTGCCTGACTCCTCCATTCATCCCATGTACATTGACTCTGAATTGTGCAGCTTGGAAGTTTTGTACAACCATGGCCTATATTCCCAAAGATCTTTATTTTGAATGAGACTAGAGGAAATAAGCTGATCCTTTGAGAAACACTAGTTACAAGTATGATTTGTGGGGCTGTGGGGATCTTCCTTGAGCAAGGGGTTGGTCTGCTGCTGTCCTCAGTTTGGCTGGCCAGGCTGGGTGATGATAGCACTGCTGGCTGTGACTCGGGAGGGACGGGAGTCAGAGGACTTGGAGGGGAGCTCAGCAGCTGTGCAGTCACGAGTCACTTGGAAGCAGGGAGGGATGACCACCGAGATGCAGAGCTGTCGGGGACAGCAGCAGGAGGGCACGGTGTCTGAGCTGCAGTATCTTTCCACTATCAGTAAGCAGACCATGTGTCTCATCCTTTCTGAGGCCTGGGCATTTCTCTGTGTAAAGAATAGTAATTATGGTTTGGCAGCCCATGTCACGGTGTGTTATGTATGCAAAGGCTTTTTTAATAATCTTCATTAAGCAGTGCAGTCCTATAATGTTCATCTAATCGCTTCACAAACCGTAATGAGCAAATTTGAAGCATTTTTGCAAGGTCATAGTCTTATTTCTGTTTTGTATCTAGAGAGAAAACACATTAATTCCAGCATCTGCTTATTCTGAAGAGCCAAAATGAATGATTCGGGTAAGATGCATCTGTTTCAGCCATAGCTCTGAACTGAGGACAGTGCAATCCAGATCAATGCATACATTCATATGGTTTCTTTTCTGGTGGTGATGGAACTTTTACTGAAACCTATAAAAAAAGGAAAACCTTCCATAAGAAAGCACTGAGATTAGGAAGTCAGTTTTTTGAAAGCTAAAACACCATAGAATTCTGTGTATATGCTGCAATGAGGTATTTAAAGACCAAGAGCCAAATTGTCTTTCCTGAGATCGCAGCTGTATTCATCACTGGGTGGCTGATATTCAGGGAAAAAAAATCAATTTTCTTAATGTGAGACATCACTTTGTTTCTGAAGGCAGAGCTAACTAAGTAAATGTAGGGCAGGAAGAGAGAGGATAGTTTTATGAATAAAATGGAAATAGATTTGGTGCTTACTTGGCTTTTGGCAAGGCTGAACATTTTGCTTAAATCAGAAATTCTGTTAAAAGTCTAAGTGTCTTGTGTACCAGCATTTGGGAATACCCAGTTTAAAACAGGTCTGTGATCTCAAAATTGAAGTGATGAAGATTTGTTTGCTGAACTGCTGAGTATGCAATACAGAGAAAGTCCACAAGTGTGCTCTAAATACAGAAAGCATTTCAGAATGTTAAATTCTTGAAAGGATCAGACCAGAATCCTCTCAGACTAGATTCCTCATTAACTAATGGACTCATCTGGAATTTATATTCCAGCTATCAAATGAGAATAACAGCAGCAGCTTCCCTCACAAGCATCTTCTGAAAACATGCTCATTAAAGACAGAAAAACTATTGGATGTTGCAGTGACTGTACAAAAAATGCCGCATCAGAAAGGAGAGGATGCATGGTGCAGAATATTTCTGTCATTTTAGGTTTATTGTTCAGCATTGTTCCTCTTATGAGGACCTTCTGTTTTCTACAGTGGCATTTGTGTCCTCTGGAATTAAAGATTGCACCATAGGTCCTACTTATAACAGAGTTAATTTCTGGACTTTCTAGTCTTGTTAGCATCTAAATTTTCAACCTTGTTGTCTTTTATTTCATTATATTTTAGCAGTAGGATTTTTTTAATGTATGCCATTGGCGTTAATTTTGTTGCTTAAAGTAAAATCCAGTATTTCAAAATCCTTCTGTGTGAGCGAATAAATTTAGTTCATTTTATTTGAGCGCGTCTGGCAAGCCATTAGCAGCTGCTGCTCTAAAATTCTGTGAACTGAGTTAATATTAAGAAGGAGAAAGCTCAAATGCCAGCTGTTTTTCAGCTTGTATGCATAGGACCAAGTGTATATTTATTGTCACAGTATATAGAGACAGATCTGACCTAATCCATTCCACATCAGTGACAGTACTGTAGGGTACCTTTGTGTTCGATGCTAATGTAACAGACTCTAGACTTCTATTCTCTAACTTTCAGAATGGAATAAAGTAATTTCTCTGTGAAATATTTTCTTTAATATGTCTAGACATGGTATATTTGAAACAGAACTGCTTCCAATAACTGCTTAACATCTCACTGAGAATTTTTCACTGCGTAAGGTTTCCACGCTGCTGGATTTATATCCAGTCATACACCTTTGTATTCCACCCGTCCAACTACTAGAATTTGAATCTCAGTGCATTTAGTGAAGGCAGTCATCCACTCTTTTATTTTAGTCTCAATCATTTAAAATTACGCATACTGCTTTAGCTCCATGAGACTGAGTAGACTTATGAGACAAAGGGGGATCTAATTAAAAACTGTGTGCATATAGCTGTGTGCACTTTATTTCTGGTATATGCAACGTAGACTCTACCAGACTTAGCTTCTGATCACCTACAGTGTAGACTAGAGAAAGCAGAAGACTGTGAGTATTTAGAAATCAGATAGTTATTTCCAGTGGGAAATACACACATTTTATGTCTGCCCCAGTCGCATGAGCAGTCTCTAGAGTTTCTTTTAACAAAATAAAAAGTTTATGTTGCCACCTTGGAAAAGACCTTAGTATTATTTTAATACCCACAAACAAATCATGGACCGTCCACAAATTGAATTCTTGGAATCATAAACCCATTGCATTTATGCAAATACATTAAATAATCAGTGTAAAGTGACAGATGATGCTTGAAGCATAATCTACGTCTGTATCATGAGTAGATAATAATATTAAGTTCTTATTTAGAAAGTCCTAGAAAAACGGTATGTTGTTCTGCATCTGTCTGTCACATTCAGAGTATCTGTCAGCTGGACTTAATTTTGTACATTTTTTAAATTGCTTTTTATCAGATTACTCCCTTTTTCTATTTCACCATCTTTTCTGTTTTGTGTTTTGTTTTCTTCTTTTCAAGATAAAATATCACCATTTTGGGGTGGTACTGTACCTTTTTACCTCATAGCTCATATTTGTATTTAAATTAATATATATATTTAAATAGGGTTCAGACAGGTCACCTTCCTTGTACATTTAAGGATATGCTTTGGAAAAAGCACCTTTGAATTAAATGCTCTCGGTGAGTTGTGTAGATGCTGCCAGTAAGATTTGCAGATGTTCTCCCAGGGAAGGATGATGCTTCTCACAAGTTTGGTGCTCAGATGCCACGTGGGTACATTTGGATGGATCCATATCTGAGCAGTAGAGAGCAGGTGCACAGAGCACTTCAAGTACATGGTGCCACTCTTTGATACACTATGCTTTCTGGTGAATCCATGAGACTCCAACAAACTCTTCCAACTGGAAATGGTCTGAAACACTCCCCTGCAGATTTCTGCAGCTGCTGAAAATAGGATCCCTTTTCTCTTGTTTTTAAAGACAGTGCAGTCTGGCTTGTTTTCACTGCACTGTTTCTCTTATAATGGACTGCTCCAAATGCTCTCATACTGTGCAGTGAAGCATAAGTATTTTGCAAATGGTACTGGCCCGTGCACTGAGTGAGGAAGCAGAGGTCTTCCTGTATAATCCGATTTCAATCAACTCACTCTAATCACTACTGATAGTTGCAAAATTTAGCCTGGATCTGCTCTGGTAATCTAGATTGACAGGAGGTAAAAGTAAAAGGACAGAAGGGCAGAGGAACAAAGAGAAACGAGCAGGAACAGTGATTTTCTGCCTTTGCTTGCCATTCTGGGACGCGTGTCCGTGCCGGCGGTGAGCCCAGCGCTGCAGGAGGGTGCTGCAAGAACAAGTGCCCTCTGTGGGGCTGGAGTGGCAGCCACCACACCGCGGGCACGGACGGTGCAACAGGTACCTGCCCGAGCTGTTGGCATGCATTATTTATTGACATCGAGATCCTAATTCTCTTTATTACTCTAAAGATCCTGGGGTCGTGAAATATTCAGGCATAGCAGCAGTTAAACAGTGCAGCCAGCAACTGTGTGTGTCTTTGACATCCTCTGAAGGTGAGTGGCTCCCAGTGCTGGGCTTCATTCTCCTACGAGCTCAATGCTTGGCTGGAAGCTTGGAGGATAACTGTACTCTGCATTTTCTCACTGGGCGGGTGAAGTGTCTGTGGGACTGAGTCCCTTTGACTTTTGGTTTTAACTTTTCAAAAGAAGAGCCACTTTTGGATTTCATGGATATACAGAAGTACAGCCAGCTGCTGCTGAAGACAGATAGGTCTTGCTTTGACTGGATTGTACACTGGGAAGAAAAATGACTTTTTTTCTTGTTACCTGACCACATGCTCAGTGTGCCTGTGTCAGCCAGGCTAAGGAACTCTACACCCTGGGGTAACCACAGCACCTGGACTACTCCTCCATCTGACTTTCCATGCTGGTGGGGCTGTTGTTGGTCGTTTCAGCCTTGCATGTTGCCATGCTAAAAACACCCAAGGCTAAAAATGTGTCCTGGGTAAGTACAGAAGCATGAACAAAGTTTCTATAACTATGGATTTTTCAGATATATGTGAATATGCTTTTCTCTATGTATGTGGAAGTATAAACTTAGGCATACTGAGGCATAAGGTAGATTAAAAGATTATAAGTCATTAAGATCATAATTATTTAAAATATTTCTAAGAGTTAAGAAAAAACTACATTATTTTGAACACTGGTATTTTGAAGGAACTATGACAGACTTTCAGTTTACTTGTTTATTATATATGCTTTCCATCTATGCTAGTAAAGGGTTTGTGTTACATACTTTTACATCAATTGAAAAATTTTTGTGGCTTTTAGGATGCAGACTTAAGACTTAAAGAGTAAGGTTGAAAGATTTTGAGGTGATTAATGAATAACTAGTTTAATTTCTATTTTTTTTTTTTTTTTTTGTATTTCAGTCATTCAATACTGTAGGTGTTCTTCTATGTAGTATGATTCACATCTTCAAACACTATTTAAACAGTCCCAGGAGTTGTTTTGGTACGTTGTAGTAAGTTGTAATACACAGTGGGACGAGGGGAGTCCATGTTCAGTGTCTTTTCTGTTGACTTTCTTGTTTTTAAGTAAGAAAATACATTGTTATTTTGTCCCTATCCATTATTTCTCCATCAGAAACTAGGATTCCTGCTGGGAATAAAGTAAGCCATGAAATATAATTCCTGAGTAAGTAACAGTGCCCTTTGCTAACCCCCCATCATATATGATTATACAACTCTACCAGCGCACAGTCTGCTCTACCGAATAAGCACAGTATCATCAATCCCAGTTCCACGCAGGGTCCTGGAAATGCTGGCAACTGCTCAGTAGATAGCTTTAGGGCTTCTTCAGTGACCTCACCGAGTCCTAAATATTGCCCCAAGTGTTCCCCATAACTGCATATACCTTGTCTACAGTGCTGAGGTTGTTCAGGAGTAAAGGATGTCACTGCCAGTGCTGAGGTTCAGATACATTCCCTTCCCTGCTGTGAAAATGTATTAAGTTTCAGATTACTCAGAAATTTAAGTGTGTTCATGAAGCAGGCCATGATATGAGCCTAACTGACAGATGTTTGTATCCCCCAATTTGTGTACTGAGGGATAAACTGCTCACAGACACAGTGTCTCTTCTTGGAAGTAGAAATCTCCTATCTGCAGCTATCATGGGCTCCAAGTTTGGCTGTTTAAATATAAGGTATATTTAGGTATTCAAATACTTATTTCTGGTGATTATGTTGGAGAATGCTGAAATACTTACTTTTATCCATAGTTTTGCCTTGTGGAATAGTCACCAAGGATAAAATAAATAAGTCCTTTCTTGCTCTCCCATCTTTTTGTTACCAGTTTGCATTAAAAAAGGAAATAGATACATGCTGTCATAAAAATGGTAAATTTTGGTAATCATTTCAACTGGATGATTGATACAGAGTTTATCTATCATAGCATAGCCCTACATTGCAAACATTAATGACTTTTAATTGTTTCACTAAACCCATAGTTGCACATTTTACATGTATAAGCTATAAACTGATTTGAAAATTCCAGTGCAAAAATGACAACTTATATGATTGTAACTGTGTGCTATATAAAGAAATTGATGCTGTGTCCAAACTACTGTAGCATCTGGGATTACTTCTACTTCATATACTATTTTTTCCTTTTAATAGAAACCACAAATAAAATTTCTGCAAAAATTTTCTGTAATGATTTCTGACTCCATTTTAAACTAAGTGTATTCTCCTAGTAATTTACAATTGTAACTGGATAATTGTTTGAGCAAAATGAAGAAATTAATAGCTATAAAAGGATGGAGATAGTTTTATCTAAGTCTTGCATTCATCTCTTTCCCTTTAGTTTTCTGAGGGCGTGTGTGTTCAATCGCTTCATCTGTCTTTGCAATATAATATAAAAGTTATTCACTATTAAGTGATGGAAAGTGTCACTTCTTTAGTAAGTATAATTTGTGACCAGTACTTCAATTGAGAAAAAGAATACCTATTGTTCTGAGGCTGCTTAAAACAAATAATAAGAATAGTGATTTTTTATTTTTAATGCTTTAATGTCTTGAAAATCTGACATACCCTACAGTGAAGTACAAGGGCACCTTAAAGAATCAGATACCCGCTCAAACTATCACTTGGTTTAAATCCCAATAAATGGAGATTAACTTGAACTCCTTGAAAATCTGGATTTTGACTCTGGAAGTTTTACCTGTCTGGAGATTTGATCTTGACCTTTGTGCATATGCAATGAAAATACAAGGGTTGCAGGCTGCATCACGAAGATAAAAGTGCATGATAAATATTTTGGCTGAAATCTAGCAAGATTCTTTGACATCTGCTGAAATTTCAGTTTAATTTTCACCTGCTAAAAACTTAAGATTTTGGCCACTTTTTGGCAACTACTTTGCTGAATCAGAGTGTTTTTTAAATCTTTGCTATTCTGTAATTGAAGTTGGCATATGATCCTGGTATCTCTAGCATATAACGTTCTTAAGGACAGAAACCACGCTATGCTGGTGTATCTTTTTACAAAAAACCTGCTGCCTGCATAATTTATAGTTCCTCTTCAAGGTGTCTAAATGAGTGCCTTTCCCTGTGGAAAAGAAAACCCAAATCTACTACAGTCCTTAAAAACTAGGCAACTTCTATGACCTTTGCTAACATTTTCCACCAGTGTGTGACTGCTGCAAGGACCCTCACCTCAGAAACTGCAAGGCTTAGAAGTTAATATCTAATGTCTTTCAAGAGCTGAGGAGTTGTCAACTTTGTAGTGGGTTGTTTCTTTCCCAGAAGTGCTTCAGAGAGCATTTGATGGATTTACATCTTTGATACAGATTCTGTGAATATCAGCCTTGGTTTTGTGCTTGTGATTGTGAGGAAAGCTTTGGTCACTGCTACGTGTGGTGTCTGGCTTTTTTAAGGCACTAAATGGTCTTCTAGGAGCTGTGGGGAGTTTAGTTTTAAATTAGGTAGAGAATATTTTCACTTTTCTCTCTCTAATGGCTGTTGGTGCTGCCACATGTGAATATTTTAGAAAATTACTGGGAAGAACTGAGGCTGACCTAGACAAGATGACTGTAAAATATTTGTCATCTAGTGCCTTGGGGTTTTCATATTTAATTTGCAAAATGAATTCATTTAATTATCCCTAATGGAATAATTTTGTTAAATTGACTCCTATTGACACAAATTTAATTTTCATTGTCTAATATAAGCTATTTGATTGTTTGTTACTTTATGTAACAAAGCTACCTTTGAGCTCTGTGACAACTCTAGGTAGGATCTATACCTGTGGAAAAGGCAGTAGGTTACAATAAATGCAGCTCTGGGACATGGCGTATTTCTTTAAACTAGGTTTTTGACCTAAGCAGCAGATGGCTGTTAGAATTGAAAATAAAGGAACTTTGAAATTTGAAATACCACAGAATCTTCAAAATATGGTTCTATGCATGTTAAGGAAAGAGGTCTCCTCTATGGTTTCTGTAAAATACTTGGCTAGTCTGTTATACCAGTATATTAGAGGAATAAGCACCTTCCAGTATTCTGTAAAAGACATTTAATTGTGTACCTGATGTAATTTTCAAGGGCAGCATCATTTTAGTGTTCTAACTACAGCCATTTTTACCTATCTAAGTGTCCTCTGGCCTTTGGAACCATACGAGCCCTGCTGGAGGGCTGCAAACCTTGACTCTGGGCCAAGGCAACCTACTGAGCAGAAAGGTCATTGAGCCACAAATACCCCAAATAAATTCTAGCTCTTTAGCTGAAAGCTGTAGGGCTGCCTGCCATGCTCTGCTGTCTGTAGTTAATTTGTGGTACCCACTACAAAAAAAGAGCAAAGTCTGTGTGGCTCCTTGGTAGAGTAACTCTTCTTCATTGAAACACAGTTTGGGGTGGGTAGGAAATTTGCAGCATTGTTGTTACTGTAAGTAGGGTGCTTGTGAGTGCACACATAGTATATTTCTGCTTTTATTAATATTTAAATTAAATTGTCAGTGTTGGTATTAAAGAGATAAATCTTCTTGATTGCACAGTATCTTTTATCTCTGTGCTCTTAATAATGCTCTGTTGCACACTTTTTATCACTCAGGTTCAAAGGAGTAGAGTTTACAGAGGAGAAAGAATGACTTTTATGTAATTAATGAAATTGTAATTCCTGATGAATTCCCTCAGCTAATAAAAGGGATTGATATTTCTATCTCACTTTATTACTCAAGAAGTAACATGATACATGCAGTGTTATAATGGTACAGGAAGTGAATGAGAAAAGAAGAAAAAGAGAATGTAAATAGTGAAATATGCTTGAAATATCTCCTAACGGGAAAAAATGGAGTGTTGTGTAGTCAAATAAGAAGGGAGAGCAGGGGATAAAATTCTAAGGGAGAAGAGATAAATAAAAAGACAAAGTAGAGCTTTGAATCTTAAGATATGTGATATTATTAGAAAGGAAGGATTAAACAAATACAGAAGTACAAAGAGGGGGATGTGGCTACATTAAGAGCTCTATTTTTGTATACTTGGGATCAATTTGAAAATAGGATATAGAACAAGTCGTTTGAAGGACAAGACAGTGGGAAAAGCTTGGAAATAATAGGGAAGTTACCTGAGGATGATTTCATGTTTACCCTGAAACATGAAAGATAATGGTAATACAAATGAAATTTGATGTGCTTCTAACAGAGGACAAAAGGTTCCCTCGGATGAGTTCTCTTCACGTGAGGTTCTTGAGGCACATGGATGAGAGGGACACTTGCAGAGAGGAACCTGTTGTTCAAAGGCATGCTATTGCTATTACTCTGCTATGGGTTAGTATCGATCCTGTGAAGAGACTGCAAAAGTGCATGAAGGAAATATTAAGGTGCACGTCACCTGTCTGTGAAACAGTAATAAAACTATTACTCATTTCGTAGCACTGTTTTAAAATGTTATTCAAGGAGGGTAAGCTAGGTTTTGATGGAAGGTCTATGGAGAGAGCTCCTGACTGCAACAGTGTCTCTCTGGGCTTAAAGGTGTGTCCATGCAATAATTGCAGGAGTATGTGGCATAAAAGACAAGTGATTACTCAGCTTTGGCTTGCGTGGAAGACTTTCATCCTTTGATAAATCATGGCTCTTGGCATTTGAAGATTGGCACAGCTGAAACAGCTGTAGATATTTTTTGTCTGAAATGCACCACTATTGGTTTAAAACAGGAAAAAAAAAATCTTGTATGTTACATTGCTTATAAAGTTGTGTTTCTTTTCTCTTATGAAGTTGTAAATTGGTGGGTTGCTGTTTTGGTTCTGTCTTGTCCTGGTCTAGTGTGTGCTAATGTGATACAATACTCACTCTGTCAGCTAGTCATTGACTGAAATGACAGTGTAATTTGCCTTCTTTCTGATTGTTTTCAAGTCTTTAGTTTCTAGTGGAGGCAGCTCTCAGCATTCCTGTGTAATAGAGCAAGCTTCCTCAGCAAACTTCTGATGACACGTTTTGCTCTCTCTGCTGGCAACACAGATTTTTTTCTATTTATAGAGGAAGTTCTGGGTTGTCTCCATCCTTCAGAAGCAGACCTTTTGTGAAACTCCTGTGGCTGCTGGATTGTCTTCCTTTGGTTGCATGGGGCTCTGGTGGTGTCCTGCAGAAAGTTCAGGGGATTCAAAGCACTAGAAAAGAAAAGGCAAAAAGCTTAGCTACATATTATCCCTTCCTCTGTTTGTTCTTGTACTTATTTATCAGTGTCATTCCCACTGATTTTGTTTGGAGCTACATTCATAATCTGATTAGCAGAAAGGTCATCAGGGCATGCAGAACTTAAAGTAGTCTGCTGTAAGCTGGAGGACTTGCTTCCCTTGACATTTCGGAAAGCTTTCCCTTGACTCAGGGGACCCAGGATCCTGCCACATCCCCAGCGCAGCCAGGCTGTGCCAGCGAGCGGAGCTGCCTGGGTGGCAGTTTCTGCGGGAAGCCGAGGCCTGTGTGCACAAGGCTGGGATTGCACTTGGGCTGCTCATCCAGCAGGGTCACTGCCAGTCTGGGCTGGATAGGGGTGATGCATCCTATCGATAACACTGCTTGACTCAGCCTGCGTGATCTCTGACATAACCAGTCAAGTCTGAAAAATAAATTAGTGCTTCCTTCCAAATTGGAATCTGTCATTGATTTCAGCAATTCTGTACAGTGTGCTGAGGTCGTGACTACCAGGCAGCAGTTTTAAAGAGTCTTGAGGGTGATTTGTGTTAAAGGTAGAAAGTTGTTGTCGACTGACTTCATACAATAAGGCGAAGTTAGCTTTTTTGTTAGTAATGTGTAACAGCATTTACCACAGATATCTAATTGCTGCTTCTAATTTCTATGGACTTTTTGTAACCTCACAGATATAATGGGGAGGGCAAGAGGAATATGTTTTCCACTTTTTAAGATATAAAAGTTAGGGTGGGTTTTTTTCCACTATCAAGAGTTCATAAAAAAGCAGAAGTTAACAGTTGACCCAGTCACAACTGATTTGAGCTGCCTTGAAGTGTCTTGAAATTTTTAGAAACTTTCAGTTTTTCTGGGACAGAGGAGAGTGTTGGAAAAAATACAAACCTTAGTTTGAAAGTAATGTTGCCTGAGATGAAATAGAGGGTGAAATTACAGATGCATCTGTGGACAAAAAGAAATTGTGCCTGTTTTTCTCAGCAATACTTGTACTGGCCTTGGACGTTAAAATCTGGATACAGGAATGCCGGCTGTATACTCCAGTGGCTTAGTTATTTCTACCGTCATTTCATTTTTAGTCTTCTAAGGTTTTTGCCCCTACTAAAATTGGAGGTGCTTGCAATATAAATTTGTAATGCAATTTTCCTATATTTGAATTGCAAAGATGAAAACGGTTTTTGGGTTGCAGTTTATGCCAAATTGTCAGATATATCTCGCATTTCTAGAGGCATAAATGGGCTCAGAGTGAACAAAGTGTAAACGGTTTATTTTTCCAGTGATGCATGACAAATTTAAACATGTAACTGCATAAGCATTTATGAATTCTTCACTCAAAACATTAGTGCATTAATGGAAAAATTATTCTTAAAATTATGGTAGCCAAGGGAAACAGAAAGATAATCAAAAGAATGGATATTGGACATTTAGGACTGAGAACACACTGCAACCTAAGAATTCTCTGTAAAAACTGAGGAAGATGGAGAAGTTGTTATCCTTTTGTATTTGCCTAATGTTAGAGCTGATAGGGATTTTTTTTTTTTTAGTGCTGTATGTTAAGGCTGTATAATTTTCTTTTTGAATTCATCCTGCTCCTTTTCAAAAATACTTATCTTCAGCGCAGTTGCTACATCTCAGCTGGGATTCGGCTTGTGTATAGATCTCGTAATGTCCTGTGGTTATTGTATCCCATGAAATTATACTGTTCTTCAAGTAACCTGTGATGCTGAATGAAAATTACGCATGCAATGAAAAAGGCTCATGAGAAATGTTCAAGAAATATGCCCATATTTTAGTCATAAAGTTATGAATACTGTTGATCAGAATTTCATGGAAATTCAGTCATTATATGTTCAAGGTATTCTGTATCTGTTTATTTCTTGCTATGTATACTCATTCATAGGAGAATATTTTTATCTAATTGTTAACTATTTTATACTGATTTCATAGGGGATATTGATTACATTGAAAGTCTTCTTAAGTTCTATTTTTATAAGGCAGCCTGGTCTTGAAGGAAACTACCAACAGGATTTCCCATGTGGAAATTGTTTTTGAGCATTTAGAAGCAATTTGAATGTAATACTGTGGAGAAAACTAAACCAAACAAACCATGCATTTTTATCATTTATTATGGTAGAAGAGGCTGTGATAAAAATTACCACAATAAAAAAAAGCAGCAGCACAGTTAACATGGTTTCTCTGGATGATCATCAGCTGTCAGTAATCTGTGTCAGTAAGATATCTTCTTTTGAATAAAAATAGAATCAACACTTTTTAACACAAAATATAACAGTTGATTACTAGACTATATAAATCTGTACAAAGATATGCAAAGGTGTGTCACACATGAGGGAAAAAAAAGTACAAATAAAAAGTTACTTAACTGGAAGTGTATGCTACAGTCCAAAGATACATATTGGCAGTGAAAATCTCTTGTTTTCTATTATACATGATTTATAAATGCTTTCTGTCACAAGTGAAAACATCATGAAAACAAGAGAAGAGATTCAAAGAACATTAGGGAATGAAAATAATTTGGCCTGAAAAACAGGAAAGAAGTAAATAGAGCTGTAAAAGCTGTAGATTTCAAGAATACCAAAGTCCAGACCTGTACCTAGTGCCTGTCCGTGAGGCTTGCTCTGCAAAGGCTTAACGGATGGCCTTTATATTGGACTTCCCACTCTGCTTCCTAATTTCTTTCAATTCATGTTGGCTCTGGTAAATAAGTATCTGGGTATTATAATAGATACAATATGTTGAATTCTTGCCCTATTTCCAGGCTGAATGCTGTTTCCTCATTTCATCATGTCTTTGGCTTTTCTTGCAGGAAAATCCCCCTCTGTGAGATCTCTCCCATGTTACAGAAGCTGGTTCTTGAATGCACAATATTTGTAGTCAATTTATTAAGTAAATTAAGTTCGATAAACTTCAACAGACATTTTGATAGTTTCTGTAATAATATCTTGTTGTCTTTAGAATTTTTAGAAAATAGTAGGGATTTCTTTGCAAACACCTCAGTTTTTTAGTATTCAGCATTCCAAACCAGTACCATATTCTTCATGTGGGAACTATATTATTGCAGGGCTCATCTGTGTTTAATACTTGCAGGTTTTACTGTCTTTTGGTCTTTTTCTTCCACTTGAATAACTGCCGTGGCAAAGCGTTACTTCTACTTTTTGATATGACTGCTATTGAGTCTTCCACTAATTTTGAGGTTTCATTGTCTGATTTCCCTCTATATCTACCCCATGTTGAATAAAGAAGGGAGCTGGACCAGTTCAGCCTTGAGAAGGGACAATTGAGAGGAGATGTTATCTCTCTCAGTATCTGAAGGGAGGGTGCCAAGAGGATGGACTCTTCTCAGGCTCTTCTCAGGGATGCCAAGCAGTAGGACAAGAGACAACAGGCAGAAATTGTTGCACAGGAAGTTCTACCTGAATTATGAAGAAGATCTTCTTTACCATGAGGGTGACTGAGCACTGGAACAAGTCGACCACAGACAGAGTGGAGTCTCGCTCACTGGAGGTATTCAAGGACCATCTGGATACAATCCTGTGCCATGTGCTCTGGGATATGGCCCTCCTTGAGCAGGGAGGTTGGACCAGATGACCACTGTGGTCCCTTCCAACCTTACCCGTGTGCTTCTATGGAAGACATAAAGCACTGCTTAGTGTAATAGATACTCCTATTGTGAATAAGAATAATATTTTTGTTAAGTAACATTAAATGTTACTTCTTAAAATAAGACTAGTAAGCAATTTGAGATAGATGCATTCAAAGAACATAATCTCCTTACGACTGAGAGGAAGCTTTCATAAAAAAAAGAGGGCCATTTGGCCCTATGTTGGGTCATTTGAGTGCACTAATATGCAAGATATTATTTACAGATTTGTTCATAGCTGCACTTCTGAATGTGATTTCATGTTGTTAAACTCCAAGTACCAAATGTTCTTACTCTTTCTGTATCTGAAAAGGGCCATTCAGATGTCCTTGAAGTTAAAAGTTTCTCCCTAAAGATGTGTAAAGACATGAGAAAAAGAATGTGTAAAGACATGAGAAAAAATCAGAATGAAATCGCAAAAGCACAAAGGGAAGAGGGAAAACAAAGTACTGTTATCAAAGCTGCTGGTACCTACTTCTTTATTTTTTCATATTGGAAGGCATGAATCAGATACAACATCTTCTGAGAGACTGTTTACTCTTTATAAACCATCATCTCAATCTAGTCCTAGAGCTCCTCTTGCCTGTTGGTGAAATGGGATGTTACTGGAATGCCTCATCATAATTACTGCCTTTATTAGTTGTAATATATTAGAACAAGAGTTAATATGGTCTACCCTGATTCAGACGATGAATATGAAGCAGAAGCACCATTGTACAACACTCTAATTCAAGAACTAGTTTTTTCTTCTCACAAAAACCTTGATTTGCAGACTTTGAAGTTGCTCATATACCGTACCTTGTTTCTCACAGAGCACACAACTAATTTTTTGGTTCTGTTTCATTTATCAGTTGGAAAAGAGTGCAGCACTTCTGTTGGAGTCCAGAGTATTCCTCTGGCTGACCAGGGGGTTCTAAGACCCTGCCAGAGAGCCTAGGACACTGTCTTTGATCTCAGTCCATGGGAGAAATTACCAACATTACGAGAAGAACTACAACAAACCGCAGTTTGAAACATATTAGTAGCTTAGTTTATCACAGGGTGAAAATGTAGAATTCAGATTTTTTTAATGAGGACTGAGGAGCCAAAATGGAGGATTTTGGGTGTGGTCACTCTTTTTCCTTCTTCTCCTCTCTCCTCCATGTTTCTTGGTGATGGTGGAACATTTGGATTGGTAAAGGTAGAAAATGACATGTTAGAAATAGTGGAAATGTATTGGTATATTACAGTAAATAACAAAATGTTTCAGGCAGTGGTTGGATTGTGATACAGGTACAAAAGGGACAGAACCGCCCGACCAGGGCAGGTCCTGCAGGGTTTCGGCTGGCACTCAGACCGCAGCTGAAGCTGAGGGCTAGCTGAGAGATAAAAAATAATAAACAACCTTGAAACGGAACCTGCAGGCCTCTCTTGTCTTTTCTGGCTCTGGGACAGGACTTTAGAACAGCTAAAAACCACCCGAAGCAGATGTGAGGAGTAGCAACTCCCACACACTTCCTTGCAATTTTTATCATACTTTCTATTGTACAGAAATTGAGATTGTATTTAATGTCTTGATCTCTTTATAAAACAGGAATTTGTAAGTACTTAGTGTGAATACATGCATGGAATACTGTGCTTGGAAGACATCAGTTTCGTGGTACTCTTTTGAGTCATTAACATTGATAGAGAATAAAGCTAATGAGGCAAAATATAACTATAGAATAGATACTAATTTCCTTTTAAAATATCATATTTTTAGGAGCAGATTTTTTGTAGGAAGAAGAAACATCATCACCCATTGCCAGCTATAGCAGATTTTTAATTCAGCAACTGATAAATTGTATTCTTTCATGGAAAACAATCAAAATATCTATTTTTAACTGTTAAAAAGTTTTAATGTACTATGAATATATTATTAATGTAGTACTATGGTCTATAGTAGTTTCACTTAGGTAGCTTTAATTTTAAGAGTTCAGACAATTTTTTGTTGGTTTATTGTAATTGTAAAATGCTTCTCAATATCACAGAAACTTGTGTTAGGAAATCTTTCCCTTTGTAAACAGAAATTAAAAAAGCTGTGTGCCAGCTATTTCAGCACTGACAATTGGGCCCTTGCAAGGTCACTTACAAAAGCTCATAAACTTAATTGAGTTCTCCTATAAGCTTTGATATGAAGAGTAAGTAGAAAAGTGTTGGATTGCCAGATATTTTGAAGTGTTCCCAGTACTTTGGCCAGCAAAGCAGCAGGAGAGGGGACAGGGCGGAACAGGGATGTGCTCTTCAATTCCTGGCAAAATGACACAATGGTAGAGCAAAATCTATTAAATGACTTTCCAACTTTGTTCTGAACGAACTGTACTTTCAAGTATCATTTCAAATGTCGTCAGCTCTGTCAAATGCTTAATATTGTCCTGTAAGGTTAAGTAAGTATCTTTGAATGCTTGTTTGAAGTCAGTAAATCCGTTCTGATGTAACCTCTGTGTGCTGTGTAACTGCGAGACAATGCTAGGTATGGTTATACTATATTTGTGATGAGTGAAATAGCATCAGTCACACAACATCTTTCTCCACTGTCACCAGATCAGACATTTCAGTCTTTTTACCTGCATTAGGGATGACAGGGAATGTGGGCTGCACGACAGGGAACGTGGGCTGCTCTGTAATGCATATATTATTGGCCTGTTCTCCTCTACCAGAAAATCTCATGTTATCAGTCAGTCACCTCTGTACACTGTTGCATTGGAAGTCTTTTAAATGAATAAAACTGATGTCTCGCCTTTCCAAAACAAGTGGGAAGTTTATTTTATATCAGCAAGTCCAGTGATCCAGCAGCAGCCCCCAAGGCTGCAGTCCCTGGGCCTGTGAACTGAGTGGTGTGGCCGGGCGCTGCTGCTCTGCAGGGTTTTGAAGGGATCCGTGTGGAGTGTTCAGCTGCTGTGCCTGACTGGAGTGGGGTGGCTGTGAGGAGGGAAATACTTCTCTGTCTGAAGCAAAGCCAGTCCCTGTTAATAGCCTAGCACTGTTTAACCCAGCACCCTGATTTCTAAGCTGTCAGTGGAAGGACCCAGATTTGGGGTTGCTTGATAAGCACTCCAAAACACCATCAGTCACTGCATCAATCTGCCAGTTCTTATTATCCCTTCTTTCCTCCTTAGTTCTTTCCCTTTCCCACCCTGATTCTCATCCAAAAAACAGCTGTCTCCTTAATCACTTTTTTTCACAGTTTGTCCTGATTTTGGTATGTCTGACAGTGTTGCCCAGGTAGTACAGCCTTACATCACCCTGCGGATAGGGTTACCTGCACACTGTGTGCACACACGTGCAGGTTTGCTGGGGGAGGGAGGAAAAGGTTTCATGTGCTGATGGGTAAGTGAGGCACTGGTACCTCTCTAAACCTGAACTGCTGCTGGGACGACAACGTGCTAAGGGATCAGATCCCACTAAGGATGGAGGTTTAAATTTCAAGTATTTTTGTGGATGATTTAAGCACTCATGAAAAAATGCCTTTTGAATTGCAGCCTTTCCTGTA
The DNA here is from genome assembly GCA_013397175.1 of Platysteira castanea. NCBI lineage: Eukaryota > Metazoa > Chordata > Aves > Passeriformes > Platysteira > Platysteira castanea. The sequence continues at coordinate 1,366,797 of VYXC01003877.1, forward strand.
AATTTCCCTTACCATCTTGGTAAATTGGAAAGAGAATATTTTAAGAGATGTTTCGTAAGTGACCTCTTCCAAGGGACAAAGTTTTTGGTTTATTTTTCAAAGTGCCTCCTTTGAAATGTGTTTATAACTAAAATAAATCTTAAAAATGTTCGCATTGCCTTCTTTAGAAAAAAAAAATTAAAAATCATTTAAGTGGAAATCTAAACCCCAGTTGTTCTAAACTACTGGAGTAATTTCTGCATATTTATGACTGGAATGGCACCAGACTAGGTCATGATTGTAAATTAAGGATTACTTTTCACTTACATCCAATGCTTTCAACTACTCCTTTTTATCTTTTCTGTAAGTTTATTGTTGCTAGGGGAGATACTTTGAATCCTATGAGAAATGTGGTATGTTCTCACACTAATGGAAACTACTGTGTTTTTGAACTATACAGTTGTCAAGGAAAAGGAACTCCTCATACTGCAAGTTACATCACAAGTAATGAACACGTTGGCTCTGGGAAATTATGTTCTTGTGATAGTGTAAATTCTCTGTTGTAAATACAGCACTTTCAAGGAAAAGGAATGAAAAAGCTTTTTAGCAGTAACTCAGGCATTTCAGATTAGTTAATTATAATGTTCTGTGGTGGTCTTTGAACTTAAGGTTGAGGCATTCACAGCTTCTGTGGGAAACTTGTTCCAGTTCCTCATCAGTCTCACAGTGAAGACTTTCTTCCTAATGTCTGATGTAAATCTCCCCTCCTTCAGCTTAACACCATTCCCCTTGTCCTATCAGTGCATGTTCTAGTAAAAAATTCCTCTCCAGCTATCTTGTCAGGTCTCTTTAGATACTGGAAGGCTGCCCTAAGGTCTCCTTGGAGCCTTCTCTTCTCCAGGCTGAACAGCCCCAACTCTCTCAGTTTGTCTTCGTAGGGTTGGTGCTCTCTGATCGTCTTTGTGGCCTTCTCTGGACTCAGTCCAACCGGTCCATGTCCTTATGCTGGGGGCCCCAGAGCTGGATGCAGCACTGCAGGTGGGGTCTCACCAGAGCAGAGCAGAGGGGCAGAATCCCCTCCCTCACCATGCTGCCCGCGCTGCTTTTCATGCATTCCACAACTGGCTTTCTGTGCCGCGAGTGCGCTGTGTCAGCTTGTGTCGAGCTCCTCATCCACCAACAGCCCCAAGTCCTCCTCGGGGCTGCTCGCAGTCCATTTTCTGCCCAGCCTGTACCTTTGCTTGCAATTGCCCTGACCCAGGTGCATTTATCATTAACACAAGACTTAAGGGAACTGTTAAAACTGTAGTTTAGGTTGAAATTTGCAGGACTTGCCAGACTGTGATTTGTAAAAATACATAGATAATTCCTGAAGTCCATAATTAACTACTTAATACATACATTCTGATAGGATTTTTCTTGTGTGAATGTGCCTCCCAAAAAAGGAGGAGGTTGAAGAAAGCTGTTCAAAACCACTGTGCTTCCAAAGCGTATGGTTCCTGTTATTTCTGATATCAGCCATGGCTTGCATCAAGCTACACAAAAAGTAGCCTAGTTAGATGTCCACTTCCTGTGTGGCTGTAATGTGAAAATTGACAGAGAATATAAAATGCAAAGAGAAAAAATTCCTCCCTAAAGATGCCAAGTAGTCAGTGTGTTAAAGAATGAGAAGAGGTATTACCTCAGTGATGCAGAGGACTGTTTCCTGACTGGTAAGCTCAGGATTCCAAATGTAAGGTTTCTGAACATAAGAGAGAAAATTACCTCCTTGTTGGATGGGGACAAACTAGGTTCTCAATTAAAAGCGTGGCCAGGCTGTTCTCTACTTAAGACAGGACAAAAGGATTTAAGCAAAAAAATAACAAACTTTTTGAAAATCTGAAGGCAGAACTAGCTGTGAGAACCTATCTTCCTTTCCAGCAGAAAACCACCTAGAAAGAAAAAAAAGATTTCAGGGTAAAAACATTAAAAGTAAGGTTGAATTTCAAAATAATTCTGCAATAACAGTAATTATTGACAGGAAATTTATCTAGTAATTAAAGAAAAACATGATACATTATTTACTATTTATTTTAAAGCCATCATCAATTTCTACTTGTACATTCATTTTCAGAGACACTGTGAAGCTACTGAGAAACACAGGTTTGTGTTGCAATTTACTTAAAGAGTGCATTCACTAAACGGTGTAGAATAGACAGACCAGCGTAATATTTTGTGCTCAAAGTCTTCAAGTTGCTTACAGTAATTCACAATACCTTTGCAAGTCTATGCTTAATATATATGTTATTCTTTCATTAGTATATTTATCCTCTGAGGTGTGACTGTCTATCTGTTGCACTAAATGTAACAACTGTGGCTTCATCCAGACCCTCCTGAAAGGACCGGGGTCACATTTTTCAAGTTACTTGTGGCACTTCCATCCCTTGCAAGTCATGTTTTGCCTCGTTGTGTTCCTTAACAGTGCTGAGCTTCCTGCTCCAGTATTACTGTAGGCCTGGTTATTTCTCTGAGAGCTAAATGGGTGCAACTCCTCAGCATTGTTTCTGAGGTTTTTAATTTTTAATTTGCATGTCTAAGAATTGCTTCACCTGATTACAGCTGTAAATTAGGACAGTCGTATGCTTTTGTTTTCCCAGAACAGGGCAAATGCTGCTTATTTATGGGAATTTATCATGGCATACAAGGAGGGGTTTGGGACCATTTACTGCATTCCTCAGTTTCCCCCAGAGGATCTCCCCAGGCAGTCAGCCTCTCCCTGTGTTCTCAGGTTCCTGGGAGAAAATTCTTCCTTCATGGTGGCAAATCTGTGGTCAGACTAGGGCATCAGAACTCTAAATCTTGTAACTTTGAAGAGTTTTTACTTATTAACATGGGTGCCATGATGTGGGCACTCTTGACAAGATGTCAGTAAAGATCTCCCATCTGTTGAACTTGGCTTTTCCTTGGTCAGACATAACCTCCAGGCTGAGGAGCAATTGAGGTTCATCCATTTGTGAATGTGAATTGGTGACTCTATGAAATGAGAGGAGGGGCGTGAGAAATACCTTCAGTGAGACTCGCTTCCGGCGTTCTTCAGACATAAAGTCAGCATATTAAAAAGAGCTGTATTTTTAGCCAGGATTGCTTCCTAGCAACAGACCACTCACTGTACTGTGGGCTTAAAAAGTATTAAATAATTTTAGCTTTCCTACTTTAACCTCGATGGATTACACTAATGCCTCTAGGCTCTTTTCCTGTGCTATGCTATCTGCCTTCTGGTACAGCAAACTACTGTCAAGGCCAGGCTGCTCTTAACTCAAATGCTGTGAAACTTTTTTCAGCATAAGGATAGTAACATAATTTTTGCTACCTTCCTACTAAGCAACTAAATAAGTAAATAATTAGAAGCTCAAGAGATTGCTATCCAAAAGCTGCCCTGATTTATACTTTCACAAGTTAAAAAAAAAAACAAAAACATTTTAGTGGTTCTATTTCTGCTAAGATTATTATTTGAATTTTTAAGAATTAATATTAACTAATTTCCTTCTAGTTCTAAATATTTAAGACTTATTATTCAATGATTTTCCCTTTATGGTTCTATTTTGAATTTTATATTCACATTACAGTATTGTTTTGTAGAACTTACTGCAAAAGTAGTTTTGATTTTCAGCTGTGACCAATGTGCATATCCTGCTGAATGCAAATAATTAACCTGTCTGCTTGATCAGCTTATTGTCTAAATAAAGCCTGTATTGTTTAAAGAGGATACTTTGACTAAAGTATTTAAACGGTCTAGACCTGAGAGTGCAAGAAGGCAAAGGTCATGCAAGTCATTTTCTTCCATACCCTCCCACCTTCTAAATGTTGGTCAAATCTGAAGAAAATCATATCCTCAGACAATGTAGTGGCCTTTCCACTGGCACAGTTTAGTCACCTAGACTAAAGCGAAATCTACTTTTATGCTTGTCTTAAATAGCTAGAACTAATAATAGAAAGAAGTAAATAATAACCCTTCACTAAATTCCAGCCAGTGTCTACTCCTTGTAGACTTCAAAAATATCTTAAATTTAACCATAGAATAGATTAACCAAAGTATTTTAAGGTATTTTAAATTACTGTAAACTCCTAAGAGTATTTTGAAAACATTTTCATTTTATTTTAAAAATTTGAAATGTTGATATCTTATCCAAGTATAAAAATGGTGGATATTTGAAATATTGAGTTCTCAAAACATTTAAAATATTCTTTACCATTTAGAAGAAACTTTGATTTATCTCTTGTGACTATATTTATGTCCCATTCAACCCTGAGGTCGATAGAGTACAAATCTCCTGTGATTTGGGAATTTTATATTCTTTCCTTATCATTTTTTTGTCATGTTTTCTTTTCTAGTGTGTTCTGGCTAGGTCTAGGCTAAGTCGTTTTCCAGTGTTTCTGGAAGTGATAACCTTTTTCTTTACCCTGTTAGGCTTCACATTTAAAATGTGAAGTAGAAGTCTTTGGGCCAATTTTGTTGTTATTTATGCATGGGTAAAACAAATCACAGCTGTCAAGTTTTGTGCATGCCATGGAAGATGTTTATGCAAATCACTGAATAAGTCATTATACATGCTTAATGCAACTTTGCATATAATAATAACCTTTCATTTGAAAAACAAAAATGCTGATGAAAAAAATGACTATTCACTGTGGTTGGACAAGTCTTTTATTATGTACAGGGTAAACATAAATGGTAAACATACTGCCCTGTTGCCATGTCTGAGTTCTTGCCTGGTGGGAATAAAAAGGTTATTTCTGTCTTCTGTTTCTTTGCTTCAGGTGCTTTTCTGTTTGATTACCAGTTTAATATTAGCTGTGATGAGTATGCAGTATGGAAGCTGGAACTGAAAGCTCAGGAATCTGACAGATGGGAGATATGTTTAACTGTTACTGAGATACAAAGGGAAGTCGTCAATGAATTCATGACACTCTTCATTACCCAGACCCAAATATCTGTAAGGTTCTGAAAGGGTGGTTGTACTTGTTCTACCAACATACACTTTGAATTTGGATGTTTCTAAAAATCAAGTCCTAAATCACACACCAATTCTTAAAACACTATTTTTTTGAAATTCAAAATAATTCATTTTGTATTTGTATTTCACTAAAAGTAAATAGAAAATAAATTTTGTGTGTTCCTAGTGTTGTACAAGACATTACATAATGTTCCAAGACACTGATTTGGCCCCTGCTCCCAAAAAGGAGTGGTTCAAGAAGCTTTAACTAGAAGTGATGGAACATGACCTTCATCACTTCTTTCCTGCACCAGACAATGTGCTTGAAATTGCCTGATTTTCCCTACTCTTCATCTAGCTACATTTTCATTGTTTTTTTCTAATAATTTTTTAGTGTATTTGGGTCTCAGTATTTCCTGTGTTTTGCTGCAGTAGGCTGCTCCTGTTCGTGCATTCTCTGAAGCTGCCTGGTGAAGTCAGGTAAGGGAGCAGTGCAGATACTCTGTGATCTCAGCAAGAGCTGAGCTCTTGTTTGTCTCAGGAGTAAATGATTCTTTCCCATAAGAAGTTTTGGAGTATAGCAGGAAGGAACTTCCAGGGTTGAAATGCTGGGCTTGGCCTCTACCCATGCCAAAGCCTTCCCCGAATCTGGTGCTTCCTATCCTTCATGAGCATGTGGTGTTTTGGCATGGGCCTGCCTTAGCTGTTTGGCAAGCTGGATGTGGATCTGGTCAGAATGGCCTGAGGTGCCAGTAACTCCCCGGTGTAGTCAAGGGGGCAGCTGGAAATGTGGCCAAGTGCAGTGCTGGGGTTCCCTTTCCATGTTCAGTGCTCATTACTCTGAGTGCCCAGCTCTGGGTAGGTGTGTCCAAATGCAGTCAGCACTGCCTGTCATGGTGGGAGATTGTGCAGGTCTCTTCTCTGGCCTTGGCCATGAATTATCCTTTCTTCAGGGTTGGGATAATTCAATCTAAAAATGCTGTATAGTAAATATTAGTGTTATGCTAACCTTAAAACATTCCACAGTGTCTTTTTATATTGTGCCAGGAAGATTTCAGCCCTTAAAAAAACCATAGTTTGGGATGTCATTTAGTGCCGGTTTTGTATTGAGTATCCTATTTTCTCTTTTACATGTAGTTTGACATGAGAAAAGATGAAATTATTGAATATATTTCGGACCAAAAAGGCATGCTGAAATTGAGTGTCCATGTTGATATGGCAATGGCTGCAGAGCACTGAGCTGAAAACTGTTTTGGAAAGTATAAGGTTGTATTTTTCAGGCTCTGAATTTACAGAGAGAGAGAGAAAGATGTTTCAATTGCATTTTTATGTATGCTCGAAAAACTTAAACATTGCTTCCTGCCTGGCGTCGGGGCTGCCCAGGGTGGCCGTGGCTGTGGCAGGGAGTCTCTGGGGCCTCTCAGTGGTCTGTGCTGGGAGGTGCAGAATCAGCTGCGCTTCTCTTCTACCTCCTAGAAAATCCTCCCATACGGTGAGTTTACGCTGCTGTCAGCATGTCATGTTTTTGTCCTTCCAAATTTTGTATTGTCCCAGATTCAGGATGAATGTTGAGAGATTTTAGTAGAGAGTAAGTGAGAGAATAAGTCTTTTAAACTTCCCATAGTAAATCTGAATAGATTAGTCTGAATTGTAGACATAAGAAAAATATATTAATGTAGTAGTATTAAAATTCAAAGATGAAACATCATCCTGAATTCCTCTGAAAAGTAGCCTTGCCAGTGCCAAGGAAAGTACCTTCTTGGAGCCCGTTTCCTTCTCTGCTCTGGAGAATTTCTGTGTTCTTTTGCACACAACTTTTGCTTACCTGTCCCTTTTCCAAGGATTTTGGTGAGCTTCAGAAATATTTATAGCTGGCTACAGTGTTTTATGGTATAGCATCAGTTGTCAGTTGATGGTACAGGAAAAAGCCTCAAGTGCCCAAGTCTTTTACAGATAATTGGTCTGATATATGATATGGTGAGGGGCACGCCAAAAGTTTTTCAATGTTTGTATGTTAAATTTGAGATTTGCTGTTCTTTTGTGGTTCATCGTTTATAAAAATGTATTCTAGAAGAACTTAGAAAATTATTTTGCTACTGAATGCAATTTATTTAGTAAGATAACTTTAAAAAAATGGTGTATGCTAAATATGTAATAATGAAATACCCATCAGAATCTGTTTTGCTACACATATGCCTAAGTATTTGTTCAAATATCTGTTAAGATATCCATAAGAAATGAAGAAAACTGCATATTTAAACATTTGGTTGATTTAATAGTCTTAGTTTTCTTACTAAAATTGTCTTTAAGGAAGTGTGATGGAGTATAGAGCACTATATAGGAGATACAAATTTCCTTATGCTGCTGCACTGTGGGATTTTTTAAAGGTTTTTATGTTTCTGCTTTGAAAAATTTAAAAACCAGCAGTCTCATGACTGGCAGAGTTAAAAGTTACTTTTACCAATGTCATAGTTTAACCCCAGCCAGCAGCCAAGCCCCACTCACTCTCCCACTGGAGAGATTGGGGAAAGAATCAGAAGGGTAAAATGTAGAGAACTTGTTGGTTGAGGTAAAAACAGTTTAATAGGAAAAGGAAAAGCCATGTACACAAGCAAAGCAAAACAAGGAATTCAGTCACTGCTTCCTGTGGGCAGGCAGGTGTTCAGCCATCCCCAGGAGAGCACGGCCCCATCACGTGTAACAGTGACTTGGGAAGACAAATGCCATCACTCCAAATGTCCCCCCATTCCTCTTTCTTCCCCAAACTTTATATCCTGACCATGATGTCATAGGGTCTGAAATAGTCTTTTGGTCACTCTGGGTCACCTGTCCTGGCTGTGTCTCCTCCCAGCCTCCCCTGCACCCCAGCCCCCTCACCAGTGTGGCAGTACGAAAAGCAGAAAAGGCCTTGGCTCTGCCTAAGCCCTGCTCAGCAACAACAAAAACACCTCTCTGTTACCAACCCCGTGTTCAGCACAAATCCAAACCACAGCCCCGGAACAGCCACTGTGGGGAAAATTATCCCAGCTGAAACCAGCATAACCAAGGATATTAAATTTGAGTGTTTTAAACAAGGCAGTAGAAAACAGGTGAAGAAATTGTGTGGAATTTAAGCTGTAAAAAAATTTGTGATCTTTAAATGGTACCCTGATTCTCTGAGGAGGGGCATCAGTGAAAATGAAAAGTTGTGTTACTTATATATTTTATGTGATGAAGACATGAATATCCTGAAAAATACAAGTGTATTTATCTGCATAATAGGGAGTACCTAGCTCCAGTATCAGGTAAAGTAATGTCTTCTCTTAGCCTTGCTGAGCTGCCCATTTTTCAGAGCTGTCCAGAAACAGAAAGTGCCACTGGGTGAGCTCTTCCTTACCTGCAGGGGCAGCTGGACATGAAGCTGATAAAGCCAGGCTGCTAAAGAGCACAAAACCCTGGACATGGTACAGAAGCTGGCCCTGTTTAATCCCTACATGGCATAAATGGGAAAACAGAGTACTTCTCCCCAGAAACAGCACCAGTTCAGATTGCCCTTTTTTCCACATTGATTATAGTGTCAACACAGCGAAGACCTGAACCTGTAAATATTTAGAAAAATTATTTCCATTTGGAGAAGACCAATTTGTTTAGAGGATCTGGTTTTATTTACGTCTTAGTTTTCTATGGTTAACCCTCACTCTTAAATCCAGGGTTATAGGTAGTGAGCTGTAAGTGCAGCTCAGGCAAGGAGATGCAAAATAGCCTCTGCAACAAATGATGCAACCAAATCTAAACTCTGCCCAGTTCTGCTCCAGCAACCTCTGGGATAGTCAGCCCATCACTTTCCCCTATGTTCCCCTGCCCTCACAGGCCCTTTTTCTGGGAGCCAGGAGCTAAATACTATAAAAACAGCTGCTCTGTTCTTGCCACTCTGCTCTTGCTGCTCCAGTGTCTCATTTTAAATGCAGTCCTAAGACATGAAGCAAACGGGTTTGTTATTTTTGTCTTACTCGTTAGATGATTCTCTGTCTTTCTGTTACTGTCTTCCTAACTGTTCTGCTTGTATTTTGTAGTTTGTGAGGGACCTTGTATACATACAGTAAATGAGGGATGATGCTGCTCTTGCAAAGACTCATTAATTTCCAAATGAGCGTCCCAATCTACAGGCAAAAATACTTGCAGTTGCTTCTGATTTCTTTCTAAAAAAGATTCCATTGTCACCATTTCTATGTTGTAATACAAATACAGTCAAGTGGAAAAGGCTTAGAAATTAAATCGTAGCACTGGCAAACTGATTCGGTGGCATTGAAATGTCATTTCTAGAATTATCCGGCTTACTGGGGAGTGTTTCAAGGAGTAACCTTCTGGTGTGGCAGACTACAGTGGGGGGATTAGATGGGACTTGTACAGTGGGCCAAATACTGCCGGTGTTAATTAGGATTGAGTGAGCATAAGTGAGGACAAGAACTGTCCCAGCGATTGCCATTTTACTTTTTAAATCTCTGTGGCATATTTATTTCCATTTCCATGTTACATTATTTATTTCCAGGTAGAAGCAGGCTCGTACCCCTTTGTCTTTAAAAAAGGAAATGAAAGATAATCAGGTTGTGTGTTGACAAAATCATTTTACAAAGTCCCAGCGTTTGCTTTGTTTTCTGAAACTTAGGATATGTTTGGGACCCTGTTTTCAAGAGAAATAGATCTGATTTTAATTTTGTCAAAGAAACTGGGAAATATTACCCCAGAGCAGGACCTAGAGTTTTAAAAGTGTATGAAAACATCCTTAGAACATAATTGAATGCTGTTTACCTGGGGTTTTCCAGAAAGGCAGGGTCCTAAGGAAGGGTCCTCCCAAGGAGGGTCCTAAGGAAGCCACAAAGTGAAGAATAGGTGTTGAGCCAGCAAGGCAGCTCGCTGGGTCCTGCAACCCTCCCTGCTTCTGCAGGGGCATAGAAAGAGAGAAAGAAGTTGAGGGTGAAAAGTTTTGGATTTGACTCCCAAAACGTGTCAGCAGAAGAACATGGGAAGTTAAGATGGACAATCTTTACCTGAAAATGATGCTTTGCATGCTTCCTGAATTGCTGTTTAACAACGTCAGAATGAAGTTACTCGAAGACATAACTTTGAACTTTGAGTCAATCTGAGTGTAGAATAGAATACACAGCCTGCTGCTTCAAGAGACTATAAGAAAATTGAGCTGATTAAATAGCATTACTACTGTTATTTTCAATAATATTCTTTAACTGGGACTCTTTGCTATTTTTAAGAAAATCAGATCAAAAGTTCAAGTGCTAAGAGGTGATATAATCATAATAAGCTTCTGTCATAGTGAAGGGAACTTTTGGGACTGTGGCTAAGAGGATGACTGTGACTGATTTAATGGTCTTCTGTAGGAGCTACGAAACAGCTTAGTTAAAGGAGAATCTAGGACAAAGAAGAGGTACTTGTATTTAAATAGTCTTATGAAGAAATAAAACAATATGTGAGCTGTATTTAGGTCCCTTCATTTTAACCTGGGAGAAAAATGCTGATGTGCTGGTGGTGAGGAGTGAGGAGGGAAAATGTACCCGGCTGCTGGATGACAGATCATTTTGAGGGAAGGGATGTTTCCTTTTCTGCCTTCTGCAGGACATCTGGCAAACTGCTAATTTCATGATAATTTCCTGAAGTTCATTGTGCAATGATTAGGCCAGGTTTTAAAGACTTCATAATTCTGTTATGTAATTGTTTGGTTGCTAGTATGTGTTTGAACATAGCCAGGTTTAAAAAGCAGAAGCTATTGCTTCTAAAATCAAGCTGGTTTTGTGTTGGTTTTGCAATTTGAAACATAGAAACTCAGGATTTTTAATTAAATATTTTATATATTTCATATTAATGATAATTATTAATAATATAGAATAGCAAGAATATTAACTGAATACTAATTGAATAATATTTAATATTATTCAATTTACTGGGAAAAAATATGACAAGGCTTGAAGCCCTGTAGTTTGTGAATGCCATTTTTTTCTGCAGTTTTGATATAGATATGCTCTTCTTCATGGACCAAGGCTTAAGCCTTATACAGTAACTCAGTATTTTAGTTCTGTGTATTTTCTTATTTAGTCAATTGGCACTGGAAAAATATTTAATGACTGCTTACGTTTACTCTGTTACTGGTTTTCATACTCTGTAAGTAATTCAGGAATTTTAATATTGTTTTTCATAAGGATTCCCCTTTTATTTATACCTGCTATAGATTTTAAGTACTTTTTTTGCTACTGTGGAGAAATGAGAACCTTTAAAATCAGTCCTGTGATTAACTGATAAGATTAGATAATAAAAGAGGAGAATACACTAGAAATCACTAACTTTTTGCTGGCCGCCCATGCACCCTTGGCTCATCAAGAAAGGTGCTGGCAGCTGTTTGTTTGTGTTAAGAGGGGATGGCATTTATGTCTTGTGTTAAATCCTTGATTGACGCAAACTGCCTAAATCTCCTTAGGAAGAAGCAATCAGTGAGAGGCAGGCTGGGCGGGTGGGCAGCGCGCTCCTCTCGTGGGCACAGTGGTGTCAGGACAAACCCTGGCCTGCTGGCTGCCCTGCTGAGGGAGAGCTGGGGACTGCAGCCAAACCCTCCCTTCGTGCCCCGAGCCTGGCCTTGGCCGCAGGGGTGGATGGGGTGGGCAAGGGACTGATCTCTGGGTCAAAATAATTACTTGAAATGTGACTGTGCTTGAATTTCCTCTCCCAGCAAGATAAGGAGTAAGTTGTAAACATAACAAATGAAAGGAAAAGTTGATTTTTCTGGTATCTATGGGAATTTCCCTCAGTGGCCCATGTTGCTGGTTTGGGGATTTTTTATGAACAGAATCACAGCATTCTCCTTCCTTTAAGTAACCCTGCCCTTCAAAGAATAGGGGAAATTGAAATGATTTTGCTTACTAGCAAGAATACCTTTCTATCTCAGTTTAAACCAAAATAAAACTGGTAGTTTTGCAGCCTTTTACATGACTTGTTTTATGACTGTGCTGGGCTCCGTGGGGGCAAACTGATACCAGAGTCTTTCCTTTCTCTCGTGCACTGTTTCTCATACAAACTGATGAGGAAGCGTATCAGGAGATGAGAAATACATGACAAAGGAGAGAGGGGGGGCTCTGAACTCTCCATCAAAAGGTATCTGTCACAAAATGTCCTGTAAAGCAGCTTTAAGCCAAAAATACTAGAGATGTAGCACCTTCCAAATGACCTGAGTTTTCCATGTACCTGAATTATTTATATTCTTCATTACAAATTTATTTTTGTCAGGGCTGATCTAATAGATTTACAACAGAAATAATTTTTGCAAGTAATGGATCTTTATTAAGCTCTACTGCATTTCAGAAGGAAAAAAGATCTAAGAAAATTTTTTTGAGGAAACTGTATTTCCTGACAGTTCTCAGGTAAGGTTCAGGTCTTTAAAACAAAAGTTATGTTACTGTTTCATTAAATTATTATTTTCAGGGTGTTTTAGGAAAAGAGGATTTAGAGCAGGGGGTTACTTGTAGGTTTTTTGTTTGTTTTTTCTAAGAGCACCAATATAGGAGAACAATAGAATAAGTTAAGCTCAAATGGCTTAGAAGAAGGAAAGAAAATCATACTAGTTAGAAAAAAAAGTCAAAATATGGTGAGAGCAACAAGCAACATAGAGGTTAAAGGGAACAATAATACAGAAAAAATTAATCCAGAGTTGAAGGTGAGCTTTTAAGTCAGCTTGAGTAACAGCTGGCTGAATAAAAAGGTGGATGAAAAAGACTGATGCAGAAGTTATCATTTGAAACAGAAGTAATCAGAACAATCAAATTCTTAATAATTCATCTGATTTATGGATATTCCATTAAGGTGCTGTAGTTGGCCTTTTAATATTTTGAGATGTATAGAAGTGGTAATTGAGAATATTGGTTTAATATCTTTAACTCAGGATTCATTGTTGTCAGACACCACAGAACTCTTCTGTTTTTCTGTGTTGCCAACAACATTTGCAAAGAACATGGAAGAACACAGTCTGATAAAGACTGCTTCATCTCTGACTTCCATGTGCTGTTAGTGAAACAAATATGTAACAATTGGAAATTCAGTCTAAAAATTTATTTTAGTTTCTAATATTTTAAGGAAGAGGTGTAAAATATTAATTTCATGTTTCTTTACCATCCAGGAGCTAGCAAAGGGGTGTCCCTCCTCCTTCTCTGAGTCTCAGCTGCGGGGTGGGCAGAGGGTGTTGGATGGGCAGAGCAGCACTGAACAAGCTGCAGCCATGCATCAGATTCAAAATCACTCTTGTAGTAAAATAGGCTCTTTTTGAAAATACTTGCATTTGATTCATTCTCTTTTCTTGCTTAATCTCTTCCCCTTCTTTTATTTGTTATGTAAGAAGCCTAATTGTTTTTGTAATTCACATTATTTCTTTTCTACAATGTATTCACCTCTCTGCGTCATGAGCTAATCCCAGAATATGTTATGTACCAGAAATAGCAAATGGGAGTTTTGTGTTCTGTTTTGTTTTGGTGTTATGTTTTTATTTCTCTTTTCTAGAAGCTTCTTTCTGCAGCCTCTTGTCTAAATGCTGCCCAGCAATCCTGTGTATTCCCTGGATCTGGGACACAAAATCATTCCCTTAATTCCTATCTCTGATTACTTTCTGATTCTGACCACTGTCTGGAGCTGAAGTGCACAGATTTCGTATGTTTGATTTGCTGTGCAACTGAAATCTTTTATTGGCTAAGAATAAAAAACAAAACGAAAAACCCCACACCCAAACCTCTTCTCTGCAGCTTATTGGAGCGGGAACAGTCTTGGGGAGCTATGAAGTTTGAAATTCTCTGCAGATGATCCAAAGTGAACATGTGCTTTAGTCTGTATTTTGTTATACTGATTTGAATATTTCCTGTGTCTAAAAGTTAGTGAAATTTTGTGTGGAAAGGCGATGAGAAAGGACGCAGGGGTAGGGGTGGGTCTGTATCAGAGAAATTTGTCTTAAAGAGGTTTATAGAAGTAAACCCATTTGCAGAAAGAAAAATATGCATTTTCCTTAATGGATGTTATCAGCAAACCTAAACCTGTGTGTAATGCCTGGGAATGTAGTAAAATCAGTATGTAAAATGCCAAAATGTGTATATAACTCAGGTTTTAAACAAACACCAACCCTGTTAAACAAAGAGGCATTTAAATGACCATGCTGCATCCAACACAATTTTGTTTCATTTTGTAAATTTCCTTTCACATACTTCACCAAATCTTTATGGAAATAATTAACTGAGAAGTGAAAAAGTAAATTCAGAACAGAAATAAGTTGATATTAGCTGTGTTTAAATTTGACAGAAATTCTCAAAGCCTTTAAGAGATGTGAGATGCTCCATGAGCAGCTGATGACGTGGCCCTGCCTGCTGGGGGAATGAAAGTCTGTCTTTTAAAAGAAAACTCTAGATGAGCAGGTGAGGATATAAGATAGAATAATTGAGTTGGCTTAGAAACTATGGTGAAACTATCACCTGAAGGCATTTTGAAATACATTTGTGGGCATAACTGGGGTGTGGCTTTGCCTTTAGGAGTTACTGAAGCTATCTAACATGAAGACTGTTTCCGTAAGTGGGAGCTGAGGAGCATTAGAAGTTTCTTGGCAAACTCTGTAGAACTGTCAGAACAGTCCCTGGTGTGCCTTTGGCCAGGACTAGCTCATAGACTTCCAGGCAGCTCTTTGGTGTTGCTTGTGAGACAGCACAGGCCAGCTGGTAATTCTGTGGGATGGTTTGGATTCAACCATCCTCTTTAGGAGGGGAAGAGAGTTAGTTTAATACTATGGACTTGGCAACTCCAAGGCTGTTGGCTTTGGTTCAGGAGAATGGTCCAGGCATGTCAGTGCATTAGACTCCACTAAGGGGAGCCAGGAGTCCTGTCCCATGAGAGTAGCCACCAGTTGGTCTTCTGGGGCCCTGCCGTGATTGCCCTGCTAACTGCGAGGAGCAGACCAGGAGCCCAGGGAGCCAGGAGGAAAAATCGTGATCTTTCTCCAGCCCTTTGAGGTACCTCTGTGTTTCTTAAGAACCATTTGCATTTCTGCCCTTTTATCAAAAATGGCATTTGCATTGATAAGACTATGTTTTAGCAATCATTTGTAAGTAATGTTGTGCTTGATAACTCAGATAGCAGTAGATGCTTTGAAAAATAATTTTCTTTTTTAGCTGAACAGCTGATATGAAGGGCAGTCAGTGGTATTGCACTGTCAGAAAATATTAAGACTCTTTGGTCTCCATATTCTACTTTTGAAAAATAGTACTTTCCGAAATATGTTCTGTGTTGAAAATGAAACTTTTCAAAACAAAATACTGGCATTAGCTATACAGTAAATTTAAACAGGAAATGCAGTGTCTACTGCAGCTTCTGGTTATGGGCAAAATGAGGTTTAAAAGTAGAGTATATCATGTCCCTGACTCACGGAGAATATTGAGGAAATAATCATGAGAAAAATGGACTGAATTATATTAGGGAGGAAAATAAAATAACACTAAAAGCTGAAGTCTCTATTTGCCGAGATAATGTAAATTCCTGGGCAGTTCCTGCTGTCTTGGGCTGTCCCTCAGCTGCCTAGTTCATGGTCGAAAGCACTGTTTAATGCTGTAGGGAAAACTTCCTATAACCGGGTACTTGACAATACAAACACCTCTACTGACCTATGCAGTTTAGTGAAAATGCACAGCAGTTCCTTGTGCATTTTTTTCTCCTGTGTACAGTAATATAAAGGGATTGGTTGCACTTAGTACCCCACATTTGGGTTTGATGTTTCTGGGAAATTTGTGCACTAACACAACAAGAGTTTGCGTTTTATTTTACCAGAGGGAAGGCTGAGTCCTTGATCACGAGAACAGAACCAGAGTTAAAAGAGAAAAACATAAAAGGAACGAAAAGGAAACTTTAAGTATATTTAGCACCAACCTCCTTCCCTGGAAGATTTTGCAGAGGGATCTCTAAGCCCTGAAGGGGGCTTAGGGGCAGCTTAGCACCACGATGCTTCCTGGGAGTTACGTTTTATATCAGCCTCTAAGCTAACTTTGAAAGTTGGAGAATTTGGTGTGTATCTCCTTTTCTTCTCCTTCTTTCCATCATCTATTAATTTAGCACTTGACATAAAACATGCTGTACCAAGTTAAATCGAAGATTTATTTAGCTGTTTGCAATATTCTGCAATAGTAGCAGAAATAGAGAGAAATACAAACACAAAGCAAGTATGCAGTGATATTCTTCCACATAACATTTTATTGTCCATGAATACTGGCATAAAAGCTGCCACTGTGGTACTATTCCTAAGCTTTATTTAATGTGTGTTCACTGGCTCTCAGTGGAATTGTGTTTGAAAGAATTAGTTGTGTCCACTCAGGTTTTGGGTCCAGTTCTGTCATTTCCTGTGTATGTTACTTACTCAACAGCAATATGGTTTCTGAATTTACACAGCAGAGGGTTGTCATGGCTTAGGTTTTGTCTTGACAACTGATCTTTAGATGTCAAAATGCAAGAGGAGGGGATGCTCCTGCCTTAAGGGGTTTGCCTGCATTTAAATTCTATTCTACCCATTAATTAGCACTTTTCTCCTACTTTAAAAAAAAAAAATCTTCTTTTTTGTTTTCATGTGAGTGAATGACAAATTTTCTTCATGTCTGGTAAGATTCCTTACAAGAGGTTCTCTTCTTCTTGTGAGCTGCTTGGCAGTAAGGCACTGGTAATGGGAGCAGGAGGCTTTCTCTTACACACCAGCCTTTGGTGCTACAGGCAACAAGATGTTTGCATGCTCCAGTTTCAAATACTGAGGCAATACTAAGTCCCTTTTTGCCTGTATTCTGCCTGCTTGAAGTCTTATCGGAAAAGTGGGAAAAAGGTTCCCTTCATTTTACTGTCCTTCTTATTGTGGAGATAAATTTTTGAAGCTATAGATAATGCTTATGATGAGCTTCTCAGAAAATAAAAAACACAAACTAGTAACGGAGGCTTCAGAAAAATACAGGAAGTCTGGGGCCCAAATACTCAGGGGAACAAAGAGCACAAAAAATATATATAAAGTAGTAGATCAGTAAACATTCATGTGTCTGAGTGCTGAAAAATATAGGAGCTCGTTGAAAATGAGAATATGATTATCTAGGTGAGGACAAGGGAATTCAATTAACGTTGACTAAATGCTTAATTGCTTTATTTTGCAGCCTAGTCTTCTGTCAAAGTAGGTTATGTGTGTAATATATTATAGTTTAAGCTTGGTATGACTGTCATTTTTATCATTCTTTCCCTGCTTAAAACAAAAAAATCAAGCCTTTTTGTTTGTTATTATTAAAAAGTGTTTGTTATTATTAAAACTACAGTGTTTGTTATTATTAAAAAGAGTAAGTTAGTATTCTTTTTGCTTGTTACATTGTTTTCTTGATCCTATTTACATGTCTTAATTGGCAAGTAATTGTTTTCCTAGTCCAGATAAATAGTGCTGAACTATGAATTGCAAAGCCCGGTGCCTTTTAGATTCATGGGTGGAGACTGCTGTTGTTTGCGAAGGATCACTGAAAATTCTGCATTATCAGCCTAATAAACTATGATTTCTGTCAGTACAGATAGATAATCTCAGATATATGTAGGCTCTAGTATTCTGTGATAAATGGTTCTCCAATGGAGAACATGAAATAAATAGTGTGAATAATCCACTCCTATCGCATTGATAGGAGTTGGAAAAATAATTTTAAAATTGCGTATATTTAGTTCTAATAATGAACTGGTGTACTGACCTATTTTTGATGTAATCTTAGAGGCTGTAATCTGAAGACTGTTCTCTGATTCCCTGTAAATCAATGAATCTTACTGGGTAGCAGGTCTGACTTCTACGTTTATTTCAGCAAGATTTTTTTCTATGGTAGTAATAATGAATTCTTTGCAAGGATTTAGTGATAATCCTTTAAACATTTTATTGTTCGTGCAACTACAAGGATGGATATAGATATCCTTGTGTGGTGTTTTTTATTGTCCGTAGGAAAAAAAAGCAAGAATTTGTAATTGTTCTTAACTGGAGGAAAGTTATGCTTCATGAGGAAGTAGATTATAACAGTTCTGCATTACATATACTTATACATCATACTTCTGCATTACATATAGCTTAATGGGCTATTGTGTGGGGAGTTTTTACTATTTGATAGCAATCCCTTCCAAACTTCACTGAGGAGTTGCTGATAGAAAAATATGCATTCACTCACATCTTAACAGTTGTTTCGTGTGGGCCCTGCAGTGGTGCATTGTGCCTTTTGTACTTTAGTATTAGATTGCTTTCCTGGCTCCTGAGTAAGATCACAGATCAATCTGGAATTTACACAGTATATCTAATACTTTTATACCTTGCATAAAAATAAAGTAGGAGAAGAGTACTGACCCTGGGTCTTCTACTTTCCAGTAGTCCCAGCTGTGGCAATATTGGCCTGCTGTGCCTTTTAGCCCCTGTGCAGATACGGATATTAATTTCCAAAGCACCAAAATTTAAAAAAATGGCCACACTGGAATACATTGGGGGTGTACGTCATATGAAATTACAGTATTTATTTCATTATTTTCTTGGAGAATATGTATTAGCTGTTCCAAATTAGAGGTGTCTGTTAAACAAAAACTAATTTATACAAGCAGAAATTGTGTCTGCTGGAATTTGCATAGTTGAAATGGGCCCCAGATGTTGCAGTTATGTAAGGACCTAATCTAAAGCCAACCAAAGAGAGTCTTGTGGGCTTCAGATCACACCAATAAGAACATTTTCAGAAGAATTAACATCGAAGGAGATTGCAGTAAGCTAACATTGTCTGTAGCTATTATAAGTATAAAATCAAAATATACGTATGGAGGGGTGTGTGTTGATGGAATTAAATTTGTACTTCAGTGGGGGAAAATGTGACATGAATTATCTTTAACAAAAAAAACACCCTTTCATTTAAATGTTAACCCCAACTGTATGTATCTTAAAAGCCATCATTTTTTCTGTTTGCTTAAGTATTTGTGTGGGAGTGGTTAATTAGTAATATTTTTAATGTGAGATACTTTTGAAGTAGCTCTCTTTTCTGCTTTTAAACTGATACAGGATGACATTGCATAGCTATTGCTATGCATCACAAGATAGAAGTTAAACTCACAAAGGGATTTATGCCCTTCGTGGGTCATTTTGTAAGGCTTTGCAGTGATGCTATTGCCCCACTGCGACAGCCATCCTTTCCCCTGGTTTTGTTTTCCTTTATCCATTTCATCCTAACGACCTGAAAAAAACCCCACAAAACAAACAAGTAGTTTCCTACTAAGCCAGGTATGTCACTGTCCTCCGAGAAGGGTCTGACAAGTGCTGGGATGGTAGAGGGGAAGGAAGCACCTGCTGAGGGTACCAGGGATGGGGGCAGGAGTGGAGAAGACTGAGAGCTCTGCTCCCAGCAGTAGTGTGTATTGATTTAAACCTTTAGTTTAGCTGGTTTATGTGATGTTTGCATTTTATGTGCTGCACTCAGATTCCTGTAAATTTCCTAACACATCTCTCAGTGCCATCTTAAAACTTCATCTAGTGCTGAAGCTCCTTCTCTGCAGAAATTAAAATCAAACTGCAGATACTCCGTGAATCCTGCTTGCCTAACTAACACTTAACTGTGAAGTGCTGTTGTGCACTGATCCTACTTGGTGAATCTTGCAGTAAGGTAAGTGTCATGAAAAAATGGGAGCGTGTTTAGACTGGTGGAATCCCTCATTTTCCACTAAACTGATTTTTGCAAAGCAGTGTGTACTTGAACTCCAGAAGATCAGCATCCGCGAAGATGCAACAATTCACTCTCAGATGTAGCTGATGGTCTCAGGAGCAGCAATTTGCAAGACAATTTCTTCAAGTTAGCTGAATGAGGAAAAATTCAAGGTACAGTTCTTGGTAAGCCAGGCAGTTGTGCTTTTCAGCTGTAGAACACAGGTGTGAACTCCTTTGTTCCTGTAGATTTCCAACCAAGTCAATTGCTCCTATTAAAAAACACTCACCAAACTCTTCCATGTCTGTTATAACCAGTAACTCTGCTGGTTTGGATACTCACCTGTTTCAAACCTTAAAACCTATTTTAAATATTTAGGGGTTAGGGAATTTTCTTTTTTATTCTGTGCCAAATTTTTCATCTGCAGCACTCTCCCAATTATGGAAAATAGTTGACTTTTCATTGGCCACGGAAAGAAAAACAAGAGATTGACTTCAAATCTGGTACTGAACAAACTTCGCCTTAGAGCCAGGAGACCCTGTTTGTGTCCTTTACTCGAACTGGGCAGAGTGTTCTCAGGAAGTGATCAGTGAGTGATCCGAAAGCTCAGCCCCAACTGTACTGGGAGTTATCTTTCTTTGACTAGACGTATCACCCAGCTGCTGTCCCAGCATCTCACCTGGGACCTGCTCTTTCAGTCAGTGTGCACAACAGCAAGCAGACTGCCCCTTTGGTACAGGTCTGAGAGGGAAAGGATGAACCTGAGAAACCGTCGTGAACTTTGACATGTGCTGGCTGAGTGCTCCCCTGCTGGCAGGGCTTGGGTGGGTTTGCGTGTTTTCTGTGGACAGGCTGTTGCAATGATTTAAAAATCTGAGTCTGGTCTGTTTGCTTCAGAGTTGTTGACTCTGTGTGAGCTTTGACTAATTTATTATCTCTCTTCTCAAAAAAATTTTTAGATGTCAAAATTCATATATATCAACTTTGCGTAGGCATATACAGTGTTCTGCTGTCTTGTTGTGATCAGTAAATGAGGGATTTTAATACCTTGATATCTTTTGGAAAGACTCTGGGTCTTCTAAAAGGGGAAAGCAAACTCTTATGAAGCTGACTCTGGCCAGGTGAGAAGAGCTGATAAAATGTGTCACTTACAGGAATCGGAAAGGAATAAATATTCACCTTCAAATAGGAAAAACGAACAGCTTGGTTTGTAGTTAACTCAACCTGAGCTCTTTGTACAGGGTACTTGAATACCTAGAGGGCCGACTGAGGCAGCTCAGAAACAAGAAGTTACGTTTTGAGAAATTGTGTAAGACTGATGAGATACTTGATGGCTGAATAAAAGCAAATGTGATATCTGAGGTAACTGAGGAAAAACAAATGCAGTATTTGCGTTTAAAATGGGAAGGAAAGGCAAAACTGAAAAATTTTCTGGTATCCATGTATTAGACTTAGGTATGCAGATTTACAAGTTGCTGTGCATTACCTGTTCATACATATACCCATCAGCAAATGTCAGATAACATAATTCACAATGAGGCAGAATTACAATAAATTGCCTTAATTTGTTTGCCATATGCTAAGCATGCCCACATGTCCACATATGAATCAGCTGATGCACAATAACTTGGTGATGAGAAAAATTACTCATATGTCTCAAGTTTTTAGCACTTCTGAGTTACTGACTGTGTGATCTCTTAAATAGTAATTTTTGATTTGGTTTATCAACAAGAACTTGTATAAACTGACATCCATCTTGCTTTGTTACATAAAAAGACAAAACTAAAGCAGCTTAAACATTTACAAGCAAACTTCTATTAGTATGTTACTGAATATTTAATCAGTACTTCTATTTTCTCATGTGCTTAATGCCATTTATAGTCCATAGTAAAATTTCATAAAGTCGTGTTTAAAATTAATAGATACTTCTGATGAAATCACTGTGTAAATATAGAGTATTAAGATTTAAAGTTAAGGCTGCTTCTCCATTAGAACTATACAGCATTGAAGAATGAATTAAAATAGTAATCTCTGAATTAATTGCACTCCTCTTCTCTTAGTAAAGATGTGGTTTTTGGTGAGGTGTTGAAGGTCTGTTCTAAGGCACCTTAATTTGTCAGGTTACACAGCAGATACCTTTTAACAGATCTGGTACTTCTTAGGTGATGATTCACCCTCTTGGGCAAGAAAGGGCGAAGTCATCTAGAACTTACTGTGTACTAGTTCCATGCTGTTTGCTGCTCAGAAATTAAAAAAAAAAAAAAAGAAAAAAAAAAGAAAAAAAAAAAAACAAAAGGAAGAAAAAGAGGTGTTTCTATGTATGACTGGAAAATTTAGGGAGCTTTTGAAACTATGATTGGTATCTATTTTGCTGTTGCTGTTTCTACATTTTAAATAATCTTATTACTGTGTTTTCTACTACAAAGTTATTTTGTTTCAATATTGTGATACAAAATTTGCCATGATGACAGCGTGGTCTTGCAAGCTTAGTTTCAGTATTCTGTAAAATCTGCTGAAGGGCAGAAAACAAGCCTCTGGAACAAGAGCTGCTCTGTCCTAATTGGGATATTTCATCTGGGGCTGTGACTGTGTGGCCTTTAGAGTAGTTCTGATTTGCCCCAAGGTATTTGTGTCTGACAGCATGTGTTAAACTGTTTAAGGATACTAACTTTGCTAAAAAACTTGCTCAGTATTAATACAGTATTGCATCAGACATTGCTATACTTTTCACAGCCTTCTAAAATTGTATTCACTGAAGTTTACTGTTTGCTTCCTTGGAAACCAGTAGTTGTTTCAACATTTTGAGTTTAATACCCATCCTAGAAGTGCCTTATGGAAGTCAAAATAAATTATGCAAGAGATTGTCAATGCTCTGTCTATTTTTCTTTGCTCAGTCTATTTCAGGTAGATAGAAATGTCTATTTCATGAGAAATAAGGGGAAGATTTCTACTTATTTAATTCTCTTTTGGCATCCAAAGTGGACCTAACATGAATACCGAATTCAGAAACAGTGGTAAAATTTTAAGAATCCTGCATTCCCATAGTCCTCTTAAAAAAAAAAAAATTTAAAAAAAATCAGGAAAACCACTGCAAAAAACCAACCACCTGATCAGGTATTAACCAAAAGTCACTTCTTGTTTCAGTGAGATAGAATGGTTGACATTATGGTATGCAGATAATATAAACAAGAAATTACATTTTAAGAGGATAACTTTATATTGATCAGTCTTGGTGCACCTGGAAAGTGTTTATGTGAAAAAAAAGGTGTAGGAACCAGTTCATGTAAATGGAAGCCAGTCTGAAGTCTTTGTTTAAAAGAAAACAAAAATCTGGTTTAGTACTTATTGTGAGACATGTAGGTAGGGTCTGCCCTTCCCTCTCCAAGTACCATTGACCTTACAGAGTCTACGCACACACTCAGTATTAAGAGCTTGGCCTTTGAAAATAGACAATGTTTTCAGCTCTCTATGGACCAGAGTCTGGACTTTGTGGGGCTTTGCTTGCCTCGCATGCCTATTAAAGACCAGTCTTGAGGTAAAGGCAGAGGAGAAGATTACCCAGCTCACTGAGCAGCTGGAGCCAAAACAGTGTTTGTGCTTGTTGCTACTCTGGGGAGTCACTGCCTCGACATTCATTTTCTCAGTGGTAACAGAGGGGGAAAGTGGCTTCTCTGGAGCTCTTTTGCTGTTCCTACTGTTCCTTGCCTGTTGCTGCTTGCTCCTTTCCCCTCTTTACTACATCTCCAGAAGCCTTGGACCAATGCAAACGTGTGTCTCTCGTCCTTAATTACATCTAACCTCTGCTTTTATTTTAAGCCAGTTGACCTTAATCTTGCAAATCTTAAACTCATTAGGGCCAATAATATTATGCGTGTAGGTTTTCCTGATTATTTCAGTCGACTGGCTAATATATAGAAGTATTGCCATGATGAAATGTCTAGTGAGAGTTTTTTTAGGATGGTAGTTTATATAAAAATCATGATTAAGGTTCATTTATATATGTCTTCTACCATAACAGGTCTTCTACCTTAGATATAGTCAAGCAAAATTTTCCTTTTACCTGGAAAATTCCCAACTTAAATTGATATTTAAAACTTGAAATTCCAGCATAATATCTCTGTGGATGTGGGAGAACATAAAAGATCTGTATCCAGAAGCACCAATAAATTGATTATGCGGTGTTTATGCTCAGATGCCTCTCCTGTTTCTGGCTGCACAGCAGTTGTGTGTTACCAGGGGGCCATGCGTGTCACAAGCCATACTTCTGAGATGAATAAAGTGTGATGTTACTCCAGCAAGCGTGCAGGCTTCATCCTTACAGCAGCTGATGTCACCGTGAGCACGGAGCCCTCCCACTCCTCCTTGGTAATTGATGGTGACGGGCTCTCTGCTGAGCTGTCCCTAACATAGGGACTGAATCAGATCAACAGCTGAGAGAAACCGCCAGCAAACAGTCTTGCTCTGTATAGACAAAAGCTGGGCCCTGTAAACCAGGCCTTAGAAGTACAGGTATTTCCAGTAATGGTCAATGTGGGCTGATTTGCTGAAGTTTTCACTGGTGCGCTGCTTTACGTCAGAGGTTTTGCTCCTGTGAGAAGTGTTGCTGCTGCTGGAAGGGCTGGCCTGCTTGGAGTGAGGCTGACATGCTTGACAGACGCCTGATGTCTCCTCAAACTAAGCACATTGCTCCTGGGGTAAGCATATGTGGAAGGAGTGCAGGCCAGATGCTCGGTGAGCCCTTTAATTTTACAATGCAGTGTCGAGGCTGGCTTGCAAGTGAACTTAATTACAGTTAAACTGTTTCGTTTTGTTCTCATTTAGCCAAGCTGAAATGTTTTTGAAAAATGTGCCAGCCTTATTGTGGAAGTCCAAACCATACTTTTGTGCTTGCTTTTTTGAAACATACTAACTTGACTTACAGTTTGGAAAGACTATAAAAAAATGAGTTGAGGGGGAGGGGGAAAGCACTTGCCTGCTGCTGAGGGCTTCTGTCTCTAACCTTATTAAAGAAGTTAAAAGGGGCTTGCTGTTTGTTCCGTGATTTTGGGGATTGTGCTAAATTGTTTTCTTCTCAATATGAAAGCAATGGGACTCTCTGCTGGCAGTAGCTTGAAGTACATTCTCTCTACAGACACAAACTCTGTTGTTTTTGTTTGGATTAGGTTGTAACACATTCCTGAGTTTTGGTTTGGCAGCATTTGACCAGGTATGTGTATCCTGGGGCCAGGGACTTTTAGTAGCAGACATCCCACTACAGCTGTGCTGTAAATTAAAATTTAAATAGATGACAAATATTATTTTTAAAGTTCTAATGGATGTGCTTTTTCTTTCACACTGTATAAAATAAGGTATGGAGATTAAAATAAAATTAATATAAACATAAATTTAAGCTGAATGTTTGGCTTAAGCTTGCTTCTTTCTATAACCTTTATGAGAGATTTGAATAAAGTTGCAGTAAAAGAACCTTAAGCATGACAGTAGCTTTCCAGAGTTATTCTGAGAGAACTCAGGGGCATTGTCTTGTGTAACAGCTGCTCCACGGTTTTTCTCTAGAAGGAAATCAGATTTGGATCATTGCTAGTCCTGGGTTATTTAGGGATCTCCACAGAGAAAACTCATTAGTTATTGCTAATATCCATTCTATTCTCCTCTTAGGGACAAATTTTCTTTATGAACAACTTCTTTTTACTCCAGTTAGACTATGCTCTTATGTTTGTGGGGGAAGTAATGCAACAGTGTGTCTTAGAGGAAGTGTGCCATGAAGCAGGAAAGGGTACGACTACTATATACAATTCCACTGGACTTATTTTTGGCATGGATGTTCAGAATAGTGGAAATCAGCTACTAATAGAATCACAGAACCATTTAGCTTGGAAAAGACCCTTACAATCATCAAGTACAACCATAGCTCTAGCTGCCTTTAGTCTTTTCTTATCTAATTAATATAGTAAAAAGCGTAAGTCTTTATGTTTTAATTGATATACAAGCAATTATCAGGATTTCTGATGAATAATATGTTTTGGGGTTCTCTGACAGTCCCAATATAATTATAAGTAGGGAGAAACTGTAACATAGCTTTTTTGGCGGGGGAAAAGTTGTTGTAAAATCAAAAAAAAAATCAAATTGGAAAATACTGTTTTCCTAAAGAGAAGCAATCTGATGTTGAAACTTAGCACAACTAATGTACGTTTCCATACAGCATTTTCATCTTTCTGTCTACTGGTTCTCAAATAATGTCATCAAGCTGTGTTTATCTGGTAAGTCGAGTAAAATGAGGCTTTTCTCTATATATCACATCACAAAGAAGTCCAAGTTCTATTTCAGCATGATCATAGAGGTTCTCTTAGGCGGAGGAAGAAGTTATTGTTTGACAGGGTAAGGGGATCACAGGGAGTGTTGCTGTGAATGTACAGCCCTTGTGAACTGAGGAGCAGCAAAAAAGCAGGATAGGTGAAGTGAAACACAGATGGAAAGGAATAAAAGGGATTCAGCCATGTACATGGATTTCTCAACATTTGGTCAACCCTCCTTTCGAAGTTATAGTTGATCACTATTCTGTTCATGTTTTCTCAGTTTTTATTCTAGTCTCCAGATATGTCATGAGGGGAAGAGTATTTAGCTTTGCTAATGTGAATTTTGGCTGTAGTCACTTCTTGTTTAGAAGCATTTTAGAGGAAGCTGTGCTTGCAAATTAGCATTGTTTTTAGCAGTACTAGTCCTCAGACATTATCTGAATGAATAAACAAATTGTTTAAATATCTAGGAGGAAAGTAATCAAAAAGATTGAAGAAGAGATATAGCTTGAGAACTTTCATATTGTTGACATGAATAATTAAGTAAATTTATTATTGATCACAGTCCTTGAAAGGCAGTTATTGCATCAAAAGTAGATTCAAATTGTATAACTGACCAGAACTTCAGGTAACTGCTTTATGGGTACCTTTTTCTGAATTGCCAGATTTCAGGATGTCCCTTGGAACAAGTCAACCCCTGATGTATTCAACTTAATTAAAATGTTATAGGAGGGTGAAATAAAAGAATACTTACTGCATAACCACTGATACGTTTTTACCACCAACACAGTCATTGTAACATAGAAATTCTGAAGTACGGAAACTTCAGTAACTGCCAGAAAGTGTAAGGACATTTTGTCCTTTGCTCACCCTCTATGCAGAGAGGTGGCACCCTGCCTTTTTCCAATTTACCAAAATTTACCTGAATTTGTGTTTTTAGCATCACTGAAATATATATTTGCTGCTGATATTTTTTATTCCATTTTCAAATAGCAGTGAACAAGCCTAGGAATTCATAAACTTGAAAGGGCAAATTCTGCTATTTGCTTCCCAGGATCCCTGATGTGGAGCTGCCACAAAAAAAAAAAAGGCTGTGTAAGGACAGGAGGTAAAGTGCCTTGAAACTTCAATTGCATTCAGATATCCACTTCATAGACTAATAAACCACTTCCGTGCTTTGTTTCAATATTTTTACTATTTTTTTTTTGCTATGGGCCAAAATACAGAAGATGTCAGAATTTAGAAAATAGATTGTCTAATTACATATGAATATATAAATTTTTGCAGTATTTTAATTACTGATCCCTAAAGTCCTTTGTTATAAGTGCAGTATTTCTTTACGAATTTTTGCACCACTGGTGCTGCATGTACACAGCCCAAAAGCCTGTGGTTTATACTGTGCTTGTAACTGCTTAATAACAGCAACCAATGTTCTGTGACAATGATGACTTGAAAATTTTCTGACTGACAGATTACATGTTTGCATTGCTTCTCATGGCATCAGCTTATATTTAAACAAGCTGCTGAGTATTAAAGCATACGGACAGTCTTTGTATAACAGCTCTGATTTTTTAGGTTTATTTCCTGAGACAAGATTTATGCAATCCCACTTTCCATCTGTTAGTTGTGCTTCTCAGGAACTTCGGTGGCCGATTTAAACCAGTCTTGCAGAGGTCTCAGAAGTACTGAGTGATTATAGCAGAATTTCTTGGGGGCTGGAGGAGCTGTTAGAGCCATTTCCTCAGCATGCCAGTATGGGAGAGCACTCTCTGCCCTCTGGCATCCAGAAGGCAGCATCCATCCAGCTAAGGAGCACAACTTTAACTCTGCAACAGATGAAATAAATGCTCTCTCCTGTTCAGCTCATGGAAAGGGAAGTTTGGGGAGGGAAGGGGAGCTGAGGGTACAGAGCATGTGGTGTGTAGGGGAAATGAGAGAGAGCTGAAGGTATTGTGGAGGTGTGTGTGGGAACCCAAGCTTCATTGCTTCTGCTGTCACTAAACAACTTGTTTTTGTTCAGCTCATTAATGGTACATTGCACTTTGCAGTATTTTACTGGGTATAAACATCTGGGTTTTTTCTGAATGTTTTGCAGCTGCTGAGAGGATTCTCTCAGGTGGATGATTTATAATATTCATCACTTAAAAATCATTAGCTGGCTAGTTAATGGTATTGGTAGAATATTAGTATCAGAAGAAAATATAATTTTCAAGCTCTGCTAGTAATTCTAGATATAAAAGCTAAATTTCACTTTGACTAAGCTCAGGCTGACCAAAGGATGCCTGTAGAAAGACTGGCTTAGAGATGCAGTAATTGTAATTTGGTGTCTTCTCGGATGACAAAGTCCTCAGTCACGTATGCATTATCCTTTCTGTGCAATTCCCACAGCCTTGTAAGTACACAGTTCAGCAGCTCACTTCATCAGGATAGAGTTTCCTCATCAGGATAAAGTTTGCTTGAAAATCTCTGACCAAAACATGCTTGGGCTTTACAATTTTCTCTCTTATTAAAACCTTATAGTTGGGGGTGGACGAAAAGACCTTTGAAGACCTTCCAAAACAAAATATTCTATGATTCTGTGATTTTGCTTATTTGTTTAAGCAACATTAAGTGACTGATATTTGTTTGAAAGGTTCTGGTTGGTTTTCTTTGTGTCACATTTGCATATACTTTATTATTCTTGTAAAATGAGCTAACGATGAAACAAGTATTTTCAAACCAAAGTATTATTTGAAAGTCATCTCCTCAACATCTGCTCACTAGAAACTTTTAATGAGAATACGTATAAGGCATTGGAAAAAGTAATGCTGGAAGTTTTAAAATACTGTTTTTCTGCAATATTTCCAGTTTGTCTTGGAAACAGGGTCACTTTGGGGTGTAAGAAACAGGTTAACGCTTGATCACATAATAGTTTGAATAGCTGATGCTGTAGCGGAATGCTGGAAAAGGCGCTTTCAGACTAAGCACTTTGATAATTTCCTGCAAAATTAAGAGTAAATCAGTGAGTTCCCAGGACATAATGATATTTTCTGGCTGAATATTTTCTGTCACGAAAATGTGATCAGGTTCTATCACTGTGATTTCATGTGGATCTCCCAGCTTTACTAGAACTTGTGTAGACATAAACAAAGCAACAAGCATCGTAATGGCAGAAGTATTTTATTTAAAGAGAAGTTTAAGGTGTCAAAACTAAACTGCTTGAGAGAATAATTTCCTTCTTAAATTTTAGAAGCAACTTTCTGCATTGATGCTGGTTTAGTGTAAATCCATTATTCTGCTCATGTCATGGACAACACAATATACAACTTAGGTTCAGTTCTATGAGTTTAGGAGAGGAGAAACTCTGGCATCTTGGAATTCAGAATATTGTCTTTTTATTGGTTGCTACCATATTAAGATCAACCATTATGGATTTGATTAGAATTTGTATATTATTGACTCTTTTTCACCATGTTAAATCAAGTGTCTAGCAAATATTTTGTACTTAGGATGAGTTTCTCTGTGACTTAAGAAATCCTCATCCAATGCACCTTAGTATCATAGATTTGAACGTATAAGGTAGTGGGGAATGACTTCTGAAACAGAGGAACAGATTCACCCCTAAAACTCTTAACTAGGATGTAGAAAATGGCTGAATGCTTTTCCTGGAGTAAGAGAGTCGTGCAGTCTCGGACAGAAGGAGAGCCCCACACAGAAATGCAGTCTGAGATATGCTCTTAGCTTTGATGCACAAGCCTTCAATGCTGTCAGCATGGGGGAACCAGGCTGTTCAGAGCATTCTTTTTATGAACACCGATCGGGAATCATGGCAAGAGGGAGGGGGAAAAGATGTGCAAAATGGAAGAATGCAATTGAAAAATCACATTTTTACATTTTACAGTTACATCTAGATTATAACTGAGGAAAAAAAATGTCATTTCAATGTAGAAGAGGAAAGACCTTTGCACCGTTTTACTCTCTGCCAATTATTCACCTCCTTACTCTCTGCTAACAAGATCCCGTTAATTTGAGTGGACAAGGAAGATTGACTGAAAGTACCTTACCTTCATGATGTATCTCATCAGGGCAGTTCTGAACATGTTGTTGTAACATGTTGCATTAATTCTCTGTAAGGAGCAACTCTCTGCACTTATTTAGTCCCTTGCGTTGCAAACTGCTGTCTCTGCTCAGCTGACATGCTGGTTCCTCTGGCCGTGTTTTCACTGCAACACACTGAGAGTTCCTAGCCAGGGCTACACGTCCGGCTCCCTGCTCATTAAACTGAAGTACATTTCTGTTGTACCAGGGTGACACCCAGCCTCATAGGTGAGAGAGCTGTTACAGCAGCACATATGCTGCCTAAATTCCATTTAATTCCTATTTTGAGCTCTGAAGTGGATCCCAAGAGATACACAGTCCTTTCTGCAGAGACAAGTTTTCCAGCTTTCACATTTCACCAGAACTCATTTCACTGGAGCTTGTTAAATTGCACAAGCTAGTCCATCAAAAATTAAACATAATTCAGATTTTAGGATTGCAAAACTGTGACCATCAGAAATATTAGAGGTTTCAAAAACAGTAAAAATGAGAAATGGGAACTGAGATTTGAAGAAGCGATGAGGCCAAAGAAACCACAACGTTTGGTGATAATCAATAATTTAAATTGATGGAATTGTGGAGTGATGGCTTGTGCCAAAAATGCATAAACAAAGGCGAAGTGAGCCAAATAACTCCTGTGGCCTGCTGTTGTGGCTCTCCTGGTTAGATGCATTTTATTTTCTGAAATGAGAACAGAATTTGGACGTATCAATAGCTCAAGTTTTACAAGCACTTCTATAAATGTGATTTTGAGATGTGGTTGGACATTGTAAAAACCAAAACCATTTAAAAGGCACAGGGGCTCAGACATCTCCTCCGTGAAGTATCAGTTATTAAGGTAATGTCCTGAGTATGGAATTGGATGGCAGTTGTCCCAGAGGACAACCTGTAAGTGGATCACAGCTTTCAGGATGTGGATGTGGCCAGAGGATAATATTCCTAGTAGCCTCCTGTAGCTCCTGTGCACAGCTACGAGCCAAAGTTATTCCTCAGTCTCCAGGTCTGGGCAATCAGCATCTGGCCATGATGGAGCTGCCCACGGCACTTGAAACATTTCAGTGCCCCCAGAGGCAGAGCGCTGAGTGTGAGAGGTGAAAGCCTTTCACTGGGATTGAAACCCCATTTATTCTACGTTGCATTCATGTAGGGGTAACACTACAGAGTTAAATCAGTAACTTTTCAGTGGAAAGATGTATTTTTTAAGGAAAAATATCCAGCACAAGCTGTTTTTACAGTGTTGTGTAAGTTTTATATGTTCTACTTCAAGATATTAAGTGTTCTCTGTGAAGGCTGTTTCTATTATTGATATTCTTGTGCTCGAAAGTATATTCATTTCCCTTTTTGCAATTAATAGATATAGAAAAGTGAGCACTATCTCCTTTTTAATACTCAGGGTATGACGTCTTTTAAATATGGTTGTTGAATCCATTTTTTCTTCCGACCACTTAAAATTCTGACAGAATCTACAGCTGTTCCAGAAGTGTTTAGCAGCACATTCAGCTGCAGGTGACTTCTGTGACCATCCTAGACCAGCAAAAACATGTTTAGCACTCAAACTGTTCTTTTGGTCTCTGTCCATGTTCTCTGTGTTTCACTGCAAGGCTTTAAGAAAACAATGTTCCACATGACTCTACGTCACATGTAAAAAATAAAAATAAAAAATCTTGCCCACACATGAGAACAATCACCTATGGGCAGATTTTCCAACTTTATAGCATTTATAGCACCTCTCCAATATCTCAGTGATGCAGAAGTTTCATAATACAACAGGTATTTGTATTATGTATCTGTAGTACAAATGGTTTCAAACATGCTGTGTTCCTGACACTCATTGTGAGTTGGGTTAAATGTTTTAACATCTGACTGCAGGGAGAACAGCAGCTTGCTATTTCTGTGACACTGTGAGAACATACTCACGTTATCTTTCAGTGCAGCAGGAGATAGCATGTGCCCCTAATGTATGTATGTTTGCAAGTTGAGAAGTTAAGTTTGCTGTTAATGTTATCGCTGCTGTATCCTGAAATAGAAACGTGCAGGCAGATTGGATTGTGTTAGAGAATGGTAACCATAATAACCAATAACAATCTGCAAATGATAAGCAGCTTTACTGTTTAAAAATAAAATTTATATGGCATTCCAGTACTTCCATGGGCATCCTTTCAGATTTTATTTTATTATTCATTCATTTAAGATTTGGTTTTGAGCTTTAAGATGTGACATTAATCTTAAGGAAGTGTTTCATTATTGCATCTAGAATTAGTTGACACTGGTTTATTATATACCTAAATTAAATCTCACAGAATAAAATTTTACTTGACAACCCTCTTTCAGATGTACACCATCTGTAAGGGAGAATTACAAGCATCCTACGAGATGTATGGAATTTTATGGAAGAAGATGGACTTTGCTTTTATGGTTGGATGTAAAATGGATACATTCAGAAAAGAAATACAAAGTCTTCTGGAAATGAATACAGAGCATCTTGATAATTTGGAATCTGCATCATGTTCAGGGATTCTGCCCAACATGTCTGCTGATATGAAAATTAAACAAACACAAAAAAAACCCCTTTTAACTTGCCCCAAACCATGCTACTTTGGTTGAGAGGTGCTATTAAAAGAAAGGAAAGTATCATTCAGGAGAAGGAAGAGATTCAAATTGTGTCCTGGCCCTGCCATCCCCCTCCTTGCCTACCCCCAGCACACAAATAGGGGAGTTTAGCAGGAGTCTGGGAAACTCCAGCTGAATTACTTAGCCTGTCATGAGCAACGTGGTGCTATGAGCAAGCTGTTAACTCTTCTGGGTTAACATGTTCTCAGTCTTCCTTGCTGAGGCAGTCCTATCATTTTCATAAAACACTTGGATGTTTCTTAGAATGTGGAGTCCTATTTCAGTTTTTCTTAACTTCTGAGACACTGCAGTTAGCACCACACTGCGCTCAGGGAGTTACAATGTCAGTGGGAAGAACTGGAAAAGACACATTCTTCTAAGTGTGCTGGTGTCCAGAGGAACAGGGCAGCCTGGGCTTCTGATCTGTGCTGTAGCTCTTCCAGGGCAGTTACACTCAGTAACACTCCTGAAAAATTAAGTTTATGCTGCTGAAAGTGCGTTGCCCACAGTTACAGTGACCACTATGGGAGAAAATCAATGGGAGAGCTCAAATTTGTAGGAAAAACAAAAAATTTAATTGCTAATCATCATTTTCATATATAAGTAACCTTATTAGGAAATTATTCAGTGCTGGTGTGGGATGGGATGGGATGGGATGGGATGGGATGGGATGGAGGGTAATTAAAGTGAAATAGCTCTTGCTCCGTCATCTCGTATATGAGAGGGAACAAGTTATTCAGAGTTTTTTTTGCCAGAAGTTCCTTTAAAATGAAACATTCACATTTACAAGAGACAATTCTTGTTGCTAGCTGTGTAAAGGAGTTACAAGCTGTTGACATTCTTCACTGGGATTTGAATTTGAATCTGAATTAGGTAAGAGAGTCAATTGCTTTCCACTGGAGTTCTGAAGAAAAAAATGTTGTTACTGTAGGATACAAGTTGAAAGATTCTTGTTTATCAAGAAAGGTCTGTTTAGTCTATTAACCTTGACAACCGTGTCAGCATTTTTTTCTGTTTGTTTTCCCAAAGGCACTGTGTTGAAGTACTATGATATACAAAGCTATTTATACTGTAGACAGTTCATAGCTATGCTTAAAAGACATGGGTCAGGGTTTAAATACCAGAGTTAAATGCAATTCTCTTTGACAGTCTGAAAAGTCATTATGCTTAACCCTTGAAAATTAAAATGGAGACGTGGAAACCCTAAAATATCAGTGTGAATCAGGTTTTTTTTAAATTAATTTTTTAGGGTTACACAGAGTGGTTGAAGTAAAAAGGAACCTCTAGAGCTATTCCAGTTACCTGCTCAGAGCAAGGCCACCTAGAGCTGGTTACCCATGACCATGTTCAGATGGCTTTTGAATATCTCCAAGGATTGAGACTCCACAACCTCACTGGGTAATCTGTGCCCCTCACAGTAAAATAAAAATATACAACAAAACAAACCGTATCATCACCTATATTTCAGTTAATACTCATTGGTTTTTGCCTTTTCATTAGGAATCACTGAGAAGAGTCTGGCTCTGTCTTCTTTACTCCCCTGCCACCAGATACTATTCACCAATATATTTTTATGAAAGGAACAAAATTTAGGGAAGCAATCAAGGAAAACGAAGTCCACATATATTGACACACCTGTGTTTGTACCTGTTTGCCTCTGTCAACACGTGATTAATATTGCTGTTGCTATCTTGGCTTCTACTGATGAGCAAGAGCTGTTTTTAAAGTGCTTGCATACAGTAGAAAGCTGAATAAGTGATTTATTTTATCCTTGTGATTTATTTAATCATTTCAGACTGTAGTCTTGACTCTCACATTCACAGTACTTTATTTTTTTTCAGCATGAATGCTGGTTTTTAAGGCCCAGTCTTCATCAAGTCACGTTTGTGTAGCTCTCTGTCACACGTCTGCAAGAACATGTCCTGCTGGAAAGTGCCAATGGGGTAGAGGAGCAATTCCACCCTTGGCTTTGTTTCCACCTTCCATTTTTTAGACCTATTTCTGTGGTTTTGACACTTTCTGCCTTTATCCCAGTTCCACTACTATCCCAAAAATAGTATAGCAACTTTATCTCTTGCTGAAGTCTCCAACTTAAGGGTTTTCCAGTGGCCCATATTTGCTTGATCAGCCAGTTCTGCCCAGGCATCCCATCTCAGCATTTCTGCCCTAGTCCACACCATTCCACTCCTCCCTGGTTACTTCCTAGCTTTAGGCTAGTCAGGCAGCCACCTCTCTATGAAGGTCTTTTCAAATCCTGTTGTGCTCCCTGCCTACCATGAACATTTTTCTTGCAAAACCTTAATTCCTGTCTTCTGGCCTGGCTTCTAGACTCTCCTTGCTGTGGGTCACACTGCTTCCATCCATCCTTGTTCTGCACTCTGGTTTCCTGCTTTTCCCTTCCCACCACCTCTCCAGCCCCATTGTTCAGAGATTCCTTTTTCCAACCTCTCTTCCCTCTCCACACTCCCCTCTCATTCCCCCATCTCCTCCACTTCACTGCTTGCTCTTTCTGTGTGGATCGTGGTGTTCTGTCTGCAAGGGTCAGCACTGATGAGACACTGCCCACCCTCTGCTGGCCAGTCCCTTGCCACACTAAACTACGGGGGAAAGGATGTGCAGCAAAACCCCGGTGCAGTCACTTAGCTGGGAGTGGAGCACAGGTCATCCAGCAGTGCTTTGCTAAGTCTAAACACCCTCAACAGGGGTGGCATTTTTGCAGACTTTTAACTCTTGAACCATAAAAGCTAAATGCAAATTTGCTTTGTGGAGCCCTAAGACAGACTTTGGTACCTGTCATGATGTTTCAATTGAAGAGAGCAATGAGCAATTCAGCTTATTTACTGTCCAAGCTGCCAGACTCTGGCTGCTTGTACTGTCTGTAGTGAGAATTACTTGTGACATGAAAGTCGCTTATGGTGACAGTCTGAATAATGCCCTAAGTCTTTACTGAGTATATGCAAACTGCAATCCTCCCTGATTTCATGTTCATTTCCGAAGTACAGGAGCTGATGAAATGATTTTTTTTAAAAATTAAATTATCATAATTTTTAATGCATAGAAAGCAATATGTTTTCCTTACTTTTGATGTTACAAGTACTTGTAGCATTCCTGCTGGGATTTTTTTCCTCCAAATGTAGTTGTGAGAGCCATATCCAAAAGGGAGCAATCAAGCTATGGCACCCAAATTCCAGCGGCTTACAAGAGCTGTATCAGACAAGCAAAGTAATGTGTGATGACACCGGCTTTGCCTAGTATTGACAGGTGTGGTTTCACACTAAAACCCCTGTGCAGGAAAGCTTAGGCAATTACATTAAAGCTAATAAGTGTTTGTGACCATGCTCTTTCAGCATCAATAAGCACAACCAACTTGGACAAGTGATTATTGCATTCCAGTAGAGGTGTCTGATGCCTGTTAGCCTCCATGCACGAATGGTGCATGTTTTATTTACTCTCTGTGAATGCACTATTATGATATTATTTGTTTGAAGCATAATTTGCAATCAATATAATGCGAAGTGAGCAGTTCAGCTGACAGATTAAACTAAGGCTATTTTGTAAACATATGTTGGAAATAAAAAATTAATGTCTTCTGATTTCTAATTTGCCCTTTCCAACCATTTTCTTGGATTTATCTCTTCTTGTAGATACATACAAGAACTTAAAAAATCCAGACTCATGAGTCACATCACGTATAGCCAACAGAGGACTAAAGGTCTGTTTTGACAGAGAAAGCAGATTGAGAGAAGAATATCCTACTAACTCACGCAAAGAAACTGAGGTAGTCAAGACAAGATCTATTTAAAATAAGCAGGGGATGATGCAGGGGAAGGAACAGGGAAAGTATTTACAATGTTTTTGAACTGCTTCATTTGCTGCTTTTGTTAGGAAAGAGGTCTTATTCTCTTCTGTTGAAGAGAAGGAAATCGAGTAGCGCAAACTGGTTTTCAATGCTATATGTGTTCATGGCATCATGTCATGAGATATGTATATCATATTAACTTGATTATAGATAAAAATGGACAAGCATACACCCACACATTTCCTCCTTAAGACGTTATGTACTCCATATTTTTTCTTAATGCTTATGTATAATTCTGGTTATAGGATATAGTGCTGGCAGCAGTATGAACTATAATGAATTGAGAGGACTGAGCTGAGAAGGGATGGGTTTCATAGTGCTGTTTGAAAACAGTTTTGATCAGTGTTACTGGATGCTGACTGGTGGCGTCTTCCTCAGTTGTAAAGAACAGCCTTTCCCAGAGGGCAATATTTCTGCATGCCTGGTTCACTTTATGCTATATTCCTAAACCATCTTCAATGGGATCTATTTTTAAGCCCCATTTTAATATTAGTTTGCAATATTAGAATGCAGTTGGTGAATTAGTCTCTGAAGTCTTTTAGTGGTTTTATCCTGCTCTTTGGCTGCTTTTACTCCTTCTTGTCTGCTCCGCCCGGACTAGAAGTTGGCCAGGAGTGAGGTGGGTCCTTGGGTTCTTCTGTCCCGGTGTGGTACTGTGTGCTGGATCCGCTTCCCGTGCGCTGGAGGTAGCGGGTGTAACTTTTCAGTTACCTGAGTGCCAGTGTGCTACAGAGATAAAGTTACACCGTGTTTACAGAGCAGTCTGGGACTAAGCAGTGGCAGGAAGCAATGAAGTGAGTGAAACAGAGAAAAATATTCTGGGCTGTTTGTTTGCTTGTTTGTTTGTTTTTCAGAGGAGCTATTTCTTTTTTTAAGAGAGGGTTCCATGAGTTTCTGCAGCACTGTCAGAGCAGCGAGGGGTACGTGTGAACCGAGCTCCCCGCTCTTCACCCAGTGCTGCCGGCTCGTCCCGGCCGCAGCAGCTGCCCCCTCCGCCGCCCCCGACCGCTGCTCCAGCGCCGCCCCAGCGCTGCTCCCGGCTCCGCGGGCCCCACTCGCGCCTTCCCGGCCGCGCGTTTCCCCGAACACCATTTGGGCGGTGCCGCGCCAGGAGGGGCAGGGCCGGAACGCGGCGCTGCCGCCCCCCGCTGCCCGCACCGCCCCGGCTGGGGCTGCCCGCACCGCCCCGTCCCTCTCTCCGCACCGCCCCGTCCCATCCCGCCCGGCTCCGCACGGGCGCGGGGCTGCCGCTGCCGCCCGCGGAGTTTCGCTGGTTTCCATCCCGCCGGTCCCGCAACTTTCGCAGCAGACTCCGAGTTCATTCCCGAGTGCCCCGGTGCCTCCGGAGCAGCCCAGGCGTGGGAAGGCAGCCTAGGAAGCCTGCCCGGCTGGGACACAGGAGCTGAGGATGCAGTGGAAGATCTGACTTCAGGCGACTTGGTGCTCTGGGCAACTGGTGTCAGACTGTGAAGCTGTAACTATGTTCCTTTTTGGCAGTGAGGATTACGAAGCGGTAAGGTGTAAACTCAGGGTTTCTTTTTCTCAGTTGTTACTTACTTTTAGTGTTCCTGTCTCAGAGTTTATTGGGCAACTTTTAATTTCTTTCACCACCTTAAAGTCTGTGGTTGAACTTTAGTATTCACCCATTTGCTTGCTTTTTAAATAGGGCATTTTTCTTCAAGTTCTTCAAGTAGTGAGATACTATTTGCTAGATAAAATTAAATTTACTTTCCTTGTACTGTTTATTGCATTGTGGTGATACTGAAAATATTTAACTGCTGAGCATTATGAGGCTATTTGGACTTTTGGAGTTAAGCAAACCCATGCCTGCAAATAATTCAGACATTTTCCTCATACTTTGTAATGTAGATAGACTACAAGGAGCTTATGGAACTGGCCTTAATAGTGTGTGTGGGGATGTTGCCAAACCATTTCTTTTGTACAGTTCAAAGCATGTCATTGTAATGTACTGCAATGTCCATCAAAAGAGCTAGCTTAAAAAAACCCCCAAACACACCCACATTAAGATCTGACACTCTTTACTTAAGTATGTGTGTAAAACAGTGTCTGAAACAAGTTAATGATGTCAGAGAAGACCAGAAGAAAACCACTAATAGCTCCATACCGTTGCATGACATTGTTAGATGACATAAAAGTTTGCAATTTTGCAGCCTGTGGTTCAAGTGCTACGTTGTAAGCAAAATGGATGGATTCTTCCACCCACACACATTTGTGACTGAGTCCAAATCTGAGGAGCTTTGGGGAAAAATGACACTGAAAAATATCTACTAACTCAACTATAGGACATCAAAATAAATTTCACGTGCTAAAAAGTGGCACATTCTTTCATTCTTTGCATATAATTTTTAATTGCAAATGTTTTGTTTTGATTATTGAAGTTGCTCTTTGAAGTATGAAAGGGCCTTTTATGGCAGTCTGGGTTCTACAACACATTTCAAGGAATTAATTTAGTTACTTTGGATTCTTTTCCTCTTTTTTTTTTTTTTACTTTTTTTTAATTCCAACCAGCTATGTTTCTGAGATGCAAGAAATGTAGAAGACATTCAGGAAAATAATTTAAGTGCAGCTGTCTGTGTATTGAACTTATTTTTGTGTGTATGACTTGCACAAACTTTCACAAACCAAGCTAGGGAGCTGAAAAGAACTTAGTTTTTCCAAAGCAGTAAGCCACATCACTGGCATTGCAGTGATTATGCTATAGAATATTTACTTGTGTATGAAGATTATAAAAAAGAGAGTGTCAAACTTTGAAGCTTTTTTTTTTTTTTTATTGATTGGTTACATTTAGATATTTGTAAAGCATTGCAAATCTCTCTTAAGAGATTTTTGCATTTTGCTCTTCATTCCATTGTATCCTGTGGAGTTACTTCCTGGTTTATATAGCAAGCAAGTCTGAAATCTTAAAATGTCTTGAAAATAACCTAGATGACTGAAGTATGGTGTTAGAGCTTTGGATTAAAATCTCAATCTCTTTCTCTGATGCTGTTTCAGCTTCTAAGAAATCTGGAAGTATTCTGTGTCATGGAAAGTAGTTTAATGTTTGAGATACCTGCAGGTGGGCCATCTCATTCCAGTCCCTTTTCTACTACATAGTTGTGCAAGGTGAAATAGCATCAATAGAAAAAGTAAGGGGTCCACCATGAGTTGTGTGGGGTTGGAATTTTTTCGTTTCCTTTTTTTTTTTTTTTTGTTCTCTTTGATATCTCTGTAGGTCCCTGAAACTGCACTGTGATGATCTGCTCAAACAAAATGTGTCACTAAGTGCAAATTAAACTATAATATGGGTTTTTTAGTCTTAGTTTTTCTTTAGAGCAAGATAGTTCAGGGGAAAGTAGGGATGCACTTTTTTGGTGTTATTTTGGTAGACAGACTAACCAAGATGTTTGCTTTACTCAGTGGTAAGTGAAATAGAATAGATAGTGCACATAAAGCTCGAAGAACACTTTTATTGTTCAGTAAAAGCTAAATCAATGTGAAACTTCTATCTGTACAGATCTGTTGTTCATGAAGCCATATGCTCTGCACTATGGAAAAGGCATTTGTTTTATCTTCCCACACAATTATTTGAGTCACTGAAGGAAAAAGTGAGTGGAAAGTGACAGTGAAGAATTTCAGTGTTTAATTTTATTATTAACTTAAAGCAATTTAAAACACGTTTAAGGCATTCTAGCTGTGCATATAAAATATGATTTTTATCCTAGGGCGGAGACTACTGATGAAAAGAAACATAGCACCATTAAAGCATCTCTTAGAGGAATTCAGTAAATCCATCTCTTAAAACTCAGTTTTTAAATAGAGCAATGGAGAAGTGGAACTGTATGTGATCATTGTTTGCATTTTGTGTGCACACACGTATGTCCACATGAGCATGCACATACATTTGCAGAAATGTGAGTATCTGAAGTGATACTCTAACTCAGTTGAATTTAATAGCAAAATGCCAGACTGGTGCTACCAGCTTTTGCATCTGGTGTCCACTTTGCTTTCTTTTTGTTTCTGTGTAGAAACAAGCTTGGATTACTAGCTTACTCTGAGTGCATAAGTCGTCTAGATATCTGACAGCACTGATAATCAACATTGATACCATCTCCCGCCAACCTCAGCTAACAAAGATAATACTGCTTAAGAATGAGTTATCGATAAAAAAAGCCTGGGGTTATAAGCACTTTGTATTAAAAATAAAAACAAAGTGTCATGACACAGTGACTAAAGCTACATTTTTGAAATTAATAATAAAACCAGGTAGCAGTGGTCCTTTCCTATTTCCATTAATATTTTCATAAATGTTCTAACTTGGGATGCACAGTGTCTTTCACATTACATTTTAAAACTTTAGGTAGATCCTTATTGAGGTCTGTATGACTGATGAAAAAAACATCTTTTTAGGCATTCTTTGCCACAGATTCTTTGCCAAATCTACTTTGGCAAAGTAGATTTGTTTAACTATAGTAAGCAATTTAATTTCATAAATACAGGAAACTGTAAAAAGCTGCAAGCCCAGCAGTCTCATTTGTGGCTTTAATTTTTTTGTTTGGGACTTCTCCTGTTTGTTTGCGAAGTAAACCTCTGGTTAAAACAAATAAAGAAATAAACCAAACAGATTTGGAGTAGTTCATCAAAAATGAAGCAGAAAGAAGGAGCTCCTTTTCACAGATGCCTGGTAGATCGTAGTCTGCATTACCCTCCCAACACAAAAGCATCTAAAACTTACTCCCGATGGTCTTTGGAGTTCCACATAAGGGATGATGGGACTCTAGACGGTGCTTGTGTGTTTGGGAGGCTCTCCTGTGCCCCCAGGCTACACTTTACCCAGCAGAGCATTTCCCTGTGGCAGCAGAGCATCTGCTCTTCCTTCTTCAGGTGGGCCTTGCCAGTGCTGTGAGTGCTGGGCATCTCCAGCCACATCCCTCCTGCCTTCCCGGGGCCCTGGTGAAGGTGTGCCAGGGCTGATGGCACTGCCTTGTACCCAGTCAGGCACGGGACACCTTTAGTGTTTCATCACTCCTTCTGGACAGCAGTCTTGCCTGGCAGAGACTTTGGGCTCTGTTGTGTTAGCATAATCCAACACTGTGATGGTAAGTGTAGGGTTAATTAGGATTTCTTCTGCAAAAAACCTAATCATTGGAAAGCTATTTTTTTAGCAGAGTAATTCAGAGGCAGCAAGAAGTTTTCTTGGTGATTGGTCATTTAAGAAAAATCATTTCATTTCATTCACTCTGTTGCATGCAACTTTCAGACTTTTGTGATCAGTTTTTAAGAAGATCAGTTTTTCAGAAGATCAGTTTTTCCTAAGAAACTCAAAACTTAGCTTTTTATGATTTCCACAGATATTTTTCTTGGACAGTATCCTTACAAAGAGTGGGAAACCTCTTTATAAGTCCA
This sequence comes from Platysteira castanea, assembly GCA_013397175.1. Classification (NCBI taxonomy): domain Eukaryota; kingdom Metazoa; phylum Chordata; class Aves; order Passeriformes; genus Platysteira; species Platysteira castanea. The sequence goes on from VYXC01003877.1 coordinate 1,408,708, forward strand.
GGGAATTGGTTGTGATGTCCAGAGCATATGTTTTGGTTGCCTCAGAAATCCAGCATTTGTCACTTGTGTTCTCCAGGCAAAAGTTTTGAACTTGTCTATTTAAATTAAATCTTTACTTCCGCTAAGTTTGCCTATGTCGTCTTGCAGGATGGAGCACTTCTTATGGAATATTAAGTATGATGTTGATAAATGCCAGTTATACTCATGGCTCCTGCTGGGCAGAATTATCTTCTAAAAAGTATGAAAATCTGTCTGTTAAATTTCTAAAGGAGGGGAATATCTTGAAGCAGTCAAATGTCATTCAGGTTTGAGAAGAGTTACTTTTTGACTGCTCTTCATGAATCAGACAAATCCCAATTCTGTGTGTACAGGCATTCTGCTGATAGGGCGATTTTGCTGTGTCAAGGGAAAACCCCAGCTATTCTAGAAATATGCTATTGTGAGTTCTAGAAATCAGTAAGGAGAACACAATGATATGTTTATTCTGAGTCATTGCTACTTACCTTATTTCAGAAACTGAGTGAAGGGAGAAAAGGATGTTAAGATCGGAGAGAGTCACTTGTAACTGTTTAGCAACAGAAGTTTTCATCATACTGTGGGTTGACATGGGAATGTATCTGAAAATGATAGATCAGAATTGTTTCTTTGAGAATCTCTCCCTTGAATTGCATGTTTATTATGACAAAGATAGTTCTGCAAATTACCTGTGGTAGACACTGTAAAATTTTAACCATAAGATTTTGGAATGACTTTTCCATGTTCACCTTAGTTCAACCTAAGGCAACAACATCTAATGCTATGTTCAGAGAGATAAGTTGTACAACTCGTGAGTGTAACTTGAAGTACAGACTTGAAAGGCAGTCAAATTAAATTCAGTCTCTGAGGCTTACTTTAGAGCCATGAGTCTGTCCTTTGACAAATCCCTTGACATTTTGATTCTTTATCTTTAAATTTTAGGAGACACTTTGTTGCAGTCTGATGCAACCTTCCCGAAGACAGTTGTGCCAGTCCGAAAGAACTGGGAAGGGTCTTTGCATAGATTTTCAAAGATGTTAATTTTCTGCCCCACACAGATCCCAGTCTGGGAGCAAAGACAAGGCTCATGGGAAAACTTCAACCTAAAGTAAAGGATTCTTGAGGCACAGGGAACATGGATGGCCAGTAGGGGAACAGGACTTGGGTACATTAGCATAACAGAAACAGCAGCAGAGAGAAAGCCGGTGTGCCCAGGGCATGCTCCCACCCCAGGGTCCCATCCTCCCAGGGGGAAGGGGGTGCCCCACAGTGGGGGGAAACCCCCACAACACTTGATTTGTTTCTAGTGACAATAGGACTTGGTTAATTTTCGACTGTAAATATTGTACAGATGCACAAGGAATGGAGTTATTCATGCCTAAAACTGTGTGTTTAGTGAGAGGAACTCTCATGTGGAAGAAAGAAGGGCTTATATGTGAAGATAGATGGGCTCACATCCAGAGCTGGATGTAGATCTGTGAAACAGTCACCCTTAGCAAGCCTTTTTCCTGTGGATTCTCTTCAGCAGCCAAAGTATAGAAGCCATACAGTTTTCTTTTCCTAAATTGGAAAAATGAGGGTCATTCTGTATGGCATCATTCCCCATGACTAGCTCAGAGACATCGCAGCTGTGTTTTAAGCACTGCATATGAGTTTTGGGATTTCCCCAAGGGAAGCCTGGGAGAGCTGTTGGTTTCGATCCTGTAGCAGAATGGCTCCTGAAACAGTTTCGGTTTAGAACAGGGAAACACTAGAGAGGAAAACCTTAATAAACCCATGCAGAGGAAAGGATTGGTCATTTCTGTGTTACTCCCAAGACACCCACTGTACTTTCCAGTTAGTGATTTGCACAACTGTAGTGACCATACTTTTTTCCCCAGAGAAAAAGCAGTGTTTAATCTAACCTCCTGTAGTTTATGTGAAGTAGATTCTTTAATAATGATGTTACTGTTTGACCTTCATATCACTTCTATTTCATTGCCTCCTGTCTTTAATTTGAATTTCAGTGAATGAGGATAGAGCCTTTTTTCATTTTTGACAGTATACTGGAGGTATTTATAGAGTATCTGACCTTCCCCTACCTCTGCCTCCACAATCCAACACATGAACAGTCAGTTAAAAGGTGGAGAGCTCTGTGGAAGCCAAGGATGCAGGCACAAGGTGTAGGCCCTGTTATGCATGTGAGTCTGTGAGCAGTGGATCAGCTGTCCTTCATGTAGAGCTCAGAATACCTGGTTCATAACATAGCGTCCTGGGGTGCATGGAGCTCTGGGAGATTAAAGACAAGGTTTCTCCCTTCAGGAAATAACTTTTAGAAATAGATAGTTCCAACAAAAAATAAGAGGCAAGTCAATGGCTGCAATTTATCTGGATCCTTTTGCACTAGTTTAGTGCCAAGTGGTGTCTGAACACAATGAAGGAAGGGAATGAGCATATCTCTTATTGTGGAAGAGGATCATGGTGAGGCATGAGGATCATGGTGAGGCATCATGTTTGAGAAGCAGGTTTGTGCCTGAGTCACGTGTGAGAGCAAGCCCTGTGAAGTCAAATGGTTTCTGACATTTAGAAACCAACCCCAGTGAACAGCTCTGGGTGATGAAATAGCAAAGGAGAAGTTTATTTCTGTTTAAGGAGTAGAGGGTAAGAGAAGTGGAGTGTGAAAACTGGCCTGGGTTGGCAGGACCAGTAAGTTCACCTCACAAACACGAAGAAAAAATAACAAAATCAAAGTACTTAAAAACCGTATACACAGGTGGTGTGGGTAAACAGCCTTGTGAACACTTGTCACAAAATCACAAGTTGGTTGACAGTGGAAGACATCTCTGGAGGTCGTCTGATCCAATCCTTCAGCTCAGGGAGAGCCAGTGGCACAGGACCATGTGCAGGCCACTTTTGAGTATCTCCAAGGACAGAGAAACTCCACAACCTCCCTGGACAACCTGTGCCAGTGCTCAGCCACCCTCACGGTAAAAAGTTCTGATGTTCTGAGGGAATCTGCTGTGTTTCAGTTTGTGCCCACTGTCTCTGGTCTTGTCACTGGGTGCCAATAAGAAGAGCCTGGTTCCATCCTCTTTGTACCTTCCCTTCAAGTATTTATATACAAAAAGATTCCCCTGAGCCTTTTCTTCTACCTCCTGAACAGTCTCAGCTCTCTCAGCCTTTCCTTAAGTAAGACATGCTCTAGTCCCTTCATAATCTTTGTGATCTTCTGTTGGACTCTCTCCAGAGTGTTCATGTCTCCCTTTTATTGGGGAGCTAGGAACTGGACACATCACTCCAGGCATGGCTTCACCAGTGCTGAGTGTTTTGTTCGTGTGTTTTTATCGTAGCTCCCTTTTTTGTTTTTTCTTCCATTACTTCCTACAAGATGGAAGATGAAGGTGGAAGCAAAGGATAGAGATGAGTGGAGCATGCCCCCCACCAATCTGCTTGAGGGAGCTCTGAACCTCTCAGCTACTTTTTCATTTGTGAGACAGCAGCAGGAAGGAGGGAAGGAAGTTTCTCACAGGACCTGCCTTCTGAGTGTGTTGATAGCACTGAGTTGTGATGAAATCTGTAAATTCATCCGTTGGTCTTGGTTTCAGTTTATTTCCATCTGAAGGAGATGGCCATGGTAATGACCTATTTCCTGCCAATGCACTGATCAACCTCATGCAGCACGAGGCAGTTTATCTCAGTGATGTGAACCAGCATGGACTTTGAAAAAAAAAATAAACCCCGATAACTTCATGATCAGGAATACTTGAGTTTTTCTATTTCATAGTCAGCATATACTCTACAGGTCTTGACATTTTAAAAAACGGCTATTTTTCAGTGAGGAATTTGAATGAAGCTAATGCAACCATAACAAGTGCTAATGATAAGAGCAGTAATCTAGGCAGGGCAGTACACAGTTAACAACAAGATAGTTGATTGGACTTCTCTGATTTATGTAGGTACATACTTAATTCTTGGATTCCTCTGCACGCTTTGTGTGTGTGTTTCCAGGCTTTCGGGAATTATTTATAACTTCCTCCCTGTTATGCCACATATATTCATAATTCTTATTTAATTAGGTGTCAGGAGACCTATGTAGCTAGACAAATCTTCTGGGTAAAAGATACTAATGGCATATGGTCTAAGTAATCAATTTATAATGCTTGGGGTGGAGCCCTACATGCAAAAGTTAAGATATTTAGAAGAAGGTGGCTTGCATGTCTTTATTTAAAGAAATGGGACATGCAAATGCTGTGCATCGATACGGTACAAAAGAAAAAATCCAGACCTTGCAGGGACCCCAATGTTCTGCCTCTAACAATAGTATTACTTTAAAGTTTGTTTTCCAGTTAAGTATTTGTGACGTGCATTTTGATGTCTACATTGTTTAGCCTGTGGATGGATGTAAAGTAGCAGAAGGGGTAGCAGAAGGGTTAGCAGAAGATGTTTTACGTGCAAAATTGAAATCGTGACTTCCCTACAGCACATATGGAAAGCTAAAGTCAAGAAGGCATGTTCACGCTGTCTGCCATCCGCGCCTGCTCGCCTGGTGCAGCACACTGCCTGTTTTAGATGCTCTATCCTGGGCAGCACAACTACTCTCCCATCAATGGTGTGTGAGGTGGTGTCTGGCAGTCTAGATAGCTTGTTGCTCTCTTGACCTTTCAAAGCTCTAGCAGTTACAGCAGCTCAATTAAGCACTCCTAGCAGGCAGGCTGGATATAGTCCAGTGCCATTTTGATAGAAACCTTCCACACAGGGAAATCACGGGCCAAAAATCCCATTTCAGATTATCTCATCTGAAGTTTCTTTGATAGTCTTTTTGGGCTACAAGTCCTTTTTTTCCCCTTTGTTTTTTCCTTTGTTTTCCTCTTCTTTTACAGTTGAGGTTGTGTGTTTATGTCTGTTTGGGAATATGTTTTTGTTTTCCAGTTGATGATAATAAGTAAGGTGATTTGTTCTGGTGAACAAATTCAGAAACAGCTGATGAGAGCAAATCTATAAATTATTTAATATTGGCTCTCAGGAAGGCTATCACAGAGAAAGAATCCATCTACCTCTTTATCGAAGCCGTGGACATCTATCTTCATGAAGGCATGTCTTCTCTAAATTATAAACAAGCTCTGGCAAGTGGACTGACTAAATGAAATGCTGCTTGTTTACTTACATTGCATGTTACTTTCCAGATAATGACTTCAGCTGATGAATAAGAATTACAAAATCCTGAGAATGGGTAACACATCTTTAATAGGAATCATCAATTCTTTTTTCAGCAAGTCTTTTATTTACACAGAAGTGGGTAATGATAACTACACTTGTTTATTATTGTTTATTATTTTATACATATCGGACCAGATTAATATCTGAGATTCTGCCAGGAGAAAATTTAGCAAAACTCAGATGTTTTCATTGCTGTAACTACAGAACCATAGGAACCAGCCATTTTAGAAGGTTTTTTTTCTGAGAAATGAAAGATTAAAATCCATGGGAAATTCTCCTGTGCACATTTCATTGTACGTTGTCGTTTACAACACAGTGTGATTCTATATGTTTTAATTCAGCAATGCGTAGGACTTTCTGGCACTTAAAATTCTAGAATTCCATACTATAATTTATGGTTTACAACAGAGTTTTAGAATTGTGTTGGAGCTTACAAACCAGTCAAATGGAGTTAATAAGAATTTGGTTTAATACTTTTTTAATACTCTTTTTAAACTTCTTTTAAGGCAATTTCTGTGTTTTTTACAGATATCTATACAGATATTATTACTAAAAATAAATTCTTTAAATCAAAGTATTTTTTATTGGTATAAGCAAAGAAATTTTGTTTCAGGAATCCAAAATGAGAATGCTTGTTACTCAGCTGAGTGCTTAAGTCTAATGGCAGGTAGACCATTACAAGAGTTTTTGAGCAGAGGGAACAGTAATAGGCCAGCTTATGGGAGCAAGGCTGATACATAAATACTACTAGTTGAGTATCATAAGAACATAATTGCATTTCAAAACTATTACTTTAAATAACAACTAAGTATGATAGGAAAAAAGATCTTTACATGTCTTTTTATAAAGTATATTTGCCTGAAAGGAAATGACGAACTTAGTTTTGTGTTCACTGGAGGTAATTGAAGTTTATTATGTGTGCAGAAATGGGCTTTACTAAAATTGACTTTGTGCTTAGCTTCATAGACTTGTTTCTGTCTGCTTGTGGAGGCAGCTCAACAGGCTAATTTTGGAGGCTAAATGTCAAACTTCGGAGTTTTTATCCTATGATGTTAACTACTCTTAGAATTTCTTTACTCTTTTATCTGGTGTAGGAGATTAAAAACTAAAACTCGTTGTAAAGTTGCAAAATTTTAATCCATGGAGATTGTGCAAACTCGACAGGGCCCTGGGCAATCTGCTGTGGCTTTGAATATGGTGCTGTTGAGCAGGAGGTTGGACTAGATGTCCTTTCCTCCATGTCCTCTCACCAGTCTACTTTTTTTTCTGTGATTCCATTGAGAGAATGCAGGCTATATAAAAATCTTGAGGCACAAAGGAGGAATCCCCATGTTTTTTACATCATAAGTCAAAACTCACTCTTAGAAGTTTTCATCTTGTCCAGCAATTGCCCATGATTTAGTTCCCATTACTGAAGGATGCCCAGTATAATTTGGAAATTTTAGACCTTTAATCTCTAATTCACTGTGATTCTTTTGCCTTCATTTGGATTCCATGTAAATATGGGGATAATATCTATAAAGTGAGATATGAAAGAGGCATTAGATTGTTGCTCAAATGTAGTCAATTTATCATGTGTATCACATTACGGTTTACCCCATATATTTAAGAAAGTTGTGTTCTGTTTCCCTTAATTCCTTCTAAAATGGAATAATTCGTATTGTGTACTGTAATTCTGTTATTCATTATAGACATCCTGACAAGAATATGGGTGGCCTTCAGACATGCTTAAGTGAAATCATAGAGTTCCCTTTAGAAGACTGTAGTACCGTATGTGAAATTTTGATTTTGCCAATTGACTTTTCCCTTGAACTTGACAGTGAGAAAATGCTTTTTTTCTTTTAAATACCCACCACATACACCTATTCCCGATAACTTAGGCTGCTTTGCCTTCTAAGAGTTTTCCTATGCATGCGTGAATGTTATCCCCCTCCTATCCTGCCAGGAACATAGATTTGTTAGGGAAAATGTATAATTCAGTTCAGCCATGTCTTTTTAGTACAAAATAATGTTCTCATCACTTTGGATCCGGAGGTTCAGTGAAATTTTCAGGCAAGAACATCTGGGAAATGGTCTGGATGGGACTGTCCTGGTGTGCTGAGGGAGAAAACATAATTCAGCTGATACCATTTCCTATAGCTATTTTTGCCGTGTCACCACAGGAATAAAATTTGAGGTATTCCTGTAATCAAATGCCTCCCTGTAAAATGCACACATTTAAAAAAATCCGAACACTTCAAATTGTGCTGTTTTGCCTAGGGTTATTTTAAATAAACCTGGACATCTGTGTCTGTAAGTGTGGTGGAAGAGATTAGTCCTGCCAGTTAGACAATGTGTTTTGTGGATCTGCTTGACTTGTAACAATTGGAAGTGTTGTCCCTGCACTTCTCTGGTAGATTTTATCATGTGAATGCAATGCTATTCAATTTAAATAAAGTCTGTTCTAGAACAATCATGAGAATAAACAAGAAGGAACTGCTATGGAGATCATAGGCTATGATGAGTTTGAAAATTAACAAGAGGAAAAAATACTGATGCCTTTTCAAATCATGAAAAGATCCAGGTCTGCAGACAACTGACAAAACACGAGAGGTTATAAAATAGCACACTTGTGTTACTGTGCCAACTTCAGCAACAAACATTTCCTTTTCTTCTGAATGATAAAAGAAACAATAAGCCATGATTCTTTTTTTAAATGCTGTAAACTTAAAAGCTTTGAACAGGAAGGGAGATGCTAACTGTGTGAACTACTGCTGATCATATATGGAATAACTATTACAGAAGGAATAATGGAAGGAGAGCAGTGCAAATCTAGAGTGACATTCTGGTTTAGTTAAAAGAAAGTTTTCAATATTTTGTAATAAGTGTTTCAGTCTAATTTAAATCAGTTAAGAATAAATGTAAAATTAAAAAAAGAAAGATAATAAATACGATACCAAATCCCCTTTTTTCCCCTCCAAAATAGAATTTAGCTGGCATAATATTGAGAGCCAGGAAGATTTCTTAAAGTATGAAAATCCTGTCTTGAATTTAGTGGTGACTTCTGACTTTTACCTGACCAGGGAATCTAGCATTGTGTCTCGAGAATCTTTGAGGGGTTTTAAGTACAAATGTGTGGCAGCCCAAAATACTCCTCAGACCGTACAGGGGGGTCTGGAGCCATGCCAGACTGTTTCGGAACTCGAGACGAAAGCACAGAACTCTATGCTTCTGCCGTGTCATCGGAGAACGCTGCCCACATTAAAAAATAAAATACAAAATAGAAAGAGAGTGTGTAATTAGCTTATCTTATCACTGGGTGTTTGTAGTTTAGATTTATGGAGGTAAGAGGGAAAGAGGTTAAGATGGAGGGCAAAGGGCGTTGCCTTTCTCCTTCCTCTTTCTCCTCTCCCCTCCATCTTCTGCTGTGACGAAGATGATGGTCATTGGTGAAGGTAGCACTGTCATGTTAAGAAAAGGTAGAAATTAATTGGAAAAGACTGATAAATAATTATACGTTGTAGAACTTGGTTGGTTTTCCTGAAAGAGATAAAAAGGTAGAGACGGCCTTCTCAGGCATCATTCCTGCTGTGAATTTTGGAGGAGCAGGTCCTGCTGTCCTTGCTCCAGACTCTAAGAGATAAGAAACAATAAACAACTTGAACACGAATGCGCAGGATTGTCCATTCTCTTGGCTCAGGCTCGGGACTTTTTAAGATCAAGAAACAGCCGTAAAAAATCACAGAGATCACTAACAAGTGGTCGCTAATACAAATGTATTTGAATTGTGGTATAGCAGTACATATACAATCTGCTGAGTGGGCCATAGGTGTGACCTAGGAAAGGTGGTGCATCTCGGGTTTCTTTAGCATTTTTAATTTTTGTCTGCCCATGCATACTTTGGGGACTGACTTCATGTAAAGCAGGGTGAACACAGAGCGCCTGTTGAATGCTTGTAAGCAGACAAAAACCAGTTGTGGGATTAGCTTTCTGCCTATGTGCTTCAATTCAGAAGCCTAGAACTGCTGGGTATTTATTGGCTGGCTTTAATGGAAAGCTTCATAGAGAACAGAGGTGATTAAATGTTATAAAAATGTGTATTGTTAAAACAAAAGGAAGACAGTAGCTTACAAACTTTCCCTGGCACAACAGGCATATAAGTGCAAATAACATTGAGGTAATTTTTTGGTTTCATGGTATTTTTATACAGTATTTTTCATCTTAGAAAAGATATCTTTCTGCTTTTGTGATCTCTGTTGCAAAACTGGAGAATGGCAAGAACTAGCAAAAGTTCAGGAATGCTCATAGGCCTACCATCCATCTCTTACATGCTTGAGATATTCTCTCGTATTACCCTGATATTTCTCCTCTTGAAGCTTTGTCCTTCTTTGCTACTTTGTCATGGTGTTCCTCCTCTGGGTAATATGAAGGATGCCCATGATCCACCCACCTACTTTTGGCTGCTCCTTGTTCACTCTCTTTATCTTCAGAACTCTAATCAAAATACGAGTTGCCTTCCTAATTAGCACAGCAGAGTGGCAATCTCAGAGCCATCTTTGTCATAATCCAGCAGTGATAGCAGCAGAGGTATAGATGATACATTTGGGTGGTAATTCCTCAAGTGGAAACTGATTCCCTTGTAAACTGGAAGAAACACAACTTTTGACTGAGCATAACCATATGAGTTAAAGGAAAAATTAATTTCATTTCCAAGTAATGGATCAGAGAGGAAAAAGCAGGCTCTAGCCAGTGGAGTTCCTGAAGAAAACAAATTGTCAGGGATGATGTAGGCTTGTTTGTATTTCTTTGATGAGAGTTAGCACATGTTTTGAGACCTTAAGACTTGCAGAATGGAGTTTCCATTCTTGTGTTGTTCATCACTGCAGGTGCTGGAGACTCACTTGTAGTCAGAAACTTGCTAGGGTTGTGTTGGAGGAAATCTCTTTATCTGAGGGATGTTACAAAGTTGATTTATCCTGATAGCATATTAATACAGTTGCTTTACAATAGTGTGAGGTACTGCTTGTCTTAAAATTTTTGAACAAGTTGACTCTTGCATAGCAAATCCAAAAATGAAGGTTTCCCCAAGGTGTATGTTGTCTCTTTTTTGAGATTCTGTATGTCCAGTCACAGATTCTTTTGAAATCCCAAACTCCTGATTCCTGTATGAAAGGAGTACAGGCGTTCAGTGCAGGGAGATGATCATAGCATTCATTAGAACATAGCTGCTTTACCTTTACCAGTTTTGGTGCCCCAAAAGGAGAAAGATGTGGATAAATCAGAGGGGATTCAGTGAAGGGCCCTCAGAATGGTTGGGGCTGGATCACTTGACTTGCAGATACAGCCTGAGGGAATGGGGCTTGCACAGCCTGGAGTCGAGATCCCTCAGCATCTACAAGGAGGTTATCAACAGCAAGGACCTAAGCTCCTCAGAGGTGTGGGTGGCAGGGCAATCAAACATGTATTTTCTGCCAGTATTCAGTATTGCAGCAATAGATGGAAGAACAACCAGTGGTCCAAAATTTGGTGTATCCTCTAGAAGAGGAAATGGCTTTATGAGGGATATGATGTAATGTGCTCTCCAGACCCAGGCAAAGTCTGTTCTGATTCAGAAAGAAATCAGTTTCTCTTATGTCCGAAAACCAAAAAATTCTTGGTCTTCTAGGTTGCAATAATTTTAGAAACCTGAGTTCAGTTGTTATCCTGGAAAATATCTGTTGTACTTTTCTAACATTTGAATGTCACAGAACACAAAAAATATTCCAACATTGAGTTATAAAAGTTCACCACACCATTTGCTGCTTTTATGATTTCCTTGAATTTTTCTTTTGCAATTCATTTATATTTTATTTCCTTTCAGGTTAGCATCTAATCATTAGCACCCCCTTCAGCAGCAAACACATTTCTGTTTCTGTGTTGCCTAAAACATATACCACTCTTTTAACCCTCCCATCTTTATTTAAGCAATCTTATTTCTAGTGTTAGTATAAACCCATAGTACAAGATCTGTTTTATCTATGAGAAAATACATTTAGGTTCATTTAATATTGTATATTATATACTATTAGATGGTTTCCTAGAAACTTTTACTATTTTGTTGTAAACAAGTACTGTATATACTCTTCACATTCTTGTGTTGCCTTGCAGATGGAAAACAGTAACATATAGAGGCTTCAGTCTTATTTCTTCGTAAAGAGATGGGGATAGTGCTCTAAAAATGAGCAGAGTCAGAATCACAAACTCTGTCTCACTTTCCTTCTTCCAAAGAACAGTTGGTGGAGCTGTGCAAGCAGTGACAGCCACATAGATTGGGATGGGAGGATCAGACATGTATTGCTTCCCTTAGCTTGATACCCTCATCTACTCTGTGTGGATGCACTAGGTTAGGTGGCTTTTAGAGACAAATCTAAATGAGCCAATGGATGTGGACAGCTGACATCATGTAATCTATACATTAACTGGTGTATTTTTGGTTTAGAACAAAAACTATGAAAATATATGCTGGAGAAAGGGAATTTTTCAAGATTATTTTGATAGGTGAGCGACAAGAGGGACAGAAGGCCTTTCCAGAGATATTTTCATTGATGTAAAGTATTGCAGACTGCTGTATTCTTGAAATCAGATGAGAATTACTGTAATGTGTAAATTGTGAAAAGAGCCTCATCCTCTTGGTAAAATCCCAAGTAGTTTGTTTCATTTTATGCTAGACCTGGTGGATGGATAATGGGTATAAAGAAATAGTCCTGATATTTTTCAAGGAGTCTGTGAGGATGAAGACTGAAGCAAAAGACTAATGCCTGAAACCACAAGGACTCGTGTGGCTTTGATGCTCTTGGAAACTGGGCGTAGATTTAGCCCACTGATGAAGATGTGTGTATTTTTTGTAGTGTTTATATCCTGAAATAAATGATGTCATGCAGTGCAAAACTGCTCATTTGGTGTTTCTGGCAGTATCAAAGAGAGGAAGGCTGCAGATGCTTAAAGGGTCATTGTGTCTGCAAGAGATACCTGGGCTGAATCACAAATGAACCTGTGTTTTACGGGCTTGAGATTTCAGTGAGCCTGGGTGAGGGAAATTTAATTAATTCCTTAGTCTTCATGTGCACAGTTTAACAAAGGTGTTGGTAAGAAACCTCTCCTAATCTGAGCAGTGAGCAAATGGCAGTGTTTTATGTCATGACAGTCACTGATGCCTGTTAACAAGAGATCATGACTAGAAAATCAAAATTTCAGTAGCAGATGATGATCTGGAAAATAAACTTATCAGTAGACAACTAGTGGTTTCTTCAGAGTGTATGATTGTCAGACTAACTCATTAAGAGATGGCAAAAAAGATATTTAAACAGATGAAAACTGTATTTATGGCATAAAAAATGAAGGGGAGCAAGCAAAAATATATATATAAGCAGTTGTTACCTTTGAATGATGACAAAGTTTGAGTTCTGGAACCTGAAGTTGTCACTGGTGCAGTTGAGAGCCTCTGGGTGAGGATTAAGGGACAAACAAATAAAGCAGATACCATTGTGGGATGATAGGCCACTCGGCTAGGATGATGTCCTGGGATGACCGTAGGATACTGTATTCCCTATCATCTGCTCTCTGTCCAGACATGAACCCTGTGCCTTTCTGTACCTGTAAAAGAGAGGGGGAGGAAGGTGGTGGAATTCCTTCCGCACTGTGTTCAAAAACAAAGATAGCTGCTAGCTGCTTCTGCCTGGCTGCTCCGCTTCTGCAGCAGGGGAGAGAGTTACATTCCTTTTGCTCTTCAGCTAGCTTCTTGTTCGTTAGCTAAAGTATGGAGTCCTGGGACTTTGGTTTCTTCTTCTTCTCTTCTGGACTGTTCAAGAACGCCATAACACACTGGGAGATCTTACACCTCGGCCTGGAGGAGCCCATGGCAAACCCCAGCTCCAGAGAGGAGAAAGCCGCACCCACAAAGGACTCTGAAATCTACTCAGGTTCTCTCCACGGCAAGAAGTTTTATTATTTAGCATTATTCTCCTTTTTTTCATGCCTGTGTGCACTTTACTTGTTAAATAAATAGTTTTTCTTCTTTCACTTTCCTCCGAGAAAAGTTCTCTCTGAACCTGGTGGGGGAGGGGTGGCCATAACTTGCCTTCTGTCAGAGGACATTCATTTTGGACGTTCCTCCGAATTTGTCTCAAACCGGGATGGATGATGACACTGATGAAGTATTTAAGGAATTGTACTGGTTTGAAAGCAAACCAGTGAGAGACTCCAAGTCAGAAATACAATTTAAAAGAAAAAAAAATAAATGCAATAGTACAAGAAAAACCACTGACAGTCAGAATACAACCTGACATGCTGTTAGTTAGGGTGGTGGTAGCAGTCCAGATGAAGTGGTCTTATTGAAAGCAGTGATCCCGCAGAAAGGTCTAGTAGCTCTTGTCCTCTGGAAATCCAGTGGGTAAGGGCTGCTTGTGCTGCTCCAAACCCCAGGTTATATCCAGGTGGGAATGCCCCTGGGCAGAGCATCTCACAATGGGCTGGTGTTATTCTATGAGTCATGTGGTGGGTCCTTGATTGCCCATTAAACAGAGATAGCTGCCAGAGGGAGTTATCTATGAGTCATGTGGCAAGGCATTGATGGGCCCACTAACAAAAGATAGTTGGAGGGAGGAGGCAAGGAAAACACTGCCCCACCTGGTTTCAACAGCTCCTGAAGATGGTGGTAGAATATATACTTTTGGGCACATCTTACATTGCAACCTAGGACAGGAATTAAGGGATAGTTCTAAATCATCCATCGTTGTCCTTATGAGGGACTTCAACTTGCCAAATGTTAACTAGGATCACTACAAAGCTAGCAAAAACAGGTTCAGAAGATTGCTAAAACACCTGGATGACAACTTTGTGGTACAGGTACTAAGGGAACTGGCTGGGAAAGATACCCTCCTATATTTGATGCTGGCTAACAAGAGGATCTCATCAAGTGATGGTTGGTGGCCTTTTTGGTGACAGAGACCATGAAGCAGTTGAGTTTAAAATCTCTGGTGACAGGAGGAAAACTGCCATCAAAGCTTCAGCCCTGGATATGAGGAGACCAGACTTCAGGCTGCTCAGGGAACTGGCAAGTAAGGTCTCCTGGGAAAACACTTTTGAAGATGCTGGTGTCCATCAGTGCTGGTTGCTTTTTTGGCACCAGCTCCTAAGGGCACAGGAGCAGGCAATTTCAAAATGTCAGAGGTCCAGAAGGCAAGGCAGATGGCTGGCTTGGCTGAGCAGGATCTTCTTCTGGAGCTAAGGCAAAAAAAGCAAGTGGAAGAAAGGTCAGGTGACATGGGATGACTACAGAGATGGTGATCACCACTGTAGGTAGAAAACTCATGCAGCTGAAGCTCAATTAGAGTTGAAGCCACCCGGTACTACGGGGGACAATGAAAAGTGTTTTTCAAAGGGCGATCCAGTAATAACATTAGGCCGCTACTTGATGAGGATGGTCACCTCACAAATGGGGACCTAGGAAAAGCAGAGATGTTTAATGCTTTCTTTGCTTCAGCATTGATGATGGCCTTTGGGGGTCCCAGAGCCCTGAACATGGGTGGACCATGGCTGTGAGAATGATAAACTCCCAGTCAGCCTCAAATTTGTGCAAGATTTGCCGCCTGTCAGTCTGTGGAGTTTGATGACATTCATCCATGAGTACTCAAAGTGCTGGCTGATGTCTTTGCAAGACCTCTCTCAATGATTTTTGAACAGTCTTGGTGATCCAGAGAGGTCTCAGTTGACTGGAAGCTGGAAAATGTCCCAGTTTTCAAGAAGGGCAAGAGGGATGACCCTGAAAAATACAGGCCTGTCAGTCTCACTTCAATGACTGCTAAAATTATGGAGAATATTGTTCTGGGAGTTAGTGAAAACCACCTGAAAGACAATGTTGTTGGTCACAGCCAGACTGCTTCTTGAGGGGAACGTCCTGCTTAAGAGACTTATTTTCCTTTTATGACAATATAATCCACCCAGTTGATTAAGGGAAACCAGTTGATTTAATCTTTTTGGATTTCAGTAAAGCTTTCAGTGCTGTCTCTCACAGTGTCCTTCTGCACAAGATGTCCAGCTCACAGCTGGATAAACACATCATGTGGTGGGTGAGCAACTGGCTCATGGCCTCGCACAAAGGGTGACAGTGAATGGGGTGGCATCAGACTGGGACCTGTCACAAGTGGGGTTCCAGAGGGCTCCAACCTCGGCCCTCTGCTCTTCAAAGGCTTCATAATGACTTCAACACATTGTCCATACTGATATACTGAATGTTTGGTGATGACACTGAATTGGGATGAGCTGTTGGCTCCCTTGAAGGCAGAGATGCCCTACAGAGAGATGTTGATAAATTAGAGGACTGAGCAATCACCAATCATGTGCAGTTTAAGAAGAGTGAGTGCCAGACTCTGCACCTGAGATGGGACAACCCCGGATGTACAGACAGACTGGGAAATGAGAGGCTGGAGAGCAGCCCTGTGGAAAGGGACCTGGGGGTCCTGGTCCATGGCAGGTTGAACATGAGCCACCGGTGCCCTGGCAGCCAGGAGGGCCAAGTGTGTCCTGGGGGGCATCAGGCACAGCATCGCCAGCTGGGCAAGGGAGGGGATTGTGCTGCTCTGCCCTGCACTGGGGCGGCCTCACCTCAAGTGCTGGGGGCAGTTCTGGGTGCCACAACATAAGAAAGATATAAAGCTGTTAGAGAGAGTCCAAAGGAGAGCAACAAGGATGGTGAAGGGCCTTGAGGAGAAGCCATATGAGGAGCAGCTGAGGTCACTTGGTCTGTTCAGCCTGGAAGAGACTGAGGGGAGACTTCATTGCAATTAAAATTTCCTGATTTCCTTGTGAGTGGAAGAAGAGGGGCAAACATCAATCTCTTCCCTGTCGTGCCCAGTAACAGGACCCAAGGGAATAACCTGAAGCTGAGTCAGGGGAAGNAGGCTTCATAATGACTTCGACACATTGTCCATACTGATATACTGAATGTTTGGTGATGACACTGAATTGGGATGAGCTGTTGGCTCCCTTGAAGGCAGAGATGCCCTACAGAGAGATGTTGATAAATTAGAGGACTGAGCAATCACCAGTCATGTGCAGTTTAAGAAGAGTTAGTGCCAGACTCTGCACCTGAGATGGGACAACCCCGGATGTACAGACAGACTGGGAAATGAGAGGCTGGAGAGCAGCCCTGTGGAAAGGGACCTGGGGGTCCTGGTCCATGGCAAGTTGAACATGAGCCACCGGTGCCCTGGCAGCCAGGAGGGCCAAGTGTGTCCTGGGGGGCATCAGGCACAGCATCGCCAGCTGGGCAAGGGAGGGGATTGTGCTGCTCTGCCCTGCACTGGGGCGGCCTCACCTCAAGTGCTGGGGGCAGTTCTGGGTGCCACAACATAAGAAAGATATAAAGCTGTTAGAGAGAGTCCAAAGGAGAGCAACAAGGATGGTGAAGGGCCTTGAGGAGAAGCCATATGAGGAGCAGCTGAGGTCACTTGGTCTGTTCAGCCTGGAAGAGACTGAGGGGAGACTTCATTGCAATTAAAATTTCCTGATTTCCTTGTGAGTGGAAGAAGAGGGGCAAACATCAATCTCTTCCCTGTCGTGCCCAGTAACAGGACCCAAGGGAATAACCTGAAGCTGAGTCAGGGGAAGGAAGGTTGGATATTAGGAAAAGGTCTTCCCGCAGAGGATGGTTGGGCACTGCAACAGGTTCCCCAGGGAAGTGGTCACAGCACCAAGCCCAACAGAGTTCAAGAAGAGTTTGGAAAATGCTCACAAACACATGGTGTGATTCTTGGGGATGGTCCCTTGCAGGACCGGGAGTTGGACTTGATGATTCTTGTGGGTCCCTTTTAACCCAGGATGTTTTGTGACTGTGAAATAGTAAAATACAGACAAATTCATTGTATATGCTTAACATCAACATTTTTAACAAGGTGTCATGGGTAAAAAACAAACAAGAAAGCAAGCTCCCAGACTTTCTATTTTTTATCTGGAGTAGATTAAAACTGTTACATTTGAAAACCAGGTAGGGCTTGTATGTATGGAGATAAAAGATAAAATTCAAGGAAAATATTTTTTTTGTCTTCAGAATTCTCCACTGGTAACAGAATTTCATGTTGAATTTTCAAGGAAGCTATTTTTAAGTATGCAGAAAATCTTAATGACTTGAACCAAAATCCCAGATAAAAATATACTGACGATCTGGAACACAGAATCTAAATTGGCACTTTTAACTGAGCTGAGACAAATTGGGATGATGGTTGCCATGCTTTCCTGCAAATTCTTTCCTTTTCTAGCTTTCTGTTTTCTTGTTGACATCCCAGATGTGTTTTCCATTTTTCCTCTTTTTTACTGTCCAGTTTTAATTTCATAGGTGACCCAATCTTTGTCTTTCTGTCTGTGCTGTTATATCAACACATAGCATTTTATAATTTAATTTCTCTTTTTTCTGATTTGTCTTTCTGCAATTTAAAATCCTTCCTTTGTGATATTTGCTGCTTATTAATAAATAGTCAAAAGTTATATTTCCATTTTTCCTTAAAACTTTTAATTTTTAAGTCCCTTCTGCCCCAGTAAACAGCACCGCAGGTCAGCTTGTTGTTACTAAGTGTGATTTACCTTTACCCAAGGTCTTAAACCAATAATCAAGTTACCAGAGTTTTCAAAAGTTACCATGAGTCAATCAAACTGTGTTAATATCCATGTGTGTGCTGACAGTCTGAGACAATAGTGAGATGATTTAGAGTCATGCTGCTTGCAATCATTTTCTTGGTGTATTTTTCTTCCTTTGACACCTGTCTCCAAGTTATTCCACTGGCAATATCTTAGTTCTGTCATTACTGTGACTTCTCTCTGTAGCTCAAAATCATTAATAGTTTAATGCCGTTCTCTAGATCCAATTAATTGTCTCAAAAGATCAAATTCCATTTCTTTTCCTTTAATTTGGGGCATTTTTTTGTTTTGTTTTTTAAAGTTCTCAACGATGTGATTATATTATCGATAAAACTTTTTTTTTAAATGAATTTGGAGACTGCCTTCTATTTCTGTCCTTGCCCTCTTCCTCAAAAGCCCTTTCTCTTATTTCATAAATGTGAGAATCTCTCTGTCAGAATACACAGAGCTACCAGATTATCCTCCTTCAGAGGCTTTCACAGAACTAATCTCTGCCATAATACATATAGGAAACTTACTTAAAGAACAACCCACTGTGGTTATGCAAGGCATGAGTCATAATGCTGGTATTGAATATTTTAAAATGCTTTATTTTCTATTGCATTGCTACCTGGATCCCTTTGTTACTCCTTTGTTGTCTTTTTCTGCTCATATTGTCTCGGCCTTTAGATTGCAAGCTCGTTTAGGCAGTGTTTGTCATTCACTTTGTGACTGTGCAGTGCCTAGCACAATATGGTCTCAAGGAGATCCCATCTTAGATGTTTTTTGAAAAAAAACAGGTAAACTAACATATCAGAGCATCCCACAGATTTGGGAAAAGTTTAGCTCTGACTGTGAGGGCTCTATTTGTTTGCTACCTAGGCTGAGCTCTGGAGCTGCCTTTTTGCATATTTTCAAATATTTTCTGAGGGTTGTCATGAAAAGACCAACATTCCTCTAAAAATACCTACCCATTCCACTTTTTCCCAGTGAAACAATATAGAAGCAAACATTTAGGCTAATATCATGAAATGTGAGAGCAAATGTGTAGGTTGACTTGGTGTGGGGTTTTTGTTGTTTTGATTTTTCCTGATAAAGTACCTGGTACAGCTGTTTACCTGGTTCCTGAATGCCAGTATCTTGTCTTTTGCCAACCTAAGAGCTATTTTAAAAAACTCTGCTTTCAGACAGCTGTCGATTGGATTAGCGCCTTGCAAACCTGTTAATGGTGAGCTGGATACTGTGATCAAGCTTGCCAAAGTCATGTTAAGGGTAAAGAGAAGAGTGATTTCCTATATAATCTCCTTTTTAATCACATTGCCACCCTAAAGCTCCCAGCTGTTCTGAAATTTCAGTCCTGCAATTTTAACATCCCCCATGGCTGTAGTGCTATAGCAATTCCGCATTAGCTTTAAAGAACAACAAAACCATTCTAATCAACATTGTTTCTTTAAATGTAAAGATAGCAGAGTATTTCAGTGCCTACTGTAGGAGCTGGTAGCCCTCCTTGGATAGTAATTGTCTATTTATATGTAAATTTTGTGGCACTGCACTGTAGGGTCCATGCCAAGAACCAGGGAGGACATCAGGGCTGGACTTTGCCAGGTTGTGAAGCATCCGTAGCCCTTACAAAAGGAATTAACAACTCCTGCTTGATATTGCCTTAATGAAAACATGGACTCTCCTTTTTCCTGTGCCAAAAGATATTTCTTCAGTTTGCCGTACACTTCAAATATACCTTGCAAACAATTAATTGAATTAAATTTGTTCTTTCTATAAATTCTACCCTCAAATAATTAACATCCGTATAATATTGTATAGCATTCTCAGAGCAGCATTTGTGTTTTCTTCAATGTAATTCAAAATAATGACATTGTTTAGGCATCTGGAGAAAACTTCATAAATAAGAAATTTTCACGTTCACCACCTGTGGTCCGTCTGCCAAACTGAGGTCCCCTCTACACACGGTGCATTTATGGGAGTGATTCTGACTTCTGATTGTAGCTCATATTATTCAGGTTGATCAGTTTAGGATGAAATGACAATCTGTATTCCCTGTTGGCATATTATTATGTGCCAGTGTCAGCAGTTTCACTTCATGCTAAACTTTGACATTTCACATTTTGCCTTTGTTCTGAATCAATTTTAAAAGCTTTTAAGTGGAATAAACGTTTTATGGAAATAACTTTTTTTTTTACTGTAGTTCATAGCAAACAAGGAGTTGCACATCACAAGGACATAAGATACCATCTCAAATCATGTCCTAGCAGGACGTGTAGTGACATTCTTACTACTGCTACAGGATAAAAAGATAAGCAGTTAACAGTATCTCCTTATAAATTCTGAATATTGGAATGATTTGTTGCCCTTATTGGCACAGTGAGGCCTGAGCTTTCCATATTCAAAGTATAAATCAAAGGAAGACATAAAGGTATTTCTCCTTTTGGATTTAAAAGTCTCATTAGCATCAAGTGAATGAAAAGGTAAAAAATATATCTCAGAGGAGACCCCACTATTATAAATGAAGGGTTTTATGTATGTGTGCAGTCACATATATTTCTTTATTCCTAGTAAAATCTCAGTGCATGTTTGCTTACTGTTTCATGCCTTCATTTAATAAATAACAATGTGAGAAGTCTTTACTTGAAGGAACTTGTTTGATCTTTCTAAGAAGAGAATTACTTGAGAATTTTCAGTAATCTGGAAAATGATGTGTTGTAAAGATATCCAGTTCCTCAGTGGATTACCCTGTTTAAGTCAGTCATGGTACTCAGATTGCTTTTATTTTTTAAGGGAAAAACACAATAGAAAAGCCACAACTGAATTGGTGAGAGTAATGATGGCAGCATTGAGGCAGTGAGAATTTATCAGTCAAAATCTGTACTTAAGCTCCAACTGTACTGATAAAAATTAAACATGGGTACAGAAAACCAACAAGAAAAATAAGAGATCTAGAGGCACTAGCTAATTTGCCTAAATAGTTTCTACCTGCAAGTAAACGGAAATAATAAAAACTACATGTTTTACTTGGTGGACACAGTTTCCTGAAGATGACACATTTCTACAGTACTAAAAAGTCAGACATTTATGGTCTTCACAGAAAAGGAGCTCAAATATGATCACATATGACCACTGGCAGTGTGAAAAGTATGAGTTTGCACTATAAGAGTAGCTCATAGAAGCTACTCTAATATAATAAGAGGTAAGATGGTAAATATTTGTCAAGCATGTTATCAAAACAAGAATTTTTTTTCAAACAAACTGGGCTTGTAGACCTGACAAATAAGGAAGAAAATAAAAAGAAGAATAAATAGATGGAGTAATAATTAATATGAATTATCTCACTTTTATTAGACAGTTTCCCATGAAAGATGAGGAATTGGGGGCTGTGGTAACATATATTACATACAGATATTACTGCAGCTCTTCCATATTGCTGTGGGAGGAGATGGAGACATGAAAAATTTCACAAAGGCTGAATTTCAGGAGCTCTTGCAAAAAGATTTTTACTGTTCTCCAGAGTAACCCAAAAAAACTTCAGTAACCCAGGGAGGAAATGCAGTTTCCTTGGTTGACATGAATGACATCCACTTGTCATTGGTTTTTTGAATAGTCAAGGTATTTCTATTATAATTTCATCATAGTTTTTGTATAGGTTTAGGGTTTTTTTTCATCTTAATGTGATTGAATGCATTCTTAGCTCATATAAAAATACTCAGAGATTTACACAATTAATTACATGTAATTGTATGCTCCTCCTTTTCCTAGGTTATCCTGCTGTGAGTTTTTTTGACATTCAAAAAGCAAAGAAGCTTCCAGCTTTCCCCTTCCACAAATAATTTACATGACCACGTTTGTACCACAGAGAAAATAAATTTATTATTGAGTTTGAATCATTCAATTTGTCAATATAATTAAAATAAATTCAATCACTCTGATTTTTTGGATGTGTGTTGGGACTGTGACCAACCTAAGACATGACAAGCACTGTAAATGATCTCTGTGGTGTGAAAGATGAAATTCCAATTTTAGCAATTCTAGCCTGACCCAAAAGACATTTTCCCCGCTTAGGGGAGATAAGAATTATGTTACTGTGCTTCATGATTCTTTTTTATAGGCTGAGGACCAGTTAGGTAGCATCCCTTGTGGACATCAGAATGAAGAATAGTAAAAGTGATGCTATGCCACTTGGTCAGCATCAAATATGATGTGCTTGCCATGGAAGTGCTGTAGAAAGGAAACACCCACACTGTTATGTGATTGCCTATCAGCCTTAATGGCTGCTTTCTTTGTTGGCCTCTTACTTAATGGTAGTGTTGCTTCGGGGTTAGTTTGTGACACTGTCCCTCCTGGCAGCAGAGTGGCACCAAGGAACTGCAGTGCTGGTGGGGAAGGGTTTGGATGTGCCCTTTCCAAGGAGGATTTGGTGCTGAGAGACTGCAGACTGTCCTGGGGGCTGGGACTCTCTGGGGGAGCTCGTCACAGTCTCAGGTTTCATTAGTGCTGTGATAACATCAGTGGTTTTGTCCACAGATCACTGGTCTGTCAGCCATAACTTTTAAACTCTGCACTAAACTTCTGTCTGCTTGTTGGTGCTCATCTTTTCCCGCTATTTCCATTTGCAGCTGTGTCAGAAGTTGTGGCAAAGGGAAATTTTAAAGAATAGCAAAATTTGTCTGGCTTTGGGGAGGTTACAGGGCCTCTGTATATTTTCTAATTAGACAAGATATTTTTAAAAATTCAATAAGCTTTGAGTGTGTTTTATTTTGATTTCTGCTCCTTTTGCTGTAGCTCAGGAGACATTTTAGTTTTGAACAATCACTGTAACTTAGCAGATGTGTCTGAACTCCTGAAAAGCAAAATATTCCTTGGAGAATAATTTTCTTTATGTCAGTTCAAAGACAGCTTATTAAATTCTACGCTGTAACTACTATGGGCTTCAGGAAAGAAAAAAGTAAAACATTTTAAATTTAAAAATTAGCTTTATTTTGAACTGTGAGTTTAGTAACAACTGTTGTTTGCTCTAATAATGGTGAAATGTAGGCTGCTGCATCACTTGTGATGGGCAATTTCATTGTTATACAGACACAAACCATGGCAGGATTCGATCATTCCTGGGATATGCTGACATACTGCAACACGTGCATGACTGCTGTTCTCCCTGTAATCTCTAGTTGCTGTTTTTCTTGTAAATCTGAATTTATATCAAAGGCGGCCGCTGCAGTCAGCGACAATGATCTTTTTCACCTGGATTGTTGCACGTCCCTCAGTAAATAGGAACACCCTAGGAAAACCTGCCTTAGCATCTTCCTCCTGTGTCAGTTTATTACAGGGTAGAGGGTAATTCTGGAAAAGCAGAATAGTGAAATTCAAGGTTTTATTTGGCTTTTGTCATATTAGGATCTAATATTTATGTGTTACGTGGCATGTGGGAGTTATTCTTTGCTTCTTTCCTCTGCTAATGTCAGAAAAAATATAAGCTGTAAGCAGGGGGTTAAATTCCCACTCAACAGGCATATTTTTGGTTCCTGTAAGGGAGCTGTGAGTGGAGCTCAGCGCTTTGCAGCGGAGGGCAGCACTCCGTGGCAGAACCAAGCATCCAAGGGAAACGTGGCTGGCAGCAGACATCCGTGACGGGAACGAGACGCTGTACCAGCTCTTGCAGTTTCACAGGGACCTCGCGTTTTCCAGCTGTTTACCCTTGAGATGTAAAATGGCAATTTGGCATAGGCTATCAGCCCGGTGTGATGTGAGCATCTGCGTAAAAGGCTGCACATATGGAGCATGCCCAGTGGTATGAACAGCCTGTTACCCCACCCCCAGCCAATCTAGGAAGAGATGAAATGAACTTTGCACTTGCAAATGTCACTGAATACATTTTGCACAGGATTTTAAAAGGTTCTTTTACAAGCACTATTTTTAACAGCCAAATCCGCCCCCCAAAACAGAAAGGAAAAAGCCCTAGGTATTTTTCTGTGATCGATCTCAGTTTATGATCAGCTGAAGCATCTCTCACAATATTTATGAAGCCGGTTTTATTTTATGTTTCTATCATTGAAGTTGAGATTTTTGGAGGTGGTGTGGATTTTTGCGTATTTTTGATTTTTTTTTTTTTTTCCCCTACTGGCATGAGAAAATTTGAAAATTTAATTGCAGTAGAATACTTGGAAACAGTGGGGCTGGAAGCTTGAAAGGCAGAGGGAAGAGAAGGAAGGCTCTCACAGCAGAGCATGGATAGGAAAGGAGCTGTGATTCTGCAGTGCTCAGTGTGCACATGTTTTATGAGATCAGTGCCGGGCGCTGCAGCTGCGGACAGTAACTGAGCTGTCTGGCTAATGAAGGCCACCTGGATCAGGCTTCTGAAAAGAGCCAAAGGAGGACGTCTGAAGAATTCTGATATCTGTGTAAGCCCTGCATTTTCCTTATCACCTTATATTGTATGTATTGCAAAGAGGGAGAGAAAAAAGGCGGCGAGGAGAGGACAGTTGTTTTCATTCTGATTGAATTACCAGAACACTGTTTTGTATGCAGGGAGATGCAGAGGGAAAGCAGAGCTGTCATTATTTATAGAGCTGTTCTGGCATTGTGGCTGCTTCCATTGTGGTGATACAGGGACATGTGTTGAGTCCAGACGGATTTTATTAGTTGGAAGTTGATTTGTGGTCATTTGCATGTTTTGCTGAGGGGCAGAGATGGATATGAGCCATTTGCAGTTCTGATGGGGAAAGTGTGTCAGGTAAAGAGGCTGCCCTAAAATGAAAATGCATAGCAGAGGTTAAATCTTTTAGTAGTGGTATTGTGTAATGGTAATTATTGATACTAAATTTGCATTTTGATTATAGAAAGTCTGTTTTCTTGCTGTTTCTGTCACTGTTTAGAGTTGTAATTTTTGTGGAACCATCCTTGAAGCTGCTGTGTGTCCTTCAGCCTGCACTGCACCAGTGCTGTAAGTCTACTGTCTCTGCTTGCTGTAAAGCACACAAATTAGAGTGTAGGGATAGGGCAGGAAATAAAACACTGGAGGAGACACCTGCACTTTTTGAAAGTTTCCAGAAGAAAACATTTACCTAGACATAATTTCTTCTAAGTGAATTTCCCTTTTGGGCAGTTAGTCTCTTTTCAGGGATACAGAAGTAAGAGAAAAGGCAAGGTGTATAACCACTTCTACTTTTTTT
>VYXC01003877.1:1433732-1590733 GCA_013397175.1 Platysteira castanea
TTTTTTAACATTGGAAGAACTTGTGACATATTTTTCCTTTTCTTTTGCAGGGTTCGGCGGACTCCTACACCAGCCGTCCATCTGATTCAGATGTATCTCTGGAAGAAGATAGGGAAGCAGTGCGGAGAGAGGCAGAGCGACAGGCCCAGGCACAGCTGGAAAAAGCAAAGGTAAGGTGTTGTTTCATGTTACAAACTCATAAAATGCTTGGCTTTAAAGCAGGGGTTGAAACTAGATGATTTTTAAGGTCCATTTTCACCCGAACCATTCCATGATTCTTTGTCATCTCATCAATTAGTGATAAAATGTTTTTAATGTGTTAACATACAGATTAGATCTCTTATAAACATTCCAGACAGCAGTTGAAAATATATACTCCATGAAAAATCACTTAGAATCAGTTTTCTGTAACAGGCTTAGGACTAGTGTATTTCAGAACATTCTTATTTAAATGTGTGCATTTCTTCTTTTATTAAATATAAACATTTTTTGCAGGGTATGGGGTCAAAGCTATGAGTTCTTATTGAAGATGTTTGTGAAAGTTTGCTCATGGATTGCTAGGGCACTTAATGCTTTTGCAGTGTCAAAAAACAGCTCTCAAGCATCCTGTTAATCTCCCTTCAGTGAAGGATCAGTCCCTACAAATCATATGTAAATAGGGAGAATCTTTTATAAGGGTATTTTTTTCCTAAAGACTTCACTGACTTTCTTTACAGTTTGTGTGTTAAGTGACCCCGTGAGTCATTTTCTGTAGGTCTTCTTAAGATTTCTCTTCTCTCTATACTCCTGGCAAATAGTGGCAATGTAGTAAGAAAACACTAAATGAGCTTTAGGTTTTTGCTGTGTGTTTATGTATTTTCCATGTGATGCATTTAGGACTGTGAAGGTTTTAGCAGTGAAAGTGATGGGCTTGTTTCTCTTTCATCTGTGCTATAACACTAAATACTGTTGCACCTGTAAAAATTGTGCTAATCTTAATATCATTCATTTATCACTTCATTCCAGTTTTTCTTTTTTCGTATGCTACCTGCCAAGTTTAAATGTATTACTGTTTTCCAAAATCTGATTTTTGTTCTAATATCTTAAGTACACCATTGAGATGCCCCCTTAGAGCTACCTGATCTGCATTTTTCCCTCACTTTCTCTCTGACGCCTCTCGTCCATTTTGCCTTGTTTTTTAATTCTTTATCTCCCTTCCATCTCCTATTCCATTTAATTCTCCACTGCCAGCTTTACCTCTGCTCGTTTATGCCACCTGTTTTACAAGGGCTCTTCAGAAATCCATGAGTCCAGATAACTGAGCTCTGTAGCTGATCTTATGCCAAGGACCAGCACAAGCAGACATCTTCATAGGGCCAGAAAACCTGAATAGGGAAGCCAAAAATGTTTGGTTTTTTTTAATGTAATTGTCAACAGATATTTAGGAAGAGCTCCTACGGCAGCTTTTTAATGAGCTGCTGGAGTGTGCCAAGTGTAGGAGATGCTGAACATCTCTTTGAAGTTGGATCTTGCTGTCCTGGGATCAATGTAGGAGAAACTCAACAGAAGCAGCTCACTTCTTCCCTTCAGCCCTGTATCTCAGAGATTGCTGATTGTAGTCAGGGCTTTCAGTTTTATCAGGTGTGGATTTTGCTAGTTTGAGGTTTTTTTTGCTTCTGGAAAAGATGATAAGGGCTGCCCTGAAATTCAGGTGAAGTTTTGAATTTTATCAGTAAACACACAATCTTTAGAAGAAGAGTTGAAGTAATAGTATCTTGCAGACTAATCAGGGTAGCAGTGCAGTGCTTACTGCTGAACTGATGCATCTCTTAGCAATGAGTAAATCTATGCGAGTGTTGCTATGGGAATTTGGCTTAGTGATGCTGGCTTGAATACATGGACAGTCCTTATGTAATATTCATGACCTCTAGCACAGCTGCCATTGTAGTTTGTAGAGAAACTGCTAGCAGACCCTGGCTTCTAAAAGCTATATTTCTGTACATAAAACCAACGTTCCCACTCCAGCTGGCATGAGATACAGTCTCTAGGTCTGACACCGTCTGAAACTGTAAGACAACTTGTTAACAGTCGAAGTAGTAAAGGCACTGCCAAAATCAACCTGCTGTAACAATGGGTTATTCCAGCCATAGAAAACACAAAATTAGTTATTTAAATATTTTTATTTCTTTTGAATAGATTAAGGCTGGAATTAGATTAACATTTTTGTTTTTCTAGTCAAATGTTAAAAGTCATTCCAGGCTGTAAAGTATGGAAATCATTTTATGTAGATGCTGTAACAGTGTAATATTTAGCCTAGTGTAATATTTAAATTATTACTATTAAATAAAATATTATGTACAATTGGTGCCTTTGTTTGAAATAAGTGTTTAGAAATGTGTTTAAATTAAGCCTAACTCGGTAGATGTGAAATATGACAGGGTGTGGTTTTTTACCTTTGTTGATGATTCAGTCCTTCACCTCCCTGAAACACAGTAAAATTAATGAAGTGGTGGCTGCTGGTGGTGCCTCCTGGCTGCCGTCAGCCCCCAGAACTGTTTGCCACAGCCTCCCCATGGCTGCCTCACCTCTGCCCTGACCAACTTCCAGGCAGAACCAAGTGACAGAGCTGCTTTAACTTTTGCCTTTTCGTATTGTAAGAGGAAGTGTTGATCCTAAATAAAATCATTACAATTATATTTGTCACAGGAATTAGAAGAGGGTGACACAATGAATAATGCAGTGGTGGAGGAAAGATGATAGTGAATTAAGGTTAGATAAAAAACTATTGAACTGTGTCACACAGTTAATGAAAACAGTTTAATGACACTCATTTTCCTTTGGTATAGCTAGGGAAAACACGTTGAACTGAAGGTAAAAATATAGTCATAGAGCACACAATGCCAAATTGTTAGGACAATTTTAAGATTTTTAAATTCGGATTTTTATAATGTCTAAGTGTTTGTGTGACATGAAGCTGGAATGTATCTCTGATACCCATCCAAACAGGGAAAATAAAAGCAAAAAAGCTTGTAGGGAAATGCACATTCTGACCACTTTTATCTATTTATTTAATACAAGCATTGCCTCTCTGGAAAATGGTTAAGCATATTTTGCTGACTCACTTTGGCATGTGACTTACTGTAAGGAAGGTGGGGCCACGGGCGTGTGTTCGGAGTCGTCCAGGGACAGAAAATTAAGAGAGAGCTGATGAGGCTACCTGCAGGCCAGCGTCTGCTCCTGAGGGAAACAGATCTGAAATGAAGCTGTTAAGCTCGAAGCTGAGATGGAATGTTCTTGATTAGAATAGTTGAGCAATAAAATTGCAAAGACCCTGAGTTTTTTTGTTGTTGTTGTTGGTTTTGTTTGGTTGGTTTTATATAGGAAAAAAAATTTCAAGGCATTGAGGATTTCCTCAGTATTCTCCTCACAGAACATAGCATGTGCTAAATCTAGGATAAAGAGAGAGGGCTTGTGTTGTTACCAGGTAGGGTATGCTGATAGTATCCACAACCAAGGGGTTGTAGTGCTATTTTACTGAGTTTTCTATTTCCATAAAAACATGAATCTTAAGCATTCACAAGCCAAAAAAACAATGACATTGATTGTGCTAGAACTAATAATTCATAAATTGTCATTTCTACAGTCAAAAAAGCTTTTTAGTTTTGAAGGATGATGATTCAAAATAAATTATAAGAAATAAAGATTTTTTTTGTTCATTCTTTGCAAGTATTCATTTAAATACTCCTTAAAATATTACACCAAGTGAGAGGGATGAGATCAAAGGAAAACTGAACTATTAATGAGAACTTTAAATCTAGTACTAACTGAGCTAAAGTTTGTACATGAGAAAGGGGACTTCAGGAATATTTTGCCTTCTCCAGTACTGGTAAAATCAATTAAAATATTCCATTGATTTGTTTTGCTACAAGCGCTTCATATGTTTTGAACCTAGTTTTTGACTGAGATATAATTAGATGTTCGGTAAACCTTTATTCTCTTCTGCAAAAGTAGCTTCTTTCTTCTCTTCAGTCTCTTCAGATTTTTAAATTTTGCCTTTTTTCTTCCCATGGCTTTAGAGCTCCTTATTCAGAAACAGTTTTCACCAGAGATCTGTAGAATATTTTCAGCATTTTAGAAAATTATTTTTTTCCCAGTTATTTCTAGTACATTGGGTACTGAAAGTGCCAGTTAATAATTCAGGTTGTGTTTCTCACCTGGGACTAAAAGACAGCTCTTTGTTCTCTGTTAAGGGTTGTTTTCAACACCCTGTGGTCCTAAAACTTCTTAAATGACTATCAAAATCAGATAATTTCTTTTTGAAGGGATCTGACTTTTGGCCTTTGAGAAGTCAGTAATTATGTTCATTACAGGAAATCTCAATTCCCTTCAGCTTTGCTTTGTTTGCGCTCCACCTAACGCTCTACTGCTAGCATCCTCTTAGAAGTTTGCAAAAATTTGAAATATATGTAGTTCTAGATTTAAATGCCATTAAAATAATTTTTATGTTAAGATGGTGAACCACTGAAATTTTGATACTAAATGTCCCTTTGCTGGATCTGAGAGAATGATATAAGCTGTCACGTTTTGCTTTTTTTGATATATGCTGTAGTAATGGTGATGGCTTGTGACTGTGAGTAATAATGCAGTGTCTTAAGTGTAATGCATTGCCTCCATGCATGGTTTGGGGACCACAGCTTTGAAATGTGTAGCAGGCTGGGATAATGCCTACACAGCTCTGCGAGGCTGAGGGCATGAAAAAGATTGTCAGATGTAATTATCCAGTGCAGTGTGCCAAGACTAGTTATTTGAGTATTTATTCACTTGCAGACAGGTTTCACAGCCTCGGAATGACCCCATGCTGCTAGCAGGCAGCTGCAAAGCTAGTTGAGGTATGTCTGCTGAAGCTGCAGTAGCATTTTTGACAGGCCAGAAGTGCCCATCTCCTTGATGTGCATCCTTATATTATGTCAGCTTGTTCCCTCATGGAGATTCTTTCTGTTTTCTCTCAATTACGAGAACATCATGGTGCTGAACAGCACACAAAGCTGTAGCAACACTGGATAGTACTTTGTGTTAGCTGTTCTGTCTGGTAATTTTTTTTCATTGGTTTCTTCTTATTTGCCCTTTTGTTTTAGAATACTTTTATTGCATATAATCATTTAGATCACTAATGTTGTGTGCCATAGTTGCTGGGATCATGTGAGAGCTGGCACAGTGCTCTAGCTGGAAAAAAGAATGGGTTGTTGATCCCAAAGTACAGTTGCAAATCTGGTTGTTGCTTAGCTGCAAGTGAATTCTGCATTACTGGATCTGCTCAAATCAGGTTACAGATACTCTTTTTCTTCATTAATTGCTGCTGCTTAGGAGTGTAACACTGGGATGTGAAGCAGCTTCCTTTATACTCCCTGTGACCTACAGGTTTTTCTTTTGTATTCATTATCTATTTTGTCTTCAATTTGAGTGTATATACTTGTTCTACGCTAGTGCCTACTATTATATTGGTTAATTTCCCTGAACAATTTGTGCCTTCTTACCATTGGGCTGTATTCTTTGGGGCTGGAATTCTTTCTTCCAGTAGGGTCTCATGAAAGCTGGAATCAAATGCCCCAGAGACAGTACCATCTCTAATTAGAAGACATCTGTCATCTCCCATTCATAATGTTGTTCAGGTGATGAAATATGTTTATTAAGTAGCAGTTCCTCTTATGCTTCTTGGGTTTGAGTAGATAAAAAAGAGTGCAGGGATATTAATACAGCCTACATTTAGATACCTAACTGTATACAGATTAGTATCCAGAGTTCTTCAAACAATAGGGAAAAGAGAGAAGTTATCTCCAAGGAATGGATGCAGTACTGAAGTTCTGAGGACAACCCAGCTCTTCTGCCTGCTTTTCACCTGCTGCTTTCACACAAGCCTGCTCCCTTGATGAGATGTCTTTGTTCTGACTTGTTCTGTATGGTTAAATTACCATATAAAGGGCAGAAGTACCAGTGGTGCTTTGTGTAAAACTAAATAACTTCTTTGTTAAAAGCAGTGTGAAAGAAGTATTTTAACTAAAGTAGGTATCGGAAGCCAGGTGCAAACATCCTCTCCTGGATGTTTTTCTGCTCCTCATCCCACAGGTCTCTGGCACAACCAGCCAGTGAGCTGTCTGCCTCTGAGGTCACAGCAGAGATTCCTGATCCCTCATGTGCCTGCATCCTACCTGTGGCTGCTGAGCCGAGCTGCAGATAAGGTGTGCTCAGGCCAGCCCTCCCTGTGCCTTGGAGGGAGGTGACTGATGGGTCTGGGTGTTGAGCCAGATGCTCATGTGGGGGTCAGCAGAAGCTGCTGAGTGTCGTGGGAATCATAGGAGAGGATGAGAAGTGGCCTTGGGGCTCTGTGACTCGTGGGGAGTGAGTGTGGCATGGGAAAGGAGGAATGAAGGTGTGTCTTTGCAGGCTGCTCAGGCTGGTACAATGGTGAGCACTTTCACTGATGTTAGATAGAGGTAGATGCTGCACGTTGCTCTAAGCAAAGTAATTTCCACTTAAGACACCTACGACCTGATTCATTCACTGTCTTGAGGGTTATAGGATCTGTTTTACTTTTTTCAACATCCAAGACAGTAATGTAATGCAAGACACTGTAATCTAGAACTTCACTTTTATCAGCAGCTGCTCCACCTATTAGGTGCCGTGGGTTTCTTAATGGCTAACATATGATTTTTCTACTTAAAAGACAATAATGATTCAAATGTAGAGGGGAAGATAGGATTTCAGGGCATGAGCCAGTGTTAAAGGTAGCTACAATGTTTGTGGTCTTTGAATGTAAATGTCTGTGGTTCTTGACCTCTGACCCTGGAATCAGTTCAGTTGGTCAGAGCATGGTGCTAATAATGGGCCATTTCCTTAGGATCCTTGTGGATCCCTTTGGGTCCCTTCTAACTTAAAACATTCTGTGACTCTGTAAACAGGAGCAGAAAGAAATTGTTAAAGGAAGACATGCACACGTAATTATATCTGTGTAGGCTTGTACATGTATATGTACACATTATACATATCCATATACACATCCCCTGTGTGTATATGAATATACCTTTGGTTATATGGCTGCATGTATTAGATAACTATCACTGGTGACTTGAATTGGCCATTTATATTCTACAGCTGTACAAATTCCTGTTGTAAAATGGTTGGTTTGTGTGCAGGGAGAACTGTTGTACTGAAGTATTAACTTGTGCAAAAATACAAAAGGTTTGTCAGAGAACAAAGTTATCCTGTGATCAGAGCTGGTAGTGGACTGTCATGGGATTTTTGGAAGCAGAGATGGGTTGGAATAAGGACTTCAGTGCAGGCAAAAAGTGTCTTGCCTTGCAGAGGTGCCCCAGCTCACACTGACACACACGATGTGGCACAGAGCCTTGAGAGAAAAACTTGTTTGGACAAAAAAGCCCTGTGCTTTCTGCTTCCTCTGCTGAGGGGACTGTTTTCCAACGAGTTCAGGAGCTAACCTGATTTCTGTTAGAGCAGACACCTGGCTGATGTGTATTATTATGCAGGGAAGTACTTGTCATATGCAGTGAAAACAAACCTCCAGACACACTTCTTGAGTCCTTGGCAAAGATTTGAATCCCTTTCTTTCTCACGAACCCAACCTCCCAAAAAATAGGAAGAAAGAAGAAAAAACCCACAAGTATCTATAGTTTTGGTTTTATATATAATCAGACAAAAAATGGAAGGAAGCTTCAGAAATAATCTCTTTTTTCATCATAATTGCAACTTGTTTTATAAAATTACATGCAAGGTGCCAAAGAGTTCTAACTAGGTAGCATTAGAGTGCTTTGATACAAATTTAGACTGACATTAGATGCCAATTCTAAAGTGTTTCCTTTGGAAAATTTAATATTAGTTACATAAACTAGTCGCTAGCTGTACAAAACTTAAAAAAAGTAAGTAGGAACTCAATGTAATCCTGTAATACCTGGGAGAAGGATACTATGTGTTTCAAGGTTAGGAACATTTTAAGTGCAAAACTCTGCTTGCACTATGAAGAGTGTCTAGATTCTCCATAATTCAAAGTCTTTGAGAAATTAATTGAAAATGAAGATTCAGAAAGGTCCCACTGGTGCTTTTCTGCTTGTATTCTGGATATGTTCTGGGTATTATCTGGATGCATTCCTGCCATCTTTTTGTCTGTATTCTGTAGAAAGCCAGTGCATATCCTAGAGCAAAAAACTTCCCCTAACATTCACCTGTGGAGCCTACAGAGAGCTCTGAACACTTTGTCTGTATATTAACCTCCAATCCTACTTTGACATTTTCCTCTAGCATTTCATAACCACCTGGGTTGTATTCCCAAATTAAATATGATAGACCCTCTATTTTATACTTTTAAAATAATCAGTCCTGAGGTAAAATGTATATACTGAGATGCATTTTAGGCTGCCACAAAACATCAAAGATTAAACAGACATTTATCCTTTGTGAAAGTATAGATAACCATTTACCCTTCTCCTTTTATTTTTGTGATGGAAATGTTGCCAGTGGGCTTTAGTCCTATAACTTTCACAACTACCTAGTTTTGTTTTTACTTACTTGATTGGACAATCTCAGCTCTAATAAGAAGTAAGCAAGCAGGCAAATACTTGTATTGAATCTGATATGAAATCTTAACATATAATTTTCAAATGGTATTATCTAGCTTTAGATGAGACAGTAATCACTGAAATATTACTTCTTGGAGTTTTTTTTTTTTTAATGCTTTCTTCTCCTTGCTAAATAGCTAGAGGGTGATATTTAAATCCAATTTTATTGTTAGCAAGACCTGCAAACAGTACCTGTTTTAAAAAATGATTCAATGTCAAGCAGTACAATGGTACACAAAATTCAGATTAATATTACTGCAGAGAATTCAAGGGTTTCTCCCATTTTATTTTTCTTTACTATCTGCAGCTTTACTTTCCGTAGTATTCTCCCTGGCCAGATTTGGGTCATTTTAGCATACTGTAATTATTATATTACTTTTTAGTTTATTCAATTGGTTGAGTCTCATAACTGACATTAAAATAAGAACTTCTCATTCAATTATTCTTAGAAGTGAGACTTCCTCTTGCTTTTTGGTGTGTAAATATGTGAGTTAAATATACATCAGTGAGATTGCCCTTTAATCTCATTTTGGAAATCTTACCAGGTAAGATGCATATCTTCAAGGTGATTTGCTGTTTACATCTAGAATGTAGAATCCAGTCTGAACACTGATAATTTATTTTCAGTGTTTTGAACAAACCTGCTTTTGACAGGTATGGAAAGCAAGGATGCACCCTGTGGTTTGAGTTTTGTTGTGCAAATATACTTGTATTATTGAACTGCAAGTCATCCCTTTTCAGTGACTGAAGGAAAAGCCAAGGGAAAAAACAACTTGAAAGGGAAGATGAAGGATCAAACTGCAGCTGCTTTGATTATTTTGACTGGAGATGTCAGATTGTTGAAGTGAGAGAAGAGATGCGCCTGCTGCTTTCTGGCTCCATCCATTTGGCCAATTACTTGAAAATGGATTTTAAAAAGTTGTTGGATTCTAGTATTTCAGTTGTGGTAAAACATGTGAACAAAAAGCACCTGGGGTTACTCTGTGTCCCTATCACCTCTGTCTGTCATAAGAGAAACACTTCCTCACTGAAGTGAAAATGAGAAGTGGTGCTGGGAACCTGCCATCTTGTAAATCAGCTGTGCACATTGCTTTTAATAATCAGCAGTAATAAATGGCAGGATTTGGAAAGGAAAATCTATTTCTGGCTTTCAGAAGCAGTCAGATTACAGATGAACGTATCCTTCCCAGAGGAGCTATAAGGGAACATACTACATTTATCCCAGCTCTCTCATTACTTTGACCCTTTATTCCCATTTTGCAATGAGACATGTGATTCACTCACAGAACACACATTTCCTTGCCTTCTGCCCTGGTGTTTCCTGGTGGTTTAATCCAATTGAGATATAACACAGACCCACCCACCACGGAAGTGCTCAACAGTGCTGCCTTTATAGTTGCCCTGGCATGTTCAGTGGACCTGGTCTGCTGGGGTTGAGCGAGGGCCTGCCTCATCCAGCTGCCTTTCAAGTGCTTGAGCTGCCTTCTGCAGGCACAGGGATGTGACGTTTCCTGACAGGAACACGAGGAAGAGGAGTGTTTTCAGTGCCTGTCCCCACTCAGCTGGCAGTGACCTGGGGGACTCCAATAACTCCAGCAGCCTGTGCCAGAGGAGATGGGTGCTTTCCTCTTGTGAGGTGAAGGAAGGCACAGCTGTGCTGGTGGGCACGGCTGTATACATGTGAACTCTGATGAAACCCTTGTTCCTCAGAAAGGGAGAGATTTCTTACTCCTATATTTAAACTCAGTATATAATCTCCAGGTTAAATCACCCAGTCTAATCCATATCCATGCTGTTTGTCTTCCAGAGCAAGAGTTTGTTTTGGCTCAGTGCTGGGTAAAATCTCCAAGGGAAGCTCTCAAACCAGGAGCTTTTCTTGGAAGCCCATGGTTATGGTAGAGGCCTGAGGACAAGGGGAGTTTAGGGAAGGGTAAAGGGGGAAAAAGTGTTTTGGAAAGGAATAGACACTGTGTGGATTGACTCACACAGCCTTGTTCTGGGATTCAGCTTGAAGAAAATCCAGTGGGAAGGAAAAGTAGGAAGCTGTTCTTGAATTCACATTCTTGAGCAGGTTTGAAAGATTCAACTTGTACCTTGTATTTCTCAGACTTGACAGTGTTTCTCTCTTTGACTGTGCTGTGTCTCTCTGGCAGCGCAGTTTCATGGCGGTGGCTTTGGCTCAAAGCTTTGTTTTGAGAAGTTTCCATCTGCAGCTGCTCAGTTCATTTGTTTCGGGAGGGTTGTTTTGAAGCCAGCTTAGTTAGGCCCAGTGTGCGTGGTGCAGCCTTGTAGGCAGCAGTGTGCCATGGTATGGGGAGTGCTCCAAACCACAAGCCTGGAAAAGTGGGTCTGCCTTTTTCAGCTGAGAAATCCAGCTTCTCCTGTGTGAGTTGGGATCTTGCTCAGACCTCCTGCTGATCCCATTTTCTAATACAGCAGCACATGCCATTGGGTATTTGTTTGCCAGTTGCCAGTGAATTGATTACTCCTAAGGACTTTCCTTCAGAAGCTGTCTGATGTGAACAGGGACATGGATACACACTTGCTACTTAATTCCAGGAAAATGAGCAAGACAAAAATGGTCATAAAGCAATGCATCTGCTTTATCTGCTTCATTCTGTCATAAATGGAGAAGGTCATATTTTGGTCTCCAAAATTACATGTTTCAGTCTTTCTTCCTGAATGCCCCTGCAAATCCAGTAGAAATTTTGTCTAATGCAGTCTGGTGGATAGTTGTGTTTAAACAGAAGTAAAACTATGTTTTCTCCTTAAGCTTCAGTATATGTTGCAGCAATTTCTCTGTATTCGTGAGCTATAGGCTCTCTGCTGTGACTGCAGGACTGTTGCACACTAGGACAGGAAAGAAGACAACCATAATTCAACAGCTGGAACATATAATACAGATACCATCCTGTATGCATCTTTCATGTCATCACAAAGACAGTTTTTGACAGCTTTTTCTGAGTTTTGTTCACACTGGATTCGTGAAGCTGTGTTCATTAATTCTAAACACCGTGAGTGTCTGCTCTTGTACATGACTTCCTACAGAGTCTCCCTGTGTGTTTTAATGCTGACTTGAAGTTCACACCACAGTGATCTGTTGGCATGAAAGACACCCCACACTACATGTAATAAACCACACCCACTCCTTTATGAGAGCCTGGAATTGCAGAGATGAAAGGCCACTAAATACACTATAACTGTATCTTGTTCTCAGATGTTTATATGAAACTAAAATTCATCATATGTGTATCAGCAGTATAAATTTTATTAATTTTCAACACAGAAACATTCTTCTTTTGAAAAACTATTAAAAAATTGATGCATAACTGATACTGTCAACTGATACATAGTTCATTTATATGTATCTATACAAACCAAAATAACTTCAAGTCCTAAATTGATTTATTTGAAGTGATAAAGCGTGTATTTGTTTTGTGAGATAGTTCATTTAGGTGTATAGAGTATTCAGTGTCAATACTGCTATGATGTCTGTTCAGATTCTGTTTATCCTTATAGCATCAAACTCTAGACATAATAAAAGAATACTACATTTGTTCTTTTAAAAAGATCTGATAAAGAAGTGGTGATTTTCATCAATAAAATAATTTCTTTTCAGGAATTTCTGTAAACCACAGCTAACACAGGAACCTCTGTGTCAAAACCCAAAAACAATTTTCTTCCCTGTTAAAACAATTTGGTTTGCTTTAAATATTTTAAATAGAAGTAAAAGATACCAAGTGACAAAGTACATATAACGATTTATGTGGCATTAATACAGCTGGAAAAAATTCATGTACCGATCCCTCTTCCAATTCAGGGCTAAGAAGTATTTAAGCATTTAAGAGATATATGGGAGACCCAGGTTGGATACCATTCTTCTTGATTTATATCAAGGAATTAAGTTAGTTTCTTTAGCTCCAGGGGTTTTTTTCAGTCTTCTTACGGAGCCAACCTGAAAGTTTAGATGGAGATAAAAGTGGAAGAAGGTCTTATCAAATCAGTTAAATCTGTTAATACTCTTTTTTCAGTGGAAGGACTCTGAATGGAAATAGAAGTTAATGTCTTAGAATATTTTGGGACAGTTCAGAACATAATGTTTGAATTTAGGTTTTAAATAAGGCAGCTAATAAACATCTAAGAGCACACTTATTATTGCTCAAGGAATATAAATTTAATTGATCAGTCTGGTATTGATTTTCAGAGAGTCAAAATACGGTTTTTGCAGAGTTTTTTTTCAAATTTTTGCAGAATTCTATGTGTTAAAGTATTTTTACTTCTCACTATTGTAGATTTTTTGCTTAAATAAAAAGTCCTTAGGTTATTTTCTCATCACTTTTTCAGTAAGTTCAGTATATTTTGTGACTTTGATTTTTCATGTTTTATCTATAAAGTTTGAGATTTTTAGTAAAGTATGAGGTCTTTGATACCATAAAAGGAAGATAAATTGTTGACAACTCAGCAAATTAAGTGGATTATTTCTTCTAGCAAACACTGAGTAGCTGCTGTGTGTTGCTTTAGCTACTCTGAGGACAGAAACAGCTTTAGCGAATGCTGGGCCCTGTGTGAAATCAGTATCTAGTATGCATGTGAGAGAAACCTTTTGCAGAGGTGGGGGACGCACATGTTCTTGCATAACACTGTCAAATTTAGCAGTGAGTTGAATAACACCCCTAGAAATTTCATGCGTGGAGAGTAAGGCTTCTCTAATTAGCTGTAAAAGGCCAAATGATTGGTGCTAAACACTGTATTATAGCAGTAGAAACCTCTGCTGTAATGCATCCATCACTATCATACTGAAGAGACTGCTGGGTGTGGTGGTCAGTGGTGTTTCAGAAAACAGTTAAAAATACCATAGTAAGCCACTGCTTGTGGTTCACTGCACATTGTCTGAGGCACTCTGTATTTGCAGAAAGTTGTTTCATTTTGGAGGGGGGCAGAGAGGATAAAATCTCTCGAATCTTCTTTAAACATTCAGCAGATGCTTCTGATCCTTTTGTTCACTTCTGAATCCCAACACACACTTCCTCAGTGTGTCCCCTCCAGAATGGAGAAGTTTTAACACCAGATTCTCCTCCAGTCTGCTTTCAAAGGTAGCAAACATTTAAATTGCTTTCACTGCCTGACCATTGCTAAAAGCCAACTCAGGATGGCATGGCAAGTGAATGGTGCTGAGACCCATAATGATATTGTCTTGCCCCTAGTATCTGCTTTGAGACCTGGTTTCAGCCCTATTAAAAGGTGAATTTCTTGGATCAGCTTCATTACAAAAAAAAAAAAAAAAAAAATAGATCTATTTTAGTAACACATACACCACATTTAAATTAATAATTCCTGTCAGGGTCAAATTTGATAAGTATATTTTAATGTCATTCTAGAACTTAAAAGAAAAAAAGTGTTATATATTAAATGGACCCTAAATCTCTCCTGCTTCCCCTTAAGCTGAGAGGAGGTAGGCTGCATATACAGAAATCCAGTTTTGAGTAACATTTTGTTTACTGCTGAACCTTTAAATTGAAACATGAATTCTGTATTCAAGTCTTGGCTTAGTCATTATATTTAGCCTAGTTAAAGTAGAAGTTAGCAGATAGGGTTTTAAAATTTTTTTTAATTACTCTGATCAGTTTAGAATGTCTTATCAAGGCAGGCACTTACTACATGTATAATGTATGTATGCAAATAGGAGATACAGGTAAAGAAATGAGCCTGACTGTGAAAGATGTCTGTTTGTTTGCAAGTAGGCTGCACTGAACTTCTGCACGTTAAATAGTGAAAGAAATTCTTTCAACTTTAAGTCAAAATGTAGTCCATGAAGCTAAGTGCTTTTATCCCACAGTTACTTGAAGAAAGACATGAGTCATCAACTAAATAAAGTTTACATTTTAAAAAGGAACATATTCCAGTATTCCAAATATACTGTATTTAAACATGTTCCTAAGCGGAATTCATTTACAATTATTTTTGTTTTCTCTTGGACTACACTAATCAGTTAATGATGTAAAAATTAACAGTTTACAATATATGAGTGCTGTGATCCAGCTCTCTTGCTGGAATAGCTATTATGTGACTGCATGGTGAGGATGTTGGCTGAAAGGAATTGAAAATATGCATAAAGCCATGTCTGAAGGTCATTCTGAAGTAGGGCTCAATTTCATTATTAAAATACCCTTGAGAGTACATTGTAAAAGACTTCTGCTTCACTTCATAAATAATGAGTACATGACATCTGATCCAGGGCCATCATCTCACCTCTGTATTTCTCAAAAAGGTACTTTATAGAGTGGATATCTACTTTAGATATAAATTGAATAGTCCTAATTTCCTGAAATGCAAGGTTTGTCTAGATTTCATTAGAACAGAGGATTGCATCCAAATCAACATCTTGTCGGACCACTACAACAGCTCTGTTTGTTGGTGGTTTTACCCTCATTTTCTCAATCTCTCTATATATTTTACCTGGCATCTTACTCTCTTAAGATTTCTAGTTCTTTCCTTTCCCCTCTTCCTCAGTTTCTCCTTGTTATTCATGATGATGAGGTGTCCAGTCCCTGGGCAGCCTGCTCCTTTCCTTCCTGCTTGGCTGGAGCATCTCCGCAGGCAGATAGTGGTGCAGGGGATGAGGAGGGGCTGGGAGCTGCTGCCTGTCATGTGGGAAGATGAGACACCAGTCATCACAGTAAGAAAATGTCATTTTTTGGAAATCTTGAAAGCTCCCTCTTACTTAAAGAGGAAAGAGGAAATTATGTGGGGAAGGCTAAGACCTGCTTTGCAGAAATTCCTTCATCACCAGTAGCTGGCTCCTCAGCTGTGGAAATAAAACCAACTGTGTAGACAACATGCTTCATCTATCCTCCATTGTCTAATCTAGTTGTCTAGTCTAATCTAGGTGTCTTTCTCAACTGTCTTCTTTCATATCTTTGCCAACCATTTAGCAAGTTGGGTAAAATTCTCAATGCCAGAATTAGACTGCCTTGTGAGAGAGCAGGAACTTTCTTCTTTTCACCAGCAGTGAGAAAAAGGATCATTGAACATGTGAATTCTTTCCAAATGCACACCTGTATGATTTCCTTACAGTTCTTTGGTGGTTTATTTTTTTGTATTCTCATCAGGAATAGAGCATTTAATCTCTTCCTTTCTGGTATATTCATTTTGGGGGTTTTTTTGGCAGTTATTTGGCTTTTTTAATAATCTTGTAATGTGTCAGACATTCTTCCTCTCCTTGAAAATGATCACTAGTGCACAGAATGAGAGTAGTATTGCAATTGCTGCTTGGTTCTGTGTTTCTTTGGTTTTTTGCTTCCTTAATGTTGAAACTTTTCTTCCTGTCCAGTTTGTGCATTGTGATAACAAAGACTGTGATGTGTGTGCAATATTGATAAATGCAGTAGTCTAGTTTATTAAATGTCTATTAAATAGAATAGGACATCTCTATAGTTGATATATTTTTAATTACTATTTTCAATTTGTCTGATGAAAAAACACAGACAAGTTGACACTTCTAATATTAAAGATGTGGTTTATTGTTGCAAATAATGCCATTGCATCTGTTGCATTTGCTTTCCTCACAGTTTCCCTTGCTGAGCTTCCTTTGCTTATGTTTTTTTATGAGAGGAACACTGTCTTTTCATAGAAAAGAAGGTGCAATGGTTGCAAATCTAATGGAATGTGAGGTATTAAACTGT
Organism: Platysteira castanea; assembly: GCA_013397175.1. Lineage (NCBI taxonomy): Eukaryota > Metazoa > Chordata > Aves > Passeriformes > Platysteira > Platysteira castanea. The sequence goes on from VYXC01003877.1 coordinate 1,450,021, forward strand.
TCATGCATTGAGGATATTTATATAGATATCCTTTCAAGATTACTGAGTAACAGTGAGAAACATTTCATGTTTTCGTGCCTTATTTATTGGTTGGATCTCTGAGTTTCCAAAGGTACTGCTTTCCTTCACTCTAACCACCAAATATGTTCTGCAGGCTCTGATAGTGGTTGGCACCAGGTTGCAGATCAGGAGCCCTGAAAGGCCTATTCACTGTGCTGAGGTAGAGAATTTGCAAACATTAATATTGGAGGGGCTCTGATTTTGTAGCCCTCAGCATCATACATGGAAAGGATAAAGACAGAAATGATATTTGCCCCTTGAATTCTGGATGTGGCTCTAACTTTGTTCTCCTGTTTGGGAACATTTGGTGCTTTCAAAGGCTAAAACCAGCTCTTAGTTTTTTACCAGCTCTGGCAGTGTAAAACTGAACAATATTTAACCCAAAAGATTCCTCTTATCCTTTCCCTTAACAGATGTATGAGCATGCAAATGAGAGAAAAAAAATCAATCTCTAAATCTGATTTACAAGATTTATATTCCTGCATAGGCAGAATTTTTTACAAGTTTTACCTTATTGTGTTGCTTAGTTTGAAAATTAAGGAGATCAAGGAGAAGGTTACCTGCAACATCAGCTTGGAAAAAATCAGCATTTCAAACTTAATTTTTATAAATGAAAACAGAATAAATATACAGCTTAAGTGATGTGGGAATGGTTGTGTCCATTCCTGAGGCATTAGGTTGATTATTGCATTTATAGTATGTTTTAAAAATTATAATAAGTAGAATTTTAATAATTAGCCCACTTTTCTACAAATTAAAGTTTTCTCTAAACAACAGAAAAACCTAAGTATAACCCCAGCAAACTTTGGTTTTGGTTTATTTATTAATTGTAGTAATAAAAAAAGTTAATGTATTTGTGATTTTTGAAAAGAGTAGAATGAAGATAGGAGAAATATGATACTGAAAATATTTGGCTGGATGCTCCTTCAGCAGTTTTGAAGAAAAATTTGAGTGATGTGGAAAAGAACCTTGATTAAATGCTGTCCATTCATCCAGCTAAGTTTAGCTAACAACAGCCATGTTTTTGAGGAGCCAAAAAACCTTTGAGCTTTTTCTCTTGTTATCTTTAGGGAAAAGGAGCCGAATTCTAGATTTGGCTTACAAACATCAACGTGTTTGATTTGGGGAGATTGAAGTCTTGGGAGAAGTTTGGTTGAGTCATTACCAGGTTTTGAGTCATAACAGGAATGGACAAAAGCAAACACTTTATATGGAAAGCTGGGAATTTATTGTTAGTTTAATCAAAGAACTACTGTTATTCCAATTTCAATAGCTTAGAATTATATGTGGTTAAAAGGATATACACACAAACTCTCTGATATTTTCCTTTTTCACCTCTGCACCACTGGGTCCTAAGGTCAGTGGCAGCTGTTGTGTTTAAGGTGGGAGTGCAGGAAGTCATCACAGCATCCTTACTGGTGGTTTCTTCCTCTTCCATATAAGATCCATCTTGAATTGTTCTTACCAGTTTGTCAGCATGCTTTGGGGCTTGGACTGGGCTGTAATTTTCAATCACAACTATTGCTGATGAGTGTGATGTGCTTTATGTGTGCTGATAAGGGTTCTTTGTTCTCTTTTTATCCCCTAACACTGTTTTTATGTAGTGCTGAACTGTGTTGTTTAATGGCCAGTCTTAGAACACTGTGCAAGTTGCTTCTAGCCCTTGGGCCCTTTATTGTAGGGACACACAGAGTCCACTCCACATAGGGTCATTATTTGTTATTACTGATTAGTTGCAGAAATATATCCAATAGGTATTACACAACTCAGTTGTACAAAGCTAGGCAAAAGGTAAAGCCAAGTGCGTGCCAGTTATGGGGGCTTAGATAATTTCTGGTAAGAGCAAGTCTCCCAGCAGGGAAGCACAAGACCCTCGGATCTGTGGTGTTAATTTAACAATAGGTTTGTGGCCTGTCACAAGAGACAGCAGAACTTCATTTCTTTGCCTCCAAGGCCTGCAGAATGTTGATGTCTATATGCTCCTTCATTTGCAGTTGGCACTTCTTGCATCTTTTCCAGTGAGCCTTTGAAAGAAGATTTGCAGAGATACCAGAGAGGCATCATGACAGCACCAAGGGGCTGGGCAGGGTTTTACTCAGTTAATACTGACACAGTTAGCAGGAGAAGGGGGAGAGGATATGGTGAGAGTCCTTTGAGAGAGAGGAAGGAGAAAACCCCAAAGAAATTTAATTTTAAAAATTTAGGAGATCTGAGAAGCACAGCTTGCGATGAAGGGACAATGAAGGCATGGAAACAAAGTGGGGGGAAAGATCAGAGAAGTAAATGCAGTTTCCCCAGTTGCAGACCTCAAGAAGTTGCAAGTTTAACACCAAAAATAGTATCATTTTTTAAGTGTGCTCCCAAGTTTCTGAGCCTTTAGGCAAGGCTTGGGAGATATTTTCGAGACTTCTTTCACATTTGTAAGAACTAGAATATAAGCCATTTTTTAAGACCATGGACTTTAAGAGTAAGAACCAAATAATCCAAGATTTAAAACTTACGCATATTGGTACACTACCTGCTTGCTTTCATAAAGTCATTAAGTGATGGGGAAGAGAGAAAAGTGAGTGTGCCTTGTTTCACCTTTGAAAACTGTCTCTTAGTGCATGTGGCCATCTATGCACCTCTGCTTCTACATTTCAAATCTTCTTTTCTGAATAACTTCAGCAAGTAACTTAGATACTCCAGCACATTACTGCCTTCGTGATTTCAAGGTTTCTGGGAAGTAATGCAAACAGTGACAATGGGTGAAATGTGAAGTGATTAGTGACATTTAGGAAGTTGATGGTATCTATTTCAAATTTTTTTTTTGGCTAAGACTATACATAGCCTCATTTTTATTTATTTATTTTTCTTTCTGGAATAAATTTGTATCTCTGAAAACATTCTAGAATACATCTCTAAAAGAGGCAAAATGCCTGGAAAGGAGACTTACATTTATCAAGAAGAAAACCAGTTTTGAGTTTGTTTTCCAGTAGGGAGTTTGCTTTCCAGTTGGGAGCAACTTTAGCACTGTCTGTCCAGTGACTGCACAGCACAATTTGTGTGAAAAGCCTTACAGAAAAGCCATATAGCATATAGATTTAGTCACTGCTGTCAAATTTCTATATTTAATCGAGTTATTATAGAAATACTCCTTTAAAGTAATAACAGTGTCACATGAGGATTATCTCAGAGGACTGTTTGTATCTCATATGGTTATGACCTAAATTATCTATATTTAGAGCACATCACAGATCTGAATACCTGTGACTTCACGGTTTGTACTGTGAACTTCAAGGCTTAGTCAATCATGAATGCATGCAGGTAGCAATATAAGCTTCTTTACATTGGCCTTTTAGATCTGTGCAACATTTTCCATGGTAAAATGCTCCCATTTTTTAAGCTGGTTGCACATCAGAGTAAGAACAAAGAAAAAACTGTTTGCCATGGTCTTAGTCTATGCATGCTCGCTAGTACTATTCTTGTAAGAATTTACTGTGCAAGTAATTTTGTGGTTTTAAGGAAGAGACTTACCATATCCTCCTTGAAAGATGTGTTACTTGGGATTTCTGTCTGGCAACTCCATACTGGTTCTTCAGTGTGATATTCTTTGCACTTGGAAGTGATATATGTGATTTCTTAATTACCCTTTGTGATGCTTGGTCATATTTTTGTCCAGGACTAATGTCAAATGAAGGGCAGTTTATGATTATTGCATTAAAGTAATGGCCTTCACAGTTGATAGGTTTGTCATATTATTTGCAGAGGTTACTAATGGAAATAACAGCATTGAATGGAGGACAGTAACCCTGCTAAATGGGAATTGGTCATCTAGTCATATACTTGGATAGCTAATTGAGATTCAAAAATCTTGTATTAAATGCAAAATTGTTATTGGCAATTAATGCAATGAAAAAAAGAGGCTTTTTCTGGTTTGAGCACTCTCATTCGATTATCACATCTTCATAAAACATGTTTTTATTTTAAATTAGTAATAAATACTATTTCAAAGCAGCTGGTTTATCACACTTTGAAAACAGTCAATTAGTTATTCAAGTTCTCCTGTCATGAGAGTACCTTAGAGAATACTTGACTATTGGTTTTTACCCTATATATTATTGTATATTAATGAGTTGTGCTTCCAGTTGTCCTGGAACTTTTTGATGGATATAGAAGTTGTCTGCCAGGATATCTCAGGGACAGAATTGAGCATCTGACCCGTTACAGGTTTAGATAAAACTGCTACAAAATACTGAGAAGATTAACTTTCTCTGGAATAGAATAATTTCTGGAAAGTAATTGTTACTATTTCTTCTTTTGTAACTTAAGTAAAATGATTCTTACACTTTTCTAGAAGTAATTTCCTAATAATTTTATTCAAACCTATGGCTTTCTAACCCAAATCAATTTTTAAGCGTCACTGGGGGCAAGAAGTCTGCAACTTTTGATCAGTACAGCTTAGTTACAATTTGGAACAAGTAAATGAAATAAAAATTCAGAGTCTATAGCACAATTTCCCTTTCTATATTAGAAAAATAAAATTTTTAATAAAAAATTGGTCAAAAGGCAGGGCAGAAGGGCTGGAGATCTGTCATTCATGGACTGCTTATACAATCAGTAGATAGTGAATTGCTTTCCCTTAGCTTTCTTTCAGCAGCAGCCTTTCCCATTCCATAACCAAGGCTGGGAAGCAGCATTTCTCCTAATAGTTTTGATGGAAATATCTGCTTAGTCTTAACCCTAAACTGTCTTGTTGATTAAGATCCTGCATAATATTTTCTTAAATAATTCAATAATGCACATAGTATGTGTTCAATTTTGTATTTTAGCTAAATTATACAGGAGGGTGAGGAGGTTTGTGCCTGAGCAGAGGCAGGAGGCTCCCAGAAGTTTGAGTAGGCGTAGCCTCCAGGAGCTGCTGCCATGGGGACACAGTGGCAGAGGAGCACCAGTCGACAGCCACCTGGTCCCTTGGGGCAGCAGGTGCTTGTGCCCGAGGGAGCTGGACTTCCTCCTTCCACACCTTGCCATTTCACTATTAATGAACTACATTAAGTTCAATAAGAATTCAATAGCCTGAGTTTTGGTCAACACAAATACAAATACAGAAATTCCTTGGGTTTTTTTGCAGTTCTTACTTGCATTTTTCACTTAAGTAATTTGTTGTCATGGTGTGCTATGCTGTTCTGTCTTCCTTGGACATGAATGTGGAAAATGGCCATGCTTCAGTATACTTTAAGAGGAAGGTTTTGTCAGCTATTACCTTTCTGAAAGAGTGATGTAAAACCAAGACTGATCCTGCTCATTTTAACTTACCAGGGAATCACATTAACTTCCAAGTTAACTGAGCAAACTGAGTTCCCTAAGGTTCTGTAATGTTGGCAGGATGTCCCAACCCTGCAACCACAAAATATTAGCTCAAAAAACGCTATTAATTTCCATCGTCTCAGAAACCAGGGAGCTGGGAGAGAGCAGGGTTATGATACTGAATGGAGAGCAACAATCAGTGAGAGCACTGCAGTGGTCAGTGAGATTTCTGAGGAACAGGACTGCCAGAGAGAGCAGCCAGGTTGGAAAGGCCAAAGCTGGACTGGACAGTGGAGAGGGATCGTGTCCTTTCCCTGTACAGCCTGTTAGCAAGGGGAGCAACACAGGTTTTGGCTGCAGCTTTGCCCTAGGCTGGAGGAATGGGGTCAGGACAATGAAATCCAGGAGCCTGTTGGGAGCTTCTCTAAGTTGTAAAAAGGTCTGTGAGGGCCAAGAGAATGCCTGTAGTTAAAGCTGGAAAGATCCTGGATGTCCCGGTGGGAAGAGGGAAGATATTCTGGGTGAAGGGCTACAGTATTCTTTTCAAGAACAAGAACTAGTGAAGTTTATAGGAGTGGCAGATCTGAGCTGGCATATCTGCATTGCCATCTTCATTTCTGTCTTCTGACTGGGAACACAGTTACCCTGTATCTAAGTTGCTTGTAAAGGTGACAGAAAAATCACACATCTTTTGTAGCATATGTTAAAAAAAAATTGAATACTATGATGTTAAGATATTTTAATGTTGTGTGTTCTAAGTACACCCTTTATCCTATACCTCAAAGACTTGAGTTACTTGTGAATGTTCTCACATTCCTCTGCATGTAAATGGAAGTGTAACAATTTCTAAGCCTTAGAAGATTTTAGTCCTTTTCTTCATATGCATTGCCCATTACAGGAATGATTGGTCTAGCTTAATATGGGAGTTTACTTTCCTGGCCTTTTGGTCTTTTTCTGTACTTGGCACTGGGTACAAGTTATTTTTAATAATGAGCTGATTTTTTTTTTCTTTAAAGTCAGACATTGATATCTTGGATTTCACTTAACCAGTTATTTATGTGTAAGATGAAGACAGAAAAAAAAGGCAACAGATATTTGCCACTGTGATCTAATAAGCAAGTTATTTTATAGTTTGAAAAAAGAAAATCGAAAAAGGAAAGGTAAAATCTTCACAATACTTGAAACAGTTCATGAAGTGCTGATGGGAGAGAAATGACAAGGCCAAGGAGTGTAATGGTTTGTGAGGTTATGGGAAGTGAAAGCTAGTCAGCTACCATTACCCTTTGGTTGACCACTTTGATATGGTGAACAAAAAGGTTAAAGGTTTTGTGTTGTTTGTTTCTTCCCTTTTCCTTCTGGGAACAGTTGCATCCCTTTTCTTGGCTGGATCAGCAGTAATGTCCTGACCTCATGAAGCATTTTCCCAGGAACGAAAGTCCCCTCCCTCTGTTCTCTGCCCTCCTGCATCCCATGGGATGGTGCTTCTCTCAGCAGTCTGACTAAATATCCCCCTCAGAATAGAAGGATGTGTATTCTAAGGTCTTTTCACTGGGGTGGTAGATTTTCTCTCTGCAGAGAAGACACAGTATTTATGAGAAAGGAGCTTCCGGGTGCTTGTCTCTGCTATGCTTTTAAAAGCTTTAAGCTTTTCCTAAGCCTATCAAGGGTTACTGGGTCAGCCATGGCTTCTGCTTCCCGGGGAATTCATTGGTTGATGTTGATGTTAATGGTTCCAATCTGGTATAATGTACTCAGCCAGTGAAAGGCAGTGTGCTCTTCACCACTTGAAACAGGCAGAAAAACCCTCTCATAGGCAGCTTGAAAGAACATAGCTTTTTCACAGAATGTCTTTATGTTACCTGTTGTAGAGTTTAATGTTTAGATGAATTTGATATTTAGGATAATAAATGTAGTTTGTAGGCCCCGGATCTTTTTTTCGCATTGAACTTGCTGAAGCTGTTACGTTACCGGACTACTACAAAGTTCACCAGTGCTACTATTAAATGCTGGTTTTGTGTGACTTTGCCTTTTGGTTGATTGCAAATTGTGGTGACATTTGTGTTTTGGTTACACTGTTTACACAGTTTTTCCTTTTACCTGCTCACCTATATCATCACAAAAATTTAAGAGTACTTGCTCTGTATTAGACTTCTACTCCCTCTATGAAATGTGTGTAAATGACTGAAAACTTACTGGGTGCAGAGGTTATGGTGTGTGGGAAGGCTGCTTGGATGAGCACCAGAGCACAGTCGTGGGCACCCAGTGTAAAAGTCTCACACTTTTCCTTCACTTTACTGCTTTCCCATAATTCCAGTGGTTCTGAAGGTTAGAGCAAAGAAAAGTACAATCTCAATGCAAAGACCATTGTAGACCAAACACCCCCTTATTCTTTCTGAAATCAGAAATGGCTGATTTGATCCTGTGCAAGAAAAGGAAAAAAAAAAAAGAAGAAAAACTGTGAGTAAAGAACACTGATGCCGGTAAATCAGAAGGGTTTGTATTTGGGGCATTTATGAGAACATTGAGTTACATGGCCAGAACACATTATACTAAGCTTGACTGTAAAAAAGGGGGCATACTTCCAACTCTGTTTATAAGAGAGTTTGCCTTTGACTTGTTGCATAAAATGAGGATAAATAAAAGGAATGAATTTACAATTGTAATAGCTGGGAAAAGTTCATTGGTGTTTGTTTTGTACCTCCAATCACAAAGGTGCAAACAGCTGGAAGAGATAGAATTTATACTGGAATCTTTTTTTTTAATTGTTTCTTTTTTTTAGTTTTATGCCACAAAACCCCCCCAAATCCATAATACAGGGTGACAGACTTGCTGCCTGAGCGGCAGGTCGCTGCTTCTGTCCTGTCGTTGTTGCCAGGGCCAGCCCTGCCAAGCAGGGCTGTGTTTGCCAGGGTTCCTTTGTTTGGTGCCACCTGGCTGCAGTGCTGTGGCCAGAGAGGATGGAGGCATGACAAAAATGTCTAGCAGAGGCCAGGCGATTCTCCATCAAAATGCCTCAGCTACTTTGGAAGCTGCATTTCGTTATGACACTGAATTTTTTAAGATTCTGGTCCCTTCCCAGATTTTCCTTTCTCTCTGTGGCCCCTGGGTCTATCACATACACATTTTAGCAAGAACGATCTGCCAAGTAACATAGAGTATGAACAGTTTTACACTTTGGATATGCTTGTGACCTTCCTTTGTTGCTTGGAACAACAGTTGAAGGTGGTGGGAGGTAGTACAGATGGAAAAGAGGGTGGGGAATTGAATTTAAAAATATATTTTGAGCAATAGACTTTGTCCGTGCTTTGCTTGCCGCTGTACTTTTGCCAGCTGGAGAGAGCTGTGTAGTAATCATGTCAGATGTAAAGCTAAAGCTTGGATCAACCACTACCTCCTTCTACTGATTTTCTCCCTGAGCAGTGTGAGATGCAGGGCAGTACCAGCTCATGGGTTGGGGCTGCTTCCAGTGGGCCAGCAAACTCAGGTCATCTGCTGCTCAAAGACAAGTGACAGGACAGCATCCCACCGATTTCTCTCCTGATACACTCTTTCACAGCTTAAGCTGTCTCGCTCCTTCTCTCTTCTTTGCCTTTTTATTTGTTTATTCTTCCTCTGTTTTTTCAGTCTTCAGGGTGTTTTAAATGTCATGTTTCTGGCAGGTGTAAAAAGCTTTGTATGAGTGAATTCTAACACTTCCCTGTCTGGCCTATGGAGGCCATGTCATCATTACCTGACCGTCTGTGGTAGCTTCCCTGCAGCAGATAATCCTGAATAAAATGCCCTCTGGAGTGCCACCTCTTCCACCTCTCTTGGCCTGTTTCTTGAGAGTGTGGATGTTGAAGCCAATGCACTGCCTGGTGGCTTTAGGCTTGGCACCAGCCTAGTAGTAGCTCATACCTGATGCTTTTCTTTCTGTGCCTTTGTGTTTTGAGGGTTGACTCTGGGGGCAAGTTCAAATACCCATGTTAACTTCTTGGTAATGTCCTTTGGGCTCAGCAATCCAGGATGTTTTGCTGTTTTTCTAGCTCCTGTGAGCTTCCATTTCCTGACATAGTTTCCACTTTGTTTCTGTCTCTTTGTGGTCTTTCTGCTCACTTGCCACCATTGATGTTGGTTTGATTTGTTTCTCTTCCCTACAAATACAGGCAGCCCCCTTAGTGTGAGGGATCTAGGAGGGCTTTATGGGCCACTTTTCTGCACTTTCTGTGTCTCAGTTAGTTGCTGCCTGATCTGACCTACTACAGGTGGCTTCTGGTCTGAGTAGTTTTTAAGCCTTGTTTTCTCCCCAACAACTTAGTAACTTGTTCAGTTGAAATAAACCCCACCTTGTCTCTTTTTAGGATCCAAGAAAAAGAAATCTTTTCTTCTGTTACTCTGGGTCTAGTCTTTTATTTTTATGCTTCTCTCTGTTCCTACATCACTGTGAGATGACTATGAATGCTTGTATGAATTTTTATGCATAGCACTTAGATGCCACATTAATGAAAACATGAGACGTTCACAGAGTACCAGAAAAGGGTAATTAACTAATCCAAAATATATGTGTATGAAGCTTGCTTTCTTTGGGGCCAAAAGGTAGGTAAAAAATAGTTCACTAGAAATACCTCAGTTCATAGAAAACAATATTATGAGATATGCAATAGAGGAGATTTGCTGTGCTTTTGACTCCAGGATGTACAGCATGAGTTTGACCAAGTGGAAGTAGTGAAACTGAGAGAAAATTTGAATGTTTTGTGAATGTTAAGTTCTGCTGTCCATTGCCTTGTGATTGATACTCCTTCCTTCCTTCCTTCCTTCCTTCCTTCCTTCCTTCCTTCCTTCCTTCCTTCCTTCTATTAAATGATCACACTTTTGACATAGTACCTGGCAAAGGCTGGAGATAAAGTCTAAAATTAAAAGAGTTTAGTAAGATTTGACGTATTTTGTTTTTAAAATAAACTTATATAAATGTGAAAAAGTTCAGAGAGTAAAATAAAATTAAGACTTAAAGGTATTTCATGGCTATAATAGGTTGAACCTGAGTTGATTGACAGGCTTTTACAATTTTGCATATAAAAGTCCCATGCAAGCCCGGGAGATTTCTCTTTGTTCCTGGCCCCAAGGGCCAAGGGGTGGCTGAAGGCAGAGGGCCCCAGGCCCGGGCCGAGGTCCAGGCCAGGCCCCCCCTTGACCCCTCGGTGAGGCGGCGGCGGTGCGGGGCCAGGCCTCCCCTCCCCCCAAGGGGAGAGCTGTCCCCGCTCTGCAGGCAGCGTGTGACCGAGGCCGCGTGGCTGAGATGATCTGAGGCCACCGAGACCCCGCACGGGACCGGTGGGGCTGGCGGGGCACCCTTGCATCCAGCACAGCTCTCGCCAAAGCCGAAGAAACACCACACACCACAACCAACAGAGACACTTTTTCTTTTAAGTCAGCAAGGAAAGAAAAGGAAAGTAAAGTCACATGGGACAAAGCTGAACATGGTGGCCCCAAGGTCAGAAACAGACGGGAAGGGGTGAGACTATGTGGGATGGCATCTAGATGGCGACGGGAAAAGAGGGCTGCTGTGCTTTTGGCGCGGAGCTTAAAAATGCCTCTTGCAAAGCCATAGAAAGGACTTTAATCCATTTGGAAAAAGCTTGGGGGGATGGGAAATTCTTGTACAGCCTATGACTTTAAAGAGAGGCCCATGCCAGGCCATATAGAAGTTGTGAGAAGCTGTTGTAGAGAGGCCCACGCCAGGCCACATAGAAGTTGTGAGAAGCTGTTAGAGATTTGAGGCAGAGAACCTTTGCTTTCAGGCTGAGATAGCTCATCCTTAAAAGATTAAAACCCCATTTTCTCCTGTGGCCCATAACTCGGCAGTGTGGGAAAACTGCGAAAGATTCATGGGAGAGATACCTTTTTCACTTCAACAGGACCGGGCGGACTGTAAAATTGTGAAAATTCCATGGCACCGCAGAAGAATCTCTATTTCCTTAAGCATAGAAGGACTCTTAAAGTGCACATCTGACCCAAAATCCCATGTTCGTGTTTTATTTTCACTTGTGAGAGGTTTGTAGTAAAGAAAGAGGCACTGGGAAAGAAAGGCATTTAAAAGTTTGCTTTGATTTCTTATAATTTCTTTTTTTTTATTCTGTTAGTAATAAAGTTTCCTTTATATTGCAACTGTTTGAGTGTGAACCTTGTTTTGCCCCAAAGTTTCTTTACATTTTCCTTAATAAATCCATATTCCCCTTATGCACATAATTGGATTTTGTGTGTTTGGCGTTTAAACCAGCATCAAACTACAACAAAGGCATTCCCAAGAACTGTGTTCTTCTACACACATAGGTATTTGCGTAACTTTTTCTTGAACATTCTGGCAGAAAATAAATAGTTTTCTCTGTTCTCCCTGCTGTGGTCTACACCTCCCATCATCATTGCTGCTCCTGTCCAAACTGTTATTCTTCTTCCTTCAACCTTGTCTTGAAGTGCTGTGCTCAAGACAGTGCAGCACATGCTGTGTGAGGCCCCAGACCCTCTCAGATTGATTGTTTTGGGCCGTGTGGGCTGTATTCTTGCCTGGTCATCTTCCACGGGGTACTGACTTTCACATGTTTGATAGTCATTTCTAATTGAGATTCAGTTCATAAATCCTGTCATTAGGACAACCATTGAGTCAGTTAAGTGTTTCTTTCACGCGGAGTTGATGAGTGTCTGGCCATGTACAGCTATCCTGATAAATTTTGCTCCATTTTTTCATTTAGTTCATTCTTCCAGCTTAGAAATACATAATTTTATGCTGATTTCCCCCCTATTTGTTCGCTCTGTTGTATTCATATGACAAAGTTTCAGGTTATGAACTGTCCGTCTTTTTTCATACAGGTTAGTTTGTGCTGGTGCCTTTAATATTATTTCAGTGAGGACCTGTCACTTTCCTGAATTTATTTTTTCCTTGAGTCACTTATACTTGAGAATGCACAGCAAGTATATTAAAATCTGCTTTCACAAAGACCATTGTTTTCATTCCCCTGTTATCAGTCTTTCCTGACTGTTGGTGACTTTTTTCCAAATCCCGATCACTTGTTTCTTTTCACTTTCATGATTTAAATAGTTTCTACCAATTGATTAGAAACAACCCTAGAACAGCCCCTTTTATTTTGTTTTCCCTGCTTGTGGTTTCCAGGACACTCAAAGATGTTACTTTTGCCCTGCTTGATTCCATTCTTCATAAGTGTCTACATAGTTTAAGTATGCCATTATGACAATGAACTCTCTTTATATAATTGGTAATTATTCAAATAAAAACCTTATCACCTTCTTCAGGCTTGATTGCTTATAATGTGTCTCTTTTTCGTGTCCCTTCCTTGGCTTGTTTGTTTTGGCTTTTTTCCCTAATTTTATCCTTAAATCGGAGGGTTTCAGTGATCTGTCTCACAGTGCATTCTTTAGAGAAGAACTTTAGAGAAGGCCTGTATGTTTGTTGTGCTAGGCAACATATTTTTTCTCCTATCTCTGGATAGGAACTGTTATCTTCTCCATGTGAATTCTGATTATGCAGTTATCTCACAACTCTGTTAAGACATGATTTTTGTTATGCAGCGGACTTCCACTTCATTTAGTTACCATATTGTTGAGAATGCAAAGTGACAAAAAGAAGTTTGTGTAAATTGTTTAGCAATACCTAAACAGATAATTGTCTTCAGTTTTTAACTAGATGCTAATTAATTAGGTGCACCGTATGTATTTCTTTTCATGTGAAACCAGTTTTTATAAACCCATCACGGTATCAAACACTATTAAATAAAAGTTGTTTTACAGTGAATATTTGAAATTTCAAGATAATTTTGCATTAAAGTAATACAAAAATTACAAAACTGTGTAAAGTTAATGTTGTGTTTATATTTATTCATTTTAAGTAATTTTATTCTTATTGTGCAGAAAAAGATTCATTTGAGATGAGAACAATTAAAAAATGCCTTTGTCTTCCGGCATCTGACTCAAAAAATGACACAGCCATGAAAACATGTGCTAGAAATTTTGACTTTGATACCAATCAATCAATTTTAAAAGTTCTTCATGCTAGCAAAAAAGAGTATTTCCTTGGGATGAAATACAAATGTAAAACAAGATTAATATGTGTAATTTAAGTAATAACCTACTGATTTTATTGTATTTTGTCTCTCCATTCTCCACATCTTGCAGAAAGTTTTTAATTACAAAAAATAGAATGTTTAATAGCATTGCAGCTCAATATTCTACTCTTAGGCTTCACTCCAGTTTCTTAATTTCTTTAAATAAATATGGAAATAAAAAATGGCTATTAATAAAACTAATCTAGATTTTTAAAAAAATTAAGAGCAGAAGACCACCATGTGTTTTCCTGTACCTTTGTATCCCTGGTGTCACTTTGTGCACATGGGTTATGCCATAAAGCCATTTACAAGCTTCTGGTTGACTACCATCAATTCAGAAAGGATTGCAGATCTCCTTGGAGTATAGCCATGGATTTTATATAATTTTGATAGTAGAGGAAAGATACAGAATTTTTCAATTGTTCTTTTAGAAGCTTTAGAAGCATGCAGAGTTCTAGGCTTATTAGGAAACCACATTTTGTGTCCAGCAATGTTTTATATTGTGTGTAGAAAGGCGTTGGTGCACAGAGGGTGTTGAGGCTCGCTGGTGTGCACACAACTGCCTCACCAGATCCAGAGTCAATGATGTGCATCACCTCTTTATAGGGATAGGGACTTCAGGGCAAAAATCAGAAAAAAGGGGAGAAAGAGGAAAAGAGGCAAGGGGAGACTCTTGATTGGCCAGCTGAAGAAAGATGCAATAAGATCCCCTGCTGAGTGTCCTCTTCCTCCTCTGGGTGCTCTCCCCTCTACAATATGTGGTGATGAGAAACTAAATTTTGCATTTCTCTCATATAAACTAGACCCTATAAAATAAAAGGCAAGACAGTTTGGGTGTTGGAGGGGGGGAAGTGCTGATTCTCATGCCAGTGGCAGTCACTTCCCAGGAGAACCTGCTGCAGTAACGGGTGTAGGCATGTAAAACCCTGTGTGATGTTGAATGTGTAAATGGCATCTACTTATGAATAAAACACTCATATGTGCACTGACTGTTGTGTGTGGAGAAAACAGCTGTGTGCACAGAGGCAGCTGTGTCATACAGGGTTGATTCCCTGGGCAGACTGAGCACAGGCCACTCTACCAGCTTTGGTTCAGCCAGAGGAATTATGTCCTTGCCTACCCACAGAAAATTCAGTCCACTCAGCCAAGGAAAGTACAGTAAATTTAAAAAGTCTAGAAACCCAAATTAGAATTCTTTCTGCCACTTTGCATTTTGATGCCATGTCTCTTTTCTTACAAAGAGAAAATTGTTACAATTCTGTGTCATTTTATTTCATGTTTTTATAATAACTCTTGCTGCATCCAGCCTGGAATGAAACCTTAGCAGTTCTATGGCTATAATAAGCGTAAGGTTTATTGCCAGCAAATGTTTCATCTGCTGGCTGGATGACTAGCTGTGCACCAGCTGCATAATATATTCTGTAAGGGTATCATCGTCACAGCACTTCACTCTTGCATCTCATACACCCACCAGGAAACATGTTTTATCTTGTGCTCTGAGCAAGGAATACAAATGAGATGTCTGAAGGAAAAGTAAATAAGAATATTCGGAAATATTAAAGTAAATAAGAATATTAGGAAATATTAAAGAGAAGTAATTCCATTTATAGCTTATTACCATGAGAGACTGTTTTTGGACAGGGACGAGATGAGAGCTTCCACAAATCTTTAGGTTCTGATGATGCAGTGCTTTTGGCACGGCTCAGACACAGAATGGCCCAAAGCCTGGCTTTTAGCTGTTCTTTTGTTGGCTTCTACCCTACATGGTTCTTCCTGGTTCCTGGCTTATGTCAGAGAAGCCCTAGTACTGCTCTAGCTTAATTCTAAATCTTTGGAAGACTTCCTCCTGGCAGAACGGCATCTCCAGAACTGTGAGCAAGGCCGTGACTCCTCATCTATTGGGGCAGGAGAACTGCAGTGCAGCAGCAGCTGTGCTGCTGCTAAACCTCCTGGGAGCTCTTTCCTTCAAAGAGGAGGGGAAGGGGTTCGTGCTCAGTGGTCTCCCAGATGTGCACAGGCACAGTGGTGGCCAGGCTGAGGAGTCAAGAATTGCCCTTTTGCCCAAAGCACGAGGAGGATTACAACATACAGGAGATACAAGATACAGGAGAATTATTATATAGATGAAGTTGTTCATGTAGAATTTATTCTATTTATGTGTGTTATTCTGCCAATATTATGATATTTGTCCTAATAGTTTATATGTTTTGTATCAAGCTTCATGTAAACTTTTTTTCTTAAATAAAATGAAAAATTTTAGATAAAACTACATTTCTCATTAGCTTTGCTTTAAAAAGCTCTAGTTCCCATGTCTCACAGTTGTTCTGCTGTCAGCAAATATTTAAACAGCAGAGCCAAAGTGTGCCTTGGCTTTAGTGCTCTGCCTCTTACAGAATATTAAACCATTTGCAGTCTGTAATTCTGTGCTGGAAGTTGCAAGGAGTTTTTGGCACTGGATATAAAGATTTCATGCGTACTGATGGTGTTTGAAAATGTCAGTGTGACACTAGAAAGATATTGCTGGGGTGATCCTTTTGTTGCTTGTTTAATTAAACATAGAAAATTGCACATACACATGTAATTAAATAGAAAAACCTACAAACTGGGTATACAATGTCAGGTGTTTAAAAGGTAGAAAATGACAGATGTAAAGTGTTTTGTGCTATCTTAGCTTTCCTGTGGAGATACATAAAGCTATAGCCTTTACTGTATAGTCTGATTATATTTAACAAGTAGTTGTTGATTATTTTGTTTCTCCTTTGTTGTCGTGAGATTGGTGCGTTTGTTCCCTGCTTGTGGGATAAAGTCAGGCAAAATGTTATTCATGCCATTTTAAAAAGAGATAAATCATCCCTTAGAGACCACTTGCTTTTCTCTTTTGAACTGGGAACTTGATTGCAAAAGTGAATCCACTGAAGGGTTCTTGGATGCTGTGGAGAGCTCCTTGCGTTTCACACATTCTTGGGTTTTTGCAAGGAGAGATCCTCCTGTATGCAAGTAAGATACAGTATGAATTGCTCTCTACAACTACCTGAAAGGAGGTCAGTCTCTTCTCCCAGGCAACAGTGACAGGACAAGAGGAAATGGCAGCAGAGGTTCAGGTTGGACATCAGGAAAAATTTTTTGACTGAAAGAGTGCTCAGGCATTGGAGTGGGCTACCCAGGGAGGTGGCGGAGTCACCATTCCTGGAGGTGTTCAAGAAATGACTGGACAGGGCACTTAATGCTGTGGTTTAGTTGACAAGGTGGTGTTTGGTCAAATGTTGGACTCAGTGATCTATCTCGGAAGTCTTTTCCAGCCTTAATGCTTCTGTGGTGCTGTGATTTTATAGTGCCACAGTGGGAGAAGATACATTATTGTTGAACAGTAATACTGTTCATTATACAGTGAGGGCTAAGTTGAAGATACCACCACCATTCCCCTAAGTTAAAGGTAGCCTCATTTTCACTTTTCCTAAGTCTGGGATGTTTAACTTTCAAGTTTAAAAAATACTCATTTACCACAGCTTTGAATATATGTGCACTGTGTTTATGTAATCTGTATCTAGGCTGTCAGGGAGATTTGCAGTATAGATTCCATTTTAATTTAAAAATGAGAAGTAGTGGAAGACCTACATAAACAGTAGATGTCCAGGTGAGGTATAAGATAATGTAAGCTATGGCCATAAAATGTAATCATGTGAAAGGGGCAGGAGCATTGAGGCAGCTTGGCGCCTAACTAGTGTTTATCATATCCTCACATAACTTCTCAGTTTTAGTTCAGCGTATGAGTTAAGAGCTAATAGAACATTTGGCTTTTCAGACTCTAAAATATCATCCTTGGAACATATAGCCATATAATTCCTGGAAATAGAGCAGTCTAGCTACAAAATGTATGTTTTGCATAAAGGAAGAATTTTTCAGCATAGTTTCTTAGAAAAACATGCTTAAAATATAATGTAAAAGTGAAACATTTTAACAAACATTAACCTTTGGCTCTAGCTGTTGTAGAGACTTTCTGATCCAGTTGAAAAAATGAAATGCAGAATTACTTAAGTATTGGAACCAGCAATAAAACTTGCATGCATAACACTGAATTAAGAAACAACTTCAGTGATGCAGCAGTTTTTAAAGAACTTTTGGTAATAGAATCTACATTTTTAACCATTGCATTGCTGATTTATTTAGTGTTTACTTTAGCTTGCTGTGTCACAGAATTTTGCTTTTCCTGAAAAATTTTTGTTTGTGAAGAGCCTGAAAATGTTACTGCAAATCTTTTCTCTATATGAACCTCAGTGTAGCCAAAAAGCTCAAATCTGTTAAAATGCTGTCTCATAAGCTTAAGATGTCTCATACTCATAAAATGTCATCATTGTGACATGGAAAAAAGAACTTGAAATCCCAGCACAGTATTTTTATTGCAAATGACAGTTTTCATCTGTTGGCTTTTACTGCCAGAATAAGCATGTTTTCAGTAAGCACAAACAGACTTTTTCAGCTGTGCCTGTTTCCAGCGGTTCCTGTTAACTCCCCAAGTGGGTGGTATGGAAGAGCCACCTTTCTGGCACACTTGCATGCAGACAACACATGGCCACTGTTGAGTTTTGGCAATACGCTCTAATAAAAAAAGACCCCGCTCATATGAGAAAGCTTGGTGTGCGTCAGTACAGCTATTTCAGTCTGTGCTGCCTCCTGAGCTGAATGTAAACCGACATCGGTGACTCTATTAAAATATGATTTCGCAAAAGGAAGTAAGAAACATGACTTTCAAGCTGTGTGTGAAGATGAGCTAAAATAGTAACAAAAGTATCTCTGGAGAGTACTAGAGGACAAAAAAAAAATTCTCTGAAACCTACCTATTGTTAAGAAAAAGTGGATCTGGCAGACTCCTTTTGTACCAGCTGGATGTGTTAAATTTTCCTTTTCTTCAACACTGAGAGCAGGCACTGCCGTAGGAGGGATGCCAAGGAACTGGAAGGATCCAAAGATTTCCTCAGAAAATGGGCCTTGATCCTAGGGAAAATCACAATTAAGCTTTAATAGCTGAGTTTCCATGCAGCAACCCTTACAGCTTGTGTTGAGTCCAGGCAGGACGCTGATGGCACGGGGGGCTTGTGTGACCAGCACAAGTCCTTGCTGGCTGCTCCTGCAGAAGGGTGCAAATTCATCTCAGGCACCAGAGAGCAGTGGCTGTAACATGTCCTAGGCAAGAATTCAGTGAGCCAACCCTTTGTAAGCGCTGGTGATGGCTGGACATAGTTCATGTTGCCCTAATTTTGGTAACAAATGGGAAAATGTACTCAGATCAAATAATTTTGTGTTTAAGTACTTCTCTCCCAGATCCTTCTGAAGAGATCTGTGCTATCCAAAGCCATTACAATTCAGAAGATTTTGGATGTCATTATACCATTGTAGTAGGCTGCTACTTATTAACTACAATTGTACTGTGTTTTGGTGTCGCACTGTACTTCTCAGCTCTTTCACTTTCTTGGAAATGCTGAATACAGCACAAACCCTCTTTTTAGACCACTTAAAATTACAACTGGAAATTGATAAATTCTACTTGTAATAACACTTCATTTTGCTTTTCCTGGGCTATAAAACCAAGTATTTGTTTTCCATTGTGGATTTTTTTGTTCCTCACTTATTGATACGTGAGAGAACCATAGTTTCTATATGATTTTTCACAGCCACAATGGTCAAATACTGGAGCAAGGTGCACAAAAAGGTTATGTTGTTCTGTCCTTGGAGGTGTTCAAGACTCACTGGGACACAGCCCTAAGCAGCCTGATCAAACAGACCTGTTTTGGGCACGGGTTAGACTGGGAGACACCAGAGGCTCCTCCTACCACAATTATTCTGTGGTTCTGGATTCTTACCAGGCTTGTTTGGTACACACACCTATGACTGTAAAAGAAAGCCTGATCTTTGCTGGAAAGTCGTATTTTTGATGGCTGCTTTTAGTGACAGCAGCTGTCACTGCTGTCATATGCTCTAATTTTCTGTTAGGACATTCATGAATTGTCATTGCTTCCTTAGCAATGAGATTGCTGAGTAAATGCTATTGTTAGAGATTGGACAGTTACTTATCTGTCATGAGGCTGCAGCAATAATCAGAATTTAGGACCAAAATTTCCTGTGAACTGTTTGTGTTCTCAGGTGGGTTTGATTTTTCTTTCTTGTGTAACAGATGTGTAAATTAGTCCACAAATTTAAAAAAGTAAAATAGAAAATTTCTTTTATTATTTTTGCATTTGCATTCTCAAGCTACTTTTGTGACAGTATAGGTTTCATAACATTGTAAATTCCTTTTTAATAGTAATAGAAATCACTTAACTCTGTAAAACAGCAGTTTTGAACTGCTTCTGCTTTATATATTTGACTCTATGTCATTAGCAGGGCAAAATAAAGTGAGGTGTTTTTAACACAGCAGTCATTAGGCCATCACAGTACTATTGATCTTTGTCCTACATGGAGTATTAATATTGTTGATGGCACAAATTCTATGTACAGCGCTACTCTGTGAAAACAGTGCTGGACACAGGTCATCATCTGTCATATTTGCTCCCTACTAAGGCTACTAGTGAAAAGTTCAGTAGTAGTAATCACCTTTCCTCAGATGAAAGAAATGGTGTGACTTTTAAATTTTTCGTGAGTGCTAACTTGCTAGTGATTTGAGAGACACCCATTATATTCATTACCCAAGAGAAGAATAATTCCTTGCTTTCAGGATAAGGTTGCATGCATCTGTGAAAAGTAGATAGGATGAAGGATGAGTAGCTTTGTGTAGAAATAGGGAGGGAGTGAACTTTCTTTGAGACAGATTTTCTGAACTTCAACACAGACACCAACTTTGACAAGTGTTTGTCAAAGTGGTAACTGTGTAAAATGGTAATAGTTTTGTGAGTCAGTTCTTGTCTTAGCTGGCAGTGACTTCATAAAGGTGCATTCTGATTTCATTTAAGCTGGTGTAAATACAGAGGTGCCTCTACTGTGGGAATGATGTAATACAGTAAGAAATGAGATGGATCAGAGATCCTAGATAAGGGCCAAGAGTAGATGAAAACAGTTTGGAGCATGCTTTCATCAGTTTTTCTACATGCTGCTAGTGGATGAGGAATAGAGATACCTTGATTATCAAGCAACAATTCCAAATCAGTGGCCATGAGGGAGATGACCTGTTCTGTGGGCAAATTCCATGTCAGAAAATTTGCCTCCTTGGCTGGGATCCCCAGGGGCTACCTCCACTAGGTTTATTGCACAGCATAAAAAATCTAAAACTAGTTATAGGAAAAAAAGGGTTATGTCATGTTTTAAGTACATTACTAGAGAACAGATTGTATTATTTTGGTCTTTTGTTGAGGGAAATATTTCTTGAATACAAATTCAATCAAGCAGAAACAAACTTGTTAAAACTGACAAATTGACCGAGACAGATACAATGTGCAAATGCTCGTGTTTACATTCAATATGAGTTAATCATGACACAAGGAAATATAAGTTGTGGAGTATAATAACACTGTAAATAGTATGGAATTAGTAATGAGGGTTGGTATGGAGATGTGTGAAGTAAATATAATTTGTAAAGGAAGAGGTGAGATCCAGATAGAAAAAGAGAAAACTGAGTAAGGTTGCCGTAGACACACTTTAATTTATGTCTGTTACCAAAAGTGTACAGCCAAAGTTGGTTAAACAGGTGGTGAATAAGACTTTGTTGATTTATATTCTGAGTTTATATCAGAATCTGAAATTGGTTCATGAAGAACCTCACTCCAGAGTGTGTTCCCTGCTGCCCTAGTGGTACAGATAATGGTAATGTTCATGGTCTGATTGTTCTCCTTGTGGGTTTATTCAGCTGGTTGAATGTTGTACTTTTACAGGAGTAAAAAAGAAAAACAAGATGGAAGTGTTCATTTTGAAGATAAATTAGCATTTCTAGGCTACTTTGTTTCTCTGGAGAGACATGAAATATTAAACTGTTTAACATCTGGGAGCATCTGTCTCTCTAGTCCAGCATGTGGATTAACTGAGTGCTAAACTGCCATCCCATTTTCATGGAGATTTAGAGAACGAACAGCAAGTGCTTAGCTGTTTTGACCCAGTCTAATTTTAGAACTGCAGGATATGTAAGGAAATGCTAGATACATTTTCAAATATACATATGCATGTGTCAAAAAAAATATTTTTTTTTTTACATAAGACCCTAATTACATAACAACTGGGCTTTTTTAGTTCAAGACAATGTAGCACAGGAAAATTACTTAATTTGACAGTTCTATGAAACCTTCAGAATTATTTATTTATGTAAAAAGGCTAGCATTTAACTTGTATAAATTAATTAGTTTTAAATGTTCAATTAGATGAATTATTGTAGTTTAATCCCATGATAATTTAGCCTCCCTTGCTACCAGTGTGACAGGTATCTAAAGTGGGACATACCATTTCTGTGAATATCTGTAGCTCAGTGTTCTGCTTTGTTTTTCTGCTCAGAGTTTTACATTATTTTTTGATGGCAGAAAATGATAGAGAACTTTTACCTGCTCATTTTCTTTCATGTTAAGATAGATCTGGAGTAGTTTCCATTGTATTCTTTTTCTTGGGTAGTCACATACTGTCTTCTAATAGGAAATTGTAGATCACTTCAAAGAAGTATGTCAAGGACAACAACTTACTGGAGATGTCTGTTTGTTGCAATGCTGCCGAGATTTTAAAGTCTTTAGTCAACCTAAAGTCTTCCATCCACTGTTACTTTTGGGAGTAGGTCACAGTGGTTGAGCATTTTTTTTACATTTGCTAGAGGATATAGCAATGTGAGAATGGATAAGCAAGCATACTATCCCTCCTATTAGTGTTTGGCACAGATTGTTCCTTAATATTTCCATTCCTGTTCTGAGATATATTTCTACAGTGACAGGTTACTACACCTTACAAAATTATCATTCTTAATAACAGTGAGTGATTTATTTGATGATTTACTATTTGATTGTAAGTATTGCTTAGGAGATTTGACAATTCAATGCTTATTCATATCTGTATTTTCAGTGTTGAAATTAGTAATGGCATAGAAAGCATCAACTCCGTTAGCCTGTAATTTTTACATTCAGGAAAGTTTTGAGGTTTTGTATGAATATTTAAGCCCAGTATTTTATGGTATCTTTTATTTTCAAGGAAGATACATGATATTCAGTGCCTGTGTGACTCCTTTTTTTGCGGCATGACTAGTTCTGTAATAGTTTGGTATCCGTTACGTAGGATAACAGTGGAAGTAACTGAGAAAATTATGGAGGAAATGACTAAGTTATGACTTTGAGCTGTTAGGAAGTGGACATTCCCATTGTATCAACACTGCAAGATTTTTTAATTGATGTGCAGAAATCACCAAATTTTACTTTTGGATGATGGTTCTCGTAAATTTCCAGTTTCAAAAGTGTAATCGTAAATACATAATCATGTGAGGATGCCCTTCTAACAGTTTATCTGGTTATGTCAAGGTGGGCTATAAGTTCATCATGGGGTAGAACAGTGGCAGGTCCTAGAGATACTGTGTGATAATCTCTGTGGGGAGAGCAAGCTCAAGCTGTTGTTTAGCCTAGAAAGAAGCAGAAAAAATGTTGTTCTCCTGTAAAATGGTTGTACCTTTGAGAAGAGGAAGCCCTTGTAGTCAGGACTGAGCTGCATGACACCTTCTATTACTGTACCTGTGCAGAGAGGTGGTCAAGACTGGTCATGCTGGGAAAGAGAAGCTGTGCAGGTGTGGGGCTTCTCTGTGACTCTTCTGGCAACTGCTTCTTGGAAACAAAACTTGGGAAAATCCTCTAACTCACTGTCATCAGCTAGCAGTGTAAGAAAGAATTAGGGGAATGAGCAGCTCTCTCTTTGGTTGGCATTTGGTAATGACATGATGATCTCAAGGCGCATTGCTCCGCTCTCAGAGTGCATTGAGATGACTTGCTTAGGGGTCACTGGCAGCTGCTGGCAGCTCTTCTCCAAATTTGTAATTTCCCTGGACAGTTCTTGGGGGCTGAGGCTGTGAGGGCTACACTAATGGCAGTCTTAGAATGATGCTGAAGTGACCAGCACATGGGTGCCCAGGTAAGAAAGGTATGGAAAGAGCAATGTTGGTGCAGTGCTATGCTCCCGTCGCAATGCCTTTTGCAGCCCCATTGTCCATGGAGCTTAGGTTTTGTAGCTCTTGAAAACCTACCTCCTACAGCAGCCCCCAAACACAGAACTTGCCGCAGAACTGCAGGCTGACAATATTATATGGATTGCAGAGTGAATTGTGATTAATAATTACTGATTTGACTTAGCTCAAATTAATTCAGAGCTCTTATCACCTGCTAAAAATCTGTATTCCGTGAAATGTGCTGATATTAATAACTACTGTCAGTAAACACAATTCTTCACTATGTTTTGCATGGATGCATTGAGAGTACTTTGTAATTTTTACAAAGCTTAACATTTTTAAAAGCTTAACATACAGAAATTATCTCCTGTGTATATGTTTGTACATATGTTTGCAAGGGAAATCTTCATGATGTGTGTCTTCTATTTTGCAGTCAAAACCTGTTGCATTTGCAGTTCGGACAAATGTTGGGTACAGTGCTGCTCATGAAGATGATGTTCCAGTCCCAGGCATGGCCATCTCATTTGAGGCTAAAGATTTTCTTCATGTTAAAGAAGTAAGTAAAACCAGAGGAGTAAGTGAATCATTCTTTATGGGAATATTTGAGTAATAGTGCTACTGTTTTGCAATGTTGATAACAGTTCACATTGCCAAAGCACTTTACAAATGTTATATGAAGAAAGTAACAGTATATAAGGAATTTAATGTTCTTTTAAATGCTATTCTTGTAGAAGCAATGGCACAAATTTCTTACAATCAAATTAATTGTAATAAAGTAAGGAAAGAAAGCAAGTACTTTTCTTCTGCAGTAAAAATTGCTTATTGATAGGTTTAGATGTCTATGTCTGACTAATCAAAGATAAAATATTTGTGTTTTTTTTCTAATCTGGTACTATGAGGGTTTGCTGTGATTCAGCAGCCAAGGGTTGCTTCCCTTTTATTTGTGTGAATGCATCTCAACCCCAACATCCTCTGGTCTCTTGTTTTTCTACTGAAGCTACTTCCAGGGCACAGACAATATTTTGTTAACAATTACATGCTGAAGAACTGGAATGATGTTTCAAGATAATAGCAACTGTCAATAAAGGTGCTTTGCATCTGCTACATTGTTTTTCTTTTCCTGTAGTTTAGTTTCAAAAATTTTGAATTTTTACGGTTTCAAACACCTAAAGTCATTTTCTTTCCCTACTCCTTGCAAGACAATCCCCAGCAAATAACTTGGTAACTTTCACATGCAGGCCTTCCTCTGTAGCCTGCTGCTCCTTTTTTAAGTTCAGAGCAATCTAGCCATGCATTTGAAATTACGTCTTTGTCTCATTTTAGACTATCAAAAAATCCCTCAGTAGTTATGATTGATGAGGCACAATGATTCTGCTACTGCAGGTGCCTTGGGGAAGAAAGGAACATTCCGAATACAGAGAGAGAAATACAGGTGGACGGAGACTAAGGAAACACAAGAAATAGACTTGGCTTATGATCATAATTTTTCATATATATTAAACACACAAAAAGGGAATAATTTTGGTTCAGACTGTATATAGTGAAGGAAATACGCTTTCTGTCTAATGATAGTGTGAAAGAATTGCTCTGCTCTGCCTTGTGACAAAAGAAGAGATGAGCAGGCACAGAGTCCTGGCAAGAGAAAACCATCAGCATTCTCCAGTGAGTCTTGAAGTACCGGAAAATACAGCTCAGTTGGGTAGATCAAATGGTTTTGTGTAGTCATCTATTCCATCTGCACTTCAGATGAGGTGGTAATCTCAAACTCTACAGCAAGTGTTTCCCCTGTTTCCATATAAACCAGACACGCAGGGTTAGCAGTTTTCTATTAAAGTTTATGCATTTTTCTTCACTCTTCTGGATCTCCAGAAATCCCATGAAAGGCAGCTTAGCTCAGATGAGTTCTTACATTTTCTGTGGTTGCATGTAGTACTGAGGGGTGGAAAAATAGATTAAAATGTTCTTGCCACCCCAGGTGTAATAGAAGAGGCATTCTGTGCTGATTGCCTGGTTTTCTCTGTAAGCTGTCAAAGAGAGTTGGTTGTCTACTGGTTCTAGTCCAGAGATGGGTTGGGAAGGACCCTTGTGACCAGGCCATCTGCACCGCTGGAATGGAGACCTGGGAAGGGATCCACAAGAGTTGTGGATCTTGGACTCTTGCCCTGCGTTTGGCAGCAGCTGTTGTGTCTGGGTGGGTTGAACCTCCTTCAGAGGGTGCCCCAGGTCCAGTCCTTCCCTGCACAGCCGTGTCCTCCCCCTCGATCTTCTGTGCCAGGCCCTTCTCACCCTTCAGGGCTCTGTATCCCATCAGGTATTGTTCCTTCAGTGCTTTAGGTGCTCCCTACAGTTAATGCTGGGGGGAACTGAATTGTCCAAACTTTAGTTATTTATGCAGATTAAAAGAAAAAAAAAATATTAGACTATAAAATGCAGTGTTGCTTCTGTATTTTATACCTAACTTGTCCTTAGAAATAAAGAAACCTAAGTTAATCTCCAGGAGCATTTGCCTGCATAGTGATGCCATTCTGGACCAATGTTGTCTTCTTCTTGTCTGCAAGGGCTGTTCATCAATTTGTGCTGCTGAGAGGGCTCAAACAAGAAAAACCTCAGTGCCAAATGTACATGGGCAATGGTGAAAAGTACTGCAGTGATTGAGTAGGAGGGAAATGTATCTTCATTATTAGGTTACATTCATTAAAACTCAGTACACAAAAGGATGAAGAATTCCTTCCTGCATGAAGAAACTGCCGCATCATACTAACTTATGAATCTTTTGAGCCTTTAATTTTTCCCTGTGTTTAATTAATTTTTGTGTTTCCCTTGGCACTCCAAGCACAGGTGAATTATAGAGAATCACTCACTCCAGCCAGCACCTTGAGAGCTGGACACCTCTCTACCAAGATTTTTAAAAAATATATAAAATTAGAAAGTATTATGTGTGGTATCATTCAGTTGTTGCGGTCCGGTTTACACCCAGAAGAGCAAAGAAAACTAAGTCTCTGTGCACAAACTGGATGGAACTTTGAGAAGGTTCAAAATATTCCCAAAAACGAGATTAAAACCAAACGAGGTTAGCTGTTGGTGCCAAAAAGTTGATGTATTTTATTTAATGGTAGAAGAGGCAAAGAGAAAAAAAGAGAAAAGAAAGAAAGAAAGAGAAAGAAGGGTGCGTGGGGGGGTGCAGGGATAGGGAGAGGTGACAGGGGTTAGGTAAGCGTATCACCCATCCGAGGGCCCCAGCCACGTCTCGTTGCTCCCCTCCTTCTGGTCTTCTGGAGGTGAGGGTCCCCCGCTGCCACGCCATGCCATGCCACACACCGAGGAGTGAAGAATTCCGTGGATTAATATATTCTTTGGGCGGGTGGGAATGCCCATGGGCCTCCCTTGCAGGGGCATCTTGACACACTGTCCCTTGCAGCACTGAGGGCCTGTTGCATCATCTCTGGTGCTCTGGTGCAGGGTCTGGGGTCCCCTTTGAGGGGGTCCCTTTGATGTGCCATGTCACCCCTCTGCTGCAGATAAGCTTTGCCCCCCCGGGCAAAGGCCCCTCAGCTGGGCTCCTCTGCGCAGTGGAGAATGGGCGCTCACTGCGCCTCTCACCAGGGGCTTTTCCAGCACACAGCCAAAACCTCTCTCCCCCCACCCCTTGGTGCCAGGGTCTGTGGCAGCCTGGCAGCTGATATCCCTGGGGCTGTGGTCTCCACCTTGGAGGTGTTAAGCTTAGGCTTTGTGAATGTCCCCAGCCCTAAGTTGTTACTTTATATTTCAGCGAGCGTGTAAGGCCTCAGTCAGGGCCCCATTCAGGGTGCGGTGGTCTTCTCCACAGCTTTGCAACACAGTTTAAAAGTCCTTCATGAAAAAGTTTTAAGTCAGGAACTGTAATGTTTCAGTCTCTGACATCAATTTAAAAAGTATCTTATACTCTTCGTATACTGACACAGCATTTATCTTTGAGGCTTTCCAGAAGTGACTTCCACATCCTTATATTTCTTTATGAAGAAGAAATTCCTATGGATTTAGGATTTCTGTTGCTTCTAATAAAATTTATATTTTTCCATAGTAATCTGTTGTTCTGTAGGACAAAAATGGTGACTGTTCAGATTTTAATTTAATGGTGGTTTTTAATTATCCGTGGCTTCCTTTACCAAGCTAATGATTTAGTTAGCTTTTTGTAATGAAAGGTTATCATTTTACTAATACATTTCAGTCTAATACAGCTTTGAGAAACTGCTATTCCACATTAGCTCCCTATTAAATGCTGATATTCCTACTCATAAAGGCATCCCACTGGATGAATATTATAGATCTCCGTATGTTTTATGAGCTTAAAAGGGTCTTTATTTTAATCTTTATTTTTTATTATATCTGAATTGTTATATCTGAATATCTTACAGTTGGTCTCAAGCATCACAAGATTTCCGTAGTTGCCAAAGTGAAAGATAATACTGCAATTTAGTTTGTATATCAGTGATCCACCAATGATGGTAAAATTAATTTTTTTATGGGAGCCCACACATTTTGCATGTTTTATTCCTAAATGTACACTTGTTAAAGCTACTTACTATATAATTAAATATGCACTACAATATCTGCATTAATAGCTTCAGATTCAAGAAGGGAACTTCTCTTCACTTTCAGGTGTTTTGTTACAGTTTCATAAATATTCCCAATTCATATTTGATGGTAGTCATTCCCATGAAATGCTCAAAGTATTGCCATCCATGATGTGTGGCCATCCATGAATGACCTTTTCAAATTCAAAAATGGTGAATAAATAAGAATGGAAAAAGCAAATAGTTCTGCTGTGTAGACCTCTTCAAAACAAACTACCTCCCCCACACACGGTGGGGGAGTGTGTATGAATAAAGGTATTGAATTAGAGTAGCCAATATCTCATATTTAATAAAGGTAAAATTCAGTTAATTGGACTATATGGTGGACTTGTGTAATTGTTAGGTTTTTTTAGTCATCCAAAGATACCTGTTTCTTGTGGATCTATCTTAGTAAGTTTAAAATGCAGATCACATGAGCTCTCTGCAGTAGAGTATACATAAGCAGCAGAATTTAGTCGTATTTCAGAAGATTTTAGTGAGAAGTGGGGGAATTTGAGAAGTAGTATTTTTAAATTTAAATAGAGAACTGAATAAAATGGAATTAGAAAAATAGATCAATACAGCGCCATAAAAATTGTAGCAGTAGGTTAGAGTATATCCTAAGTCTCTGGTGTCCACCAAGGAGAACCGTGAAGGGAGAACAAAAGCAGCTCTCAAGTATGAGGGAAGAAGATTGTGAAGCAAGAAGAAATAAAGATGATGAAATAAAAAACAGGGAGATACATGAAGTCTGTGAAGGAAGGTTTCTGCTTAAGCACTGTGGATTTTAATAATTTGAAAGGAATAATTACTTTAATGTATTTCTGAGTACTACCACAATCCTTCATTGCCATAATAACGTAGCACAGTGATTAACTGCAGGGAAGAATTACAAAAAATAGCATAGCTGCAAATTAAAACTAATAACAAAGTTATCCCAGATCCAGTAATTTCTTAGTATGTTACCTTTTTCTTTTTTTTTTTTTTTAAATCTGTAGAAATTTAATAATGACTGGTGGATAGGACGATTGGTAAAAGAAGGCTGTGAAATAGGATTCATACCAAGCCCAGTCAAACTAGAAAACATGAGGCTGCAGCATGAACAGAAGGCAAAACAAGGAAAATTCTACTCCAGGTAATAACAAGAAATCATTAAAAATAGCAAAGTCACACAACTTGGAAATTGATGCTGTGTATCACTCATATGTGTGGTTAATTATCATTAATGTCAGCTACAAATGTTTTTAATCAATGAAGAAATTAATATATAAATAATTATATTTTTATATAATGTTTAACATTATTTTATTTATTATATTGTTATTAATAGGCTAATTATTTTCATTGCTATTTGAGAGAAAAAGTAGATATTTGGATTGGTGATCTGTGGTGGCCTACAACTGAAATTATTACCTTTTCTTTTTCATAAAATATTTGCTAATATACATTGCAGTAAGTACATGACTACATCTTAGTAAATTTTTTGTCTTAAAATTAATTTATCTAAATTCTGTAGCATTTGGTGCTTGTTTTGATGATCTTTCTACTTCTAAACATGTTTAAAGCTCATTTAGAAATTACAGGGTGTTAAGATGAATTTATTCGTAAGCCAGAGTTAGTGCCTGTTAGTTAGCTCGTAGGGAAAAAATAGTCTTGTCAAATTCATTGCCTACAAATACAGCTTTTAAGAACACTACATTTTATGATGGAAATTTCATGTCAAGTCATTTGTTACCTCTGACTGCAGCCATCATTGTAAAAGAAAAAGGATTGTTTCTAGATATTCTGAACAATACTACAAGACAGAATAATGTCACCTTTATTACAGAATTCTTAATAAAGTAGTTTTCTAGTAACACATGTGGAAGCAAATGTCAATTGTTTCCTTCTGAATATAAAGGAAACAAAAATTCCCAGTGTATTTGAGTGGGATGGNAATTCTACTCCAGGTAATAACAAGAAATCATTAAAAATAGCAAAGTCACACAACTTGGAAATTGATGCTGTGTATCACTCATATGTGTGGTTAATTATCATTAATGTCAGCTACAAATGTTTTTAATCAATGAAGAAATTAATATATAAATAATTATATTTTTATATAATGTTTAACATTATTTTATTTATTATATTGTTATTAATAGGCTAATTATTTTCATTGCTATTTGAGAGAAAAAGTAGATATTTGGATTGGTGATCTGTGGTGGCCTACAACTGAAATTATTACCTTTTCTTTTTCATAAAATATTTGCTAATATACATTGCAGTAAGTACATGACTACATCTTAGTAAATTTTTTGTCTTAAAATTAATTTATCTAAATTCTGTAGCATTTGTTGCTTGTTTTGATGATCTTTCTATTTCTAAACATGTTTAAAGCTCATTTAGAAATTACAGGGTGTTAAGATGAATTTATTCGTAAGCCAGAGTTAGTGCCTGTTAGTTAGCTCGTAGGGAAAAAATAGTCTTGTCAAATTCATTGCCTACAAATACAGCTTTTAAGAACACTACATTTTATGATGGAAATTTCATGTCAAGTCATTTGTTACCTCTGACTGCAGCCATCATTGTAAAAGAAAAAGGATTGTTTCTAGATATTCTGAACAATACTACAAGACAGAATAATGTCACCTTTATTACAGAATTCTTAATAAAGTAGTTTTCTAGTAACACATGTGGAAGCAAATGTCAATTGTTTCCTTCTGAATATAAAGGAAACAAAAATTCCCGGTGTATTTGAGTGGGATGGAGCCAGAATTGAGCTAGGAACCATTTGGGAAGCCAGAAATGCTTTCCTATCTCAGTAGGAAGGGCAGCAGTGTTTGTAGAGCATGTCTAGAGTTGGACACCATGACTAGGCAGTGCTCAGCTGCATTTACCAGCTGTGAAATGCCTTTCCCATGAGCCTGCTGTCCTTATCAGAAGGATGCTGGATTCCTTATTCCTCTAGTGACACTTCTGGGACAGTCAGATCTGTCCCAGTGATTTGGTTCCTTTCCAGATCATAGATGCTTCCATTCTCCAGAAATTCTCACTGAAGATAACATTGTCCTACACCACAAATGCATTAACTTAGTGCTTATTCATATTTTAAGATACAGAAAGTGGAAACTAGTACTATCGCATGAATTATTTGAATAGTGAAATAACCTTTCTTACATTCTTTTCAGAGCTTTTCTCATTATGGTAACTGAAATAAAAAGACTAGAACTGTTGTTTCATTTTCAAAGCTTGGATAGGTTTTCACAAAGCAGAACTTGACAAAACCTTGGACTGCTTTAACTTCGTTTGAGAGACTTTTTTTATTAAGTACTATATTATATTGAAAAAGCAGAAAAATTTGTACTTTATTAAATTGAAAAGATGATAAACAGAGTCTCATCTTCATTAGGAATTTAGCAATAACTCTTCATTTAAAGGAGACAGATACGCTCACTGGCTTAAGAATAAATCTTAGTAATGGATAGTAATATTAATCATTATATAGCAGTAGCCATATTAATAACTGAATTGTATTAAGATCATGAGGAAGTGAGAGCAGCAGAATGAATTGCACAGCAGCACAGGGAGTATGATCAATGTTTGCAGTTCCTCAGGTCTCAAAATGTACACACATTTTGTGTGAGATGTATATTTTACACCACTGCCAGAAATACTGTTTGTCTCACAGCTAGCACCTCATTTAGAAGGCAGATAATTAATAAACTAGAATAAATATTGAGAAGGCTACAGAACTTCAAACTAATTTATTACTTTACTCCAGTAAATCAGGAGGAAACTCTTCGTCCAGTTTGGGTGACATCGTTCCTAGTTCCAGAAAATCGACGCCTCCATCATCTGGTGAGTAGGTTGTGAACCCTTTGGTGAAGAGACTTAGGAACCTAATCTGTCAAAATTCATGTACATTTAGACCTATTCTTCTTAGTCCCCATTCTTCATAGGTAAAACCTGAGTGTTGTGTTACCAGATAAGGCTGGTTTGGGTAGGTTTGAAGTAATGGAGTCAATGCCAGCAAGTTCAGGCAATGATAGGGCTGTTAATGCACAAAATTCCCTCTTTGCTTTTACCGTGGAGTTTTATAAATAGCAAAGACATAATAGATCTGTGAGACTACATTACAGTAGGTAGTGGAAGGTTTGGTCTGGTCTGAGCACTCCTACTGAACAATAAATGCCTTCTGGTACAGGAGAAAAAGCAGCAATAAAAACAGAAGTTCCTGGGAGGTTTCTGCAGTAGCATCAGGGAAGGCATTATTTTAAAACATCAGGAACATTTAGTTTCACAGTTCTGATCACGAGGATGTACCTCACATAATTCAAGGATACTGGATATTTTTTGCCTTTGACAAATTTTTCACAAATACTATTTTGTACTTAGAGCATCAACATATAGATTTAACTTTAGTTAGGTTGGATTCAAATGGTATGAAGCAAATACATGGCAAGTTGGTGGAGGATGCTGGCATTAGCTCCATAAAAGAAGTATACTAGAAGATCACAAGAAAAATCTCAACTGAGTTCAGCTGCTGTGTTTCTGGATGTTTTATCTTCTCATGTACATTTTGAATACCTGAAAGCAGAAAATAATAAGTGTTGATAGTTTCTTGTATTCTAGGAGGAATGCATTCTAGAAAGACATGCATTTTCCAATCATACTTATTTATATGGAGTCTGGTCTGCAGAGCAGGCATCTTAAACTGAGCCTGAAGATTTTGAAGTATTTACTTGGTCATTTAAAAGGGAAATGGAGAAATTAAATTGTGCTATGGTAGTGGCTTCATTTGGTTCAGTTAATTGAAAAATATATCTGTGTTGTGAAACCATGGATTGTTAGTAACTACCAACTTTATTACAATAGCATTTTGTTTATTTACAATTGCACCTCAGTTTCACTTAAGTTCTTTTTTATTTTGAAAATATGTTATTAGTTTACTAATAGATGCCCATCACAAGTGTGTAGAACACATTTCAATCAATTTTTTTATGATGGCTTTGCACTGACATATTTACTGTTAAGGCCAACTTTTTCAACTACTGCATTTTGGTAGTAAACTTGTCCGTCGACCTATGTTGCAATTTTATATTTAGAACATCTGAGATGCTGTAATATTATTTGCTATCAGAAAAAACACTTGAAGATCGGTACATATATTTCCAGAACATTGCACAGAATTTAGAGTTAAGAGCACAGATAGCACCTGGATTACCAACTGACTGCTACCCATCCTGTAATTTTCATTGCATTGAATTGTTTCTTCAGACAGTGGTTTTCAAGAAACAAGGTTTTCTGAGGAAAGAAGGAAGTCCATTAAAATTTATTCAGTTACAGTGAAGATTTGGAAAATATGTATGAATAGTTCACATTAGCTTCTTCTGTGATCACAAGATTTTGAGTCTACAAAAATTTTTTTATCTTAACACGTCTGAAGAAAGGTGAAAGAGGCATAGTTTGTGACTAAAACAAGAATTCAGTATAAAACAATTCAATTATTATTCCCACACCTTCTCTTTTTGAAAGTGTAATCAATTACACCAATTATTTAATAAGTTGAAGAATATTAACAGAATAAGCTTGTTTCATTTTTTTACTTTAAGGCAGGGATGAGTTTTTTCAATATAAAATAGTGCCATAGAAAAACCAAACCAAAACAAACCCACAAACAAGATGAAGAACCAGTGAAAACAAATGAAAGGGAGGCTCATATCCATTTAAATAATCAATATTGATATAGTAAACAATCCATACAGCCCTTATGGGCCACCAAACAGGGTAAGAACAATGCTGAAAATGACTGAAAAAAACCCTAATGAACTAAAGATAGTTTACAGTAAAAGAACTGTCACAGGAGATGTTACATAGTATGAAGACTGAGAATGAAAAAAGGAGATATCGATATTTAGATGATCAAGTTCTGCAGAAAAAGCTTAAGGTACCTGATTTTTTCTTTACTGACACATTTGGTTGAACATAGAACTGAAGGAGTTTTTAATGTATCTTATTATGAGTGATTTACAGCATCTGTGCTGGCCTGTATTCAAGAAAAGATAATATGTTCTTTTTATACTTATGAAGAGGATGAAAGAAGAGTGTTGCTAGAAGAAAATGTTACATGATTTCTGTGGCTGTTTTTAGGAGTAGGATTATTGAAACAAGATGTGGACCTACTCACTGGGTTTTTCTTGGGAAGGGCAGGCTCAAAGGTACAATAACTCAGGGAACGTCAGGCATCAAGGCATTAGATCTGTGGATAATTCAAATGGGAGGATGAACTTTATGCAAACAAAAGAGATCACTGCCCCAAGTGTCTATTAAATCAGTAGCTGCACGTAGGCTTGACAGAAATATTTATTTGTTACATAATTTAATAGCACATGCCACTGTATTAGTTGATGTCCCACTCATGAAGCAGATGAAATCAGGTCACTAAGATGGTTTCATAGTAGTTTGCAATGATTAATTAAGGGTTTGGATAAAGTCAATGCAAACGATTCTGCTTACAGATCTATTTAGGGTTAGGCTCAGTTTGACATAATGGCACGGCAAGGTAAGTGTGTGTTACCAGAGGGATTGGAGAGGTGGGTAAGATCTTCTCACACCGGGGTGATGTTGCACACGTTTGTGGTTCACTTCTGTGCATCTGCTTGCTTTCTGAAGACAAATTTAAATCACTACTTAAGATCAGGATTGGTCGTTGGAAACGAGAGGTTTTGTTTGGTTTTGTTTTGTTTTAGATGTATTTCGCAAGTATCTGTTGTACTCAGCATTCGGGATAATATGGCTTTGCATTTTGAAAGTGTATTTATTACTGAGTCTGTGAGGATTCTTGTTGAAACTGTTTTTACTTACTTGCTAAAAAGGGTACATAATTCATGGATGTGGTATAAGCATTGTTTGTTCTATATTCTTTTGGGGTAGAGATTGAACAGCAATAGTTTGTTGAATTCACTTCCATTTTACCCTGACTACGTCCTCAGTCTTTACATAAGATCCATGTCTCTGGGCCAAGCTGGGATAAATTTCCGTTCTTCTGCTAT
This sequence comes from Platysteira castanea, assembly GCA_013397175.1. Taxonomy (NCBI): domain Eukaryota; kingdom Metazoa; phylum Chordata; class Aves; order Passeriformes; genus Platysteira; species Platysteira castanea. Next base: position 1,485,194 of record VYXC01003877.1, read on the forward strand.
CCATTCTTTTTAGTTTTTACTATTAGGAGATCTGTGTTTATTATTCCTAATAAATGTATCTTACGTGCATGATGCATTTTTATTTAAAAGAATTAAAAATGCCGGTTTTAGTCCATCCTGAGATAAATGGAGATATCATTGTACCAATATCTGGCTGATTTTGTCATCAAAAGTGATTTTTCTTTTATTTCTTCATTTCCCAATGACACAGTAGTGACATTTCAAATTTCAGTTGATGATACCCATTTTCAGTTATATGTTCATTGCTATAAAATGCTGCAAATGTTGTTGACCAAGTTCTGTTGTTTACATTGGTGTAAATCTTATCTATTCCAGTGAATACTTTGGATCTACAGTGGTGTAACAAGAACAAACTTGGCCATTGGTCTGTTTTGTAAATGATACAGTAGATGTTACAGATTGCCTTCTGTCTTCTAATCCTAATTAGTACTGCACCTTTAAATTTTTCCCTTTGATTTACTGTGGTTTTTTCCTCATGGTTGACTTCTAATTTTTTTTTTTTTAAATTTTTATTTTTTATTACTCTGGAAAGTTTTATTTCTCGTTACCTGTAATTTCCTTTTTAACCTATCTTTACCTTCCCTGTCATCTGACAATTCTGAATTGTTTGTCTGTATATAGCTGTAGACATAGATGCCACTGGCTTAGATGCAGAAGAAAATGATATTCCAGCAAACCATCGCTCCCCCAAACCCAGTGCAAACAGTGTAACATCACCCCACTCCAAAGAGAAAAGAATGCCCTTCTTTAAGAAGGTAACACCAACTTCCAAGCTCCCATCTGTCCACCTGCTCACCTGCACTGCGTCGCATTTCTAGTCCTGTTAACTGTCTGCGTCCTTTGACAAGCCAATAACATGCATGCTTTGTTGTTCTTTGTTTCCTTTCCATGCTGCTGTAGCTAAGCAGAAGCAGAAATCGGTAAGTTTCTATCGACATCGCCTGTGTTTATCCTGCCACTGGCATCATTAGCATTATGACTCCAGATTAACAATGCAGCTAATCTAGAGTTAAGGATGAAGAGATGTGTTGAGCTGTTAGTGGATTCGTTACAGGAAAACAGGAAAAAAGTTCAGTGTGTCTGTGAAATTCTGCTATGTACTTATCCTGTTTGATGGAATAATAGGACACACTTAAAAGGCCTTCTAAATGTTTGAGAAATATTTTTTTGGCAAACATAATGCACCTCTCTAGTGCATGTTTATTCTTTCTATATCTTTCTCAAGTTTTTTGGTTTTTTTTCTTTATTACTCAGTCTATTAAAATCATTATTGGAATCTATCACCTACTTAGTTTGGACTTAGGAAACAAATTGTCAAAATTGTTCTATTTTAATTTAGTCTGTACTTAAGGTTCTAATTCACTAGGTGCAAAGTCTGCAAGTGCACAAGACCAATGGAAAACCTCAGAGTTGTTTTGACAGTTTACTTCAAGTTTTTCCTGTTGTCATGTATAAATTATCAGCCAAATGTTCTTGCCATCCATCAGTGAGACTTTTTTAGTGTCTCAGCTATTGGAAATGGTACTGGTGGTTCCCAGGAGAGCTAATGTTTCTCCATAGATAACCCAGATAACTACAGAATTACGCAATTGGCATCCTGTTGCAAAAAGCTGCAATACGTTTCTAGGACCTTTGCTGGAATAAGTTAGCAAGACATTAGGTAGCAGCCAAACTATGCAGTGAAATACCAGATTTTTGACTTTTTTTGTTTTAAAATCTTTAGTCTTCATAGCTCTCATTCATTTGGTTTTAACCACTCACTTAAATCTACAGGTAATAACAGACTGTTAAAGTGCTTAAACAGTGCCAAGTGACATTGTTGTCCCTGATGTGGATGCTCTCGTGTTTAATAAATAGATCTTTGTTTCTGTCTCTCTTTTCTTGAACTCTTTTAAAGAGTACTGAATTCTTCTCATTTCTGAAGTCACTTCTGTTGGCTTCAGTTTGGCCTGTTAAGCCTGGTATGGAAATCAACAGTGGATTCTTGCTTCTGAGTACTATCTTACTTAATCATATTTTTAATTGGATAAAAATTATAAGGAAGAATAATACGTGTTGACATGTATTGGATGCTGTCTGCATAAGCATCTTTCAAAGGTGCAGCTTCTAGATGAACCACCTTAGACCTGGATGATGGTTAGTCCCACATCTTTGTTCCACTCTGCAGTACCTCTTTTCTTCCATATCCAAATCATTACTAGTGTTAGTGCGGTTCATAATACTGATATTTCCTGTAAGTACTGGATGGCCATCCCAATCTATATGGTCAAACCACTGAGTGAAAGCCGTATGTTCAAAACTGGTAGTTTTTTTTTCTGAGTTATATTTGAATGTAGTTCAGTGCCAGTCTCTTAGAAAATATTAGATTCTCTGTTGCTAAATTAAAGAACTGTAATGCTTCCATTAGGTAACTTTTACTCAATTTTCTGCTGACAGCTTCATTATTTCAAACTGTAAAGATTAGAGAAAAAAAATGCCCATTTTAACAGAACAGATTTTAAAAATACCCCATATTCCATCAAATAAGGTAATTTCTGTGCTTGCCCTGATTGTCAAATAGCTAGTTAACTTCTAGCATGAATGCCTTTAGTTAAGTCAGCCACATTAAGACAAAGATCTGTTGCATCAGGGCACTCATGCTGAAAGCACTTGCACAACTGTAATGAATTTTTCTTCAAATCTGTCTCTAATACACTTACCAGATTATTAAAAATGTTGGCAAGAACAGTGGAGGACTGCTTTTGGATATGGGCCCAGCTTAATTGCAGGGGGTTGCTTTGAAACGGACTGAGTCAGATTCTGTACTGTGTTAAATAAATTCATTTCACATGCTTATGATGCCTTGGGCACTGGTATTCATTCTAATGTTATTATTTTGTGAAACTATAGGTAACAAAAAAAAGATTACATTGAGGGACATTCACAAAAATGTTTTCTGTGTTTTAGACTGCTTTAGACTGCTGCTTGTGTAGCATTGTGTGCTGTCACTGTATTAATGTCTGTCTTTGTGGGTTTGTGTTTTAGAATGTATATACTTATTTTAATGTTCTTGCAAAACACCTTGGGATACATTGAGTTCTGGAACAATGAACAATGTCTGTATTCTGTGATCTTGACTGATGTATTTGTACTATGTAAGCATTTGAAAAATAAATCCGACATTTCTTTTTCCATATCACCCTCACATTTCTGGGTTTGGATTTCAATCATTTTTTCCCAAGACACAGATAAACCAAAACCTTCCTTAAGAAGAAAAAAACTCTTTCTGATAAGACCCCATTCTTGGTGATATATATCGAAAGACCACTTACTAAAGAAGAAAAAAACCCAAACCAAACAGTTCAATTTTTTTTATATTGTACTGTGATAAGAATATAAAATTCTGCAGTCTTTGCAAGGAGGCAATCTTTTTATCTTTGTATGTTAAAATACTTTTTTAGAAATTGTGCATGATACATCAGTTAGTATTTTGGTAAATACGATACTACCAGAATCCATTCTTGGGTGGTGACAAGAACTTCCCAAAGTGGAAGAAATGCTATCCCAAGCTCTGCTTATGATAATTTTCTAGAAATACTAACGTGATCAGTCATTATTTTGATCTAATTTGCGATTGAATTGTGGGTGCAAATCTGACTTCCAGACTGAGTGCTGCCATAGGAATTTGCAGTGATGTCACAATGTTTTTTCAAGAGTGGGCAGATCTGAGTATTAAAAAAAAAGATGTTATGCTTTTCTCATCCCTTTTTGTTTTATTTTTCTCTTTCATAATTTCCTATATAAAATTTCTGTTGAAAACAGATGTCAAAGCTCTAGGATTAACCAATTCAATTCATTAGTTGTTGGAAATAACCTTTTCAATTTACCCGTTAGGAATTACGCAGTGTGCATAATTCTTATATGCATGACCCAGAATGAGAGTTTTTAACTATCAAGAATAAATATGAAAACGGTAGTAAAACCTAAAGTCAAAAAGAAAGGTTTTTCAAAAGAAATCCCTGAACCTCTTATGTCCTTATCTTGTGCTACCAGTTTTTGGGAAAAGTTAATGAATCCAAGATTCTTGTGACATCACTGGAAATTCAGAGTTCCTAATACTTCAAAGAGTGTATGACACTTTCTCTATGTGCTGTGATGATGAAAACTTTCTCTGTTTTGCAGACAGAGCACATCCCTCCCTATGATGTAGTGCCTTCTATGCGACCAGTAGTTTTAGTGGGGCCTTCTCTGAAGGGATACGAGGTAATTGATTGTTGTGGATGGTTTAATTTTTGCCAAAATACTGTGCTTCATTTGTATTTGATAATTGATAACATAGGCAAACATCAGACAGTTTTTACTCCTACTGAATAGCAGCCTATTTGTATTTTACTTCATGTCAGAATTGAGATAAGGAATAAATTGCACTCCAATCCTGTTGTTTGGATATAAGATTTACTGTCAGCTTTATTATATAATATTATTAGCATCAAGTATTATGAATTTTCTATATGATTAATAATTTGTTGGTTTTTTCCTTCTAGGTAACAGATATGATGCAAAAAGCATTATTTGATTTTTTAAAACATAGATTCGAAGGGCGGTAAGTACTTTGCAATGCAAGTATACTTCAGTTCAGGTTCCGTTTGGGTGCTACCAAGTTTTTAAGAAATATTAACATCGGACAAACTTAGGAATGACAGCTAATTCCTTGATCAGTGGATTGTAGTGTGGATTGGAAGTTTCCTTGACAGACCATGCAGAGGCTGTGTTGCAGTGGGAAGTGTTCTGGGGCATATATTTGTTGAGAGTGGAAAAAAGGATGTCTTCTTGATGACTGTGACATTCACACTCCAAATTGCTAGATATTTATCTACAGATTTAAAAGTTATTTTAAGTACTTTTCAAATGGTATCTCATCAGTGCTTCCCAGGTTTTGAGCAAACTGACAAGAGCCACGGTTCTTCCTTAGCTCTACTTCCTTACTTGGCATCCAACTTGGAAGGAGTGATATGAGATTCAGACTGGTGTACGGGATTCTCAAACTTTTGATCCCTCAGGATAGGAGCTTGGTTTGACAGCAGTTCTGGGCTCTGTAGTGAGAAGTTTCAAAAGGACTGGGATGAAGGGGTGGGGTAGTCCCCCACCTTGCTGAGATATGGTCACCCTTGATAGCAGACTGGCTGCACTCACTCGGTTCTGATCCGAGTGGTTACAGCACACTAGGCAAGGTCCAGTGGGATTTGTACTTGAGCCTTCAGGCATTACTGTGGTACAGATGTCAAATGATAGTCTGTCTCTGAAAGCAGTGGCATGATCTGTAACTCCAGCATCATGGACCCATGGAGCACAGACATCAGATGCATTCTCCAGACATGGTTATATTGGTACTGGATCAAGCTCCAGACTAGTATGCACTAATGGGTTGACATTGGGAGCAAAAATTGAGAAAACAGGAAGATCTTATTATAATATCTGTAACTTCAAGGAACTTTAGTTTGGAAGTGGACAGATCCATAACACTATTCTGTGTGTCCTGTTGCTGCCAAATCTTTCAAGAGGGAGCCTGAGGTTTTCTATCAATAGCTTCAGTTCTTTAAAATACCGGGCATTGTGGTTTAAGCTGGTGGATTTTCTCAGTCAGAATAATGATGTCAATACCTAACCACTCCAGTAGTCCCTCTTTATATTAGTCAGAATTATCAAACTCTAGATACATACCTTCAGAATTGGAAGTTAACAAAGCAGTTGTTGCAAGCAGAAGAAAATTATTGCATCTTTATGTCTGTATTTTAGAGCATGTCAGATTTTCAGTTGTAGATCCAACTGTGGCGGGGTGAATCCACAAATACTCCAAATAAATTTAATGTCTGTAGTAGCAGATTTGGAGCATTCCAAACTTAAATGGCAATCTGAATCATTACTTAAGGTTTTGAACAAATTTGCACTGGAGATTCTCAGGTTCATGCTACTGCTTTCAGCTGCCACACTGCTGTCCCTGCTCTTACTGGAACTGTTTCACAATATGAACATACACATCCTTTCTTTGAGACTTGGTCTTCCTGACCAAGAAGAAATTTTGTAGAAATACTAACGTGATTAGTCATTATTTTGATCTAATTTGCGATTGAATTGTGGGTGCAAATCTGGAAGTCAGATTTGCACCCACAATTCAACCAATTCAAAGAAACCACCCAGGTTTCTTTGAGAAACCAAACGTTTCTCAAAGACATTAAAATGTCCTTAGAAAGACGGTAAAAGGTCTTAAAATGAAAAATAGCATTTTTCATAGATATAAAGACTGATAAATCTAGCGTTGTTCAATATTCCATAATGGCATTTATAAAGGCAATTTTTTCTATAGCCTGTAGGAAGAAAGACTGGCAGGAAAAAATCCAAATTCACACAAAAACCCACAAAGTTGTAAATGTTTGTAGTTATTCCATTAGCAAATAAAGATAACCGATAATATCACAATATACATGTTTGATTTAATTTTAAGGCAAGTGGCATTATCTGTGAGGACCTGTGCCAGAAATCACAATCTTTGGTTATGTTTTTAGCTTAAGTTAAATCCCGCCTGGATTTCCAAAATTATATTACTAATCAGTATTGTGCACATAATTCTGTTTTTTCATATTAACTTCTGGCTCTGTTACATTTTTTGGGGTTTTAGATAAGTGTATACACATGTTGAGTTCATTGGGAAATGGCCTATTGGGTTACATTTCAGATGAACAAACAGCATCTGACAGTGCTTGCTAGAGAGGAGCCCTCCCTCTTCTTAACAAATCCATTTCCTCTTTTAAATTGCTAGTAAAATCCTAAGAGGAAGAACAAGGGAATATCATCAGTCTGATTTAACTCTCAGCACTGGAAAAATGTGACCTCTAAACCTCATTATACCAGAGAGTTTGAAAAGGAACTTAAGGGTGCATTTTGACCCTGTAAAGCAAAACAAACCAAAGTAACTGTTTTCCTAGGAAGAAGAATATGCAGAAGGTTGTGTAGCAGGTCAGTGCAAACAAGTGAAAGTAACCACTTCTTTCTTGGTTCATCTTTTCTCATAAACACAAAACTGAGCCTGCCAGATAGTCAGCCTAGACTTTTCAAGAATGTACTTCTCCAAGTTACAGTTTCCATTTTTAGGTGGCTAGCATATTGCTAGTGTGATCTTTCTGGGAAATTATAGGTAGCTCTTACACTGTGTTAGAAAAACCCATGCTTGTAAAATGAACAATAAAAAATAATTAAAAAGAAACAACCCAAGCCAAAACAAACAAAAAGCCCATGATTTGTATTCCTGTACTAGTTTCCCTGCTAAACCTTACCCTTACCATTTAATTCTGCATATCCCTATATATCTTATACATATGGCTAAAGTAAGCCAGATTGTCATTCAGTACTGTTCAGGAAGTCAGGGAAAGGAGAAACCAGCCTGCTCATACTGGAGATACTGGTGCAAAGTCAGACCCTCATCAGACCTGGAGACCTCAGGGAAGTCCCATCTTCTGCAGCAATCCCTGACCTCCTCCTACCTCCCCTCTCCCCAGGCTTGTGTAGGAGGATGTCTTATCAATAGTTATTGTAGCAGTATTAAATTAGATAAAATTTTTTCTCTGTTCACATTGGGGGAAGGCATATTGTGCTGCTGAGAACTTATTTTCCTGTAGTCTTAGCCATCTTCTAGTGTTAAACAAGAATTCTCCCCACATCCCTGAGAGATAAATAATGTTCAGTACCATTTTGCTGTATTTATTTTGCAGTATATCAATTACACGAGTCACAGCAGACATCTCGCTTGCCAAACGCTCAGTGTTAAACAATCCCAGTAAGCATGCGATAATAGAGCGATCTAACACGAGATCAAGCCTAGGTAAGTACCTGTAATGATACTATCTAAATTGCCTGTCAAGTATGCTATTCTCAATTCATATGTCTAAGCTAAAAATAGCCTTCTCTCTGCTGTGAGAAAATCACAATTCCCATAATTCAGAAATCCTGGCACTAGAAATCATTTTAAACTCACTATCAGGTAAACTTCCTATAGTGGTGATTTTGGTTTATTCTGCTTATGCTCAGTTTTCATGTTTTGCTGTTTGCCTCAGTGGGGCGAAGCAGCCATCCATACAAAATCTGAAGACATAGACTTCTGGTTAAATAGAAATTACTTTTTTCAGATTATTGGAATTACATGGATATTATTGATATTATGCATTATTTTTGATAAGGTTACTGTTAGCGATAGCAACTGATATGAAGCATGAAAAAAATTATTGAAGTACACATTTTATGAATTTTGTGTCAGTTTAAACTAACACTGAGGTTGGTACAAAAAAGGGAAGGATGCAAAAAGGGAGATGTTTTTAAAAACTGTATAGCTACATTCATAGCCTACATATCTGTCATCTTACATGAGTCTTTTAGTACTGAAGCTTGCCCAGTTGTATCAATAATTAAACATTTATTACCCAGAAAGAAAAATAAGTTTAGCTGGGAAGTTGTAACTAAATGTAACCATCTACACTAAAGGTGGCTGCACTGGAGCTTGTCATCCCAAGGTGTCCTTAGAGTTAGGAGGAAAAGGTGGTCATTTTGGAGTCTTAATTCCTGACTGCCTTTGCCTTTCCTCTAGTGCTAGATGTATTATATCCCGGACTCTGCTGCTGTCACTGGTGCATTCCGGGTGTAGGGACAGCTGGAGATAGCCAAGAGGTCTAGTGGAAAGTTCCCTGCCCATGGCAGGGGGCTTGGAGCTAGATGATCTTTAAGGTCCCTTCCAATCCAAACCATTCTACGATTTTAAGATGAATCCTGCCAGGAATCTACATACTCGTGTAAGGGCACTTGGCTGAGATACAGGACACATGTCACCCTGGGTTTTTTTCAGCCTTCTGATAATTCACATTCTTGGAGTCTAAGTTCTCACACTTTCATGTAAATAATAGTCAATGTTTACTTAACTGTCTTTTCTGTTTTTCATTCCTTTGTGGTGAGGGAAAGTTTGACAAACAGTTCCTTTTGCCAGTGGGATTGGAGAGGAAGTGACACCATCCCTCCAATCCCTTGACAAATTGAGAAATATATATATACCAAAGTGAATAAACTTCCTGGATCCTTTTGCTATTCTCAGCTCAGCGTGTGCAAGTGTGATTCTTTCTCTTGTTCTATAGCCACAGACACAAGTCCCATAACAAATCCTGTGCAAATCTCCCATCGAATACCAAAAAAGGAGGAACTTGCTACATCACAGATGGATCCTCTAGTCATGTTTCTGCCTTTACAGAGTGGCAGTTTCCTCTTAGCAGCCTTTGAGAGAGCTTGGTATCCCCTGAACACAGCATTGTATCTTAAAAATTTGTAAATTTTGTGGAACAAGAAAGTAGTTTCCTTCATTCTATTAAACAAGTCCTTTATCAGTTTTGCTGCAAAAAAAAAAAAACCTAACACCTGAACTGTGACTGATATTTAACATTTGCCTAATATCTTAGTCATTTTTATAATAAGCTTCTCTGCCTTAAAATTTTTGACTTCCCTTTCTTGAAAATTTGTTTCGTAAAACCTTTGCTTTCAGCTATGTGGAGGCTGTGAATTTTTGCTTGAAAGTAGTCTGTAGCTTCCAAGTGTGTCATATTTTAAGTGTTTTCAAATATCAAAATGCAGTGTACTGTAACAACATAATTAATATCTTTACACACAGGAATATTCTGTGTGAATTTCAGTCTTGTCACCAAAGCCTGTTTAATAATCTAATGAAAAGATAAAGTGTCACTTATTTTGAATAGGACTGAAAATTGGTAATAAGTATGGAGGTCAACCAGTCATGGAACAAACAGAATCATGATGATTAATTTTTCAGCCTCATCAGCAAAGCTTGTGCAGTTTTGCAATACTGTACAAATATATGCAGCAGTAAAAGCGTAGCATTCATTCATCATGCTAAAATATTCTCATATATGTGAAACATCTATCACAAAAATCTACACAGGAAAAATATTAATAAAAATTAAATTCTGCCCAATCTTGTACACCTTGTAGAACTGTACTCTTGAGAGCATCAACATTTTTTCTTTGTGTCAAGGTACTTTTTTAGATGAAAGTTCTGACACAACCTTAGTTTGAGACACCCAAAAGATGACACTGATTATGTATATATGCAAATATGTGGATAGGTAGGTAGATGTGTCTCTCTAATTTTTGTGACGGGCCTGTTATTAACTAAGATTTCCTGCTACATATCAGGTTTTCAGTTGCTTATAATTGTTCAAAAGATCACCTGATTTATAAAATAACTTTGAAGGTCTTTGACCACAGCAACTGGGTCATTTTAGCAATAAAGTTGGGGCAAAAATTAATTTTCTATATGCTAAAATATTCTCAAACCCTTTTCTTTCAGAAGCTGTAATGCTTCCATTGTTCTAGCAATCTAGCAGGGGTTTGAAATTTGGTAGTGAATTGAACAAAATTTCAGTTACATATTTCTGGGCAATTTTATGAAAATAGTGAGAAAACTTGACCAACTTACTAGAAGCTACCATTAACACATGCCAAGCTTTGCATCTGAATTGCTTAAAGACTCAGCTTTCCTTGGCAAGGTCCAGCAATGATGCTGAGCAGAACCTGCTCCCAGCAGACTGAATCAGGACAGACAAGCAGAACTGACGTGAAAAGATGCTCATCTTTCACCTTGCAATTCCTCCTTTGCTGTGTGGCATGGAGAATGGAATCAAAAGTCATTTACTTCAAAAATGTCCACCTGGAGGAACAGGGGGCTGGCCAGGCTAAGGCAGGAAGGCAAGTAGTGAAAATCCAGTATGGAAAAGGTTGGACTTGTGGAGAAGGAGTTGGGATAGTCAAACCCACTGACACAGCACCTCCAGGTCTGTGCTCTAGGGATAAACCATGGGAGGATGGAAATCAGACAGGAAGTCTGGGAGGGAAGTGGTGTGGCAGCAGTGTTGGGAGGAAAACTAAGATAAAATAAAATAAGCTGGAGTCAGAAAAGGTAACTGCTTTTGTAAGACAGTAAGGAAAACCCTCATGCAAGGCAAGTGCAAGGCAAAAGAAAAATGTTACACCTGTTGCCTTGCCTACCTGCAATGTAACTCAAGGCAAAAATAAGAGTCAGAATCAGAAAACATCATTGTAGTCTGCTGGTAGGTGGCCTCTCCTAGCAGTGGTTCACAAAGAAGATGACAACACACCACTGCTGAGTTGGCTGAAGTAGAAGAGATGAATGGCAATATCACACCATATAGTGGAACGTTTTTTGTTTGTGTGATGAATTTGCTATAAGTCAACAAAATATCATATTTGAAGAATATTATTCAGTTTAAAAATACAAGTAGTGCACAATAAAGGTTAGGAAGTGGTAATAAGAAGGCTAACGGTACAATTTCTTAGTGTCTAGGTTATGTTTGCTGTGATCCAGTCTTTGGTCAAATGTTTACAGACTACTTTTCCACCAGTCCTCTGCCTTAATGTTCTTGAAGAATATGTAAAATAATGTGGGAAATTGGACTTTTTGAGTGAATCACTATTTCTCTAATTTCCCTGCATTAACTTATGCAGTGTATGCCATCAAAATCAGCATTTTGCATGGTAATGCACTGACTTGGAAAAGGGGGATGGAAAGCAGGCAGTCCCTTATGGACTGCTGGAGCTCCTGTTGCGTACCTTGTAAAGTACCAGCCTTGTGGATCCTCATTCCCCAGAAGTCCTCTTATTTTAGGCTCTCCTCTTTGCAGACATTTAACTGGGGAGGTATTCTTTTCATTCCCAGCCTAGCTCAAAGAATTTTTTCCTTCTCTCAGATCAGTACTTTTATTCTGTACTGACAGTGCAGAGCAGCATCAGGAATGTCCTGAGTCTTAGTACTGACTTCTGAAAGAAGCTTCAAGGTTATGTTCTATTTTGGAAGAAAGAATCCCCAGGAATCAGGATTTCCTGTAGGATGGCTTCCATATTTTTATTCTGAATATAATTTCTACTGGTAATTACTCTGAATTACACTGCATATACCACCACAGTAAGCTCCACAAAATAGCCCATAAATATTTTATTCATTCTGTTTTCAGAGCAAGATTAGAGCCATGTGTTCTAAATGAGATGTGAAACACATATTTGACAATGAAGAGAAAGTAAATTATTCAATGGCTTCTTATCAGTTGACAGTGTATGGAGTTGAATACTGAATGAGACAGCAGCCCTAAAGGAACAACTTTATTATATCTTCCTGATTGTGCTCTCTTATAATACAGATAGCAGAAGATTTAATTTAGGAGAGCTATTTTGGCATTTCCTACTTTACCAGCATTAGGTTTGCAGCCAGTAGTATTTTCTGCTAATACAAGTTTCATAGATAAATCATTAAATCGGGACTCACATCACATTAGTTCTTTTCTGGTGTCTGCTACAGGTCTGCTAGGAGTCCTGGAAAATGAATTTTTTCTGTACCTACATTTTTCCTTGTATAAAATGAAAATAATATGGTCTTTTCCCCAGATCACTGCGGGGAGGGAGGGAAGAAAAAAATCCCAGAATTTCAGCAAACACTAAATTTGTGCTGGTTTTTTTGGGGTTTTTTTGTTTTTTGTTTTTTTTTTTGTCCAGACTATCTACAGTGACTTAGTTCTGGCCTAGGTCTTTAAAACTGATATTAATCAAAATAATTTATCACAATTTGTTCTTGTTGAGGAAAAACAGGGTTTGTTTTGGTTTGTTTTGGTTTGCTCTGAAAGGATATCCTGGCTCCACAGCTATGGGATGTGGGGGGATGAGTTGCTCTCTTCTCTCTCCTCCTTGAACAGTCGTTGGCACATGGACAGAGATATGGTTTATTCCTACATCTGGTATAATTAAAAAAATGCCTTTTTGCAAATATATGGAGATCTATATATATATATATATTTGCTATATAACATATGTATATAGCAAATATAGCTCCCCAGAAATGCTTTATGTTAATCCTAATCCCTCCCTCCTTCCAGATTCAATGGAAAGCTATTTCTTTACTCACCAACTTCTGTGCAGTTGTATCTCATGCAGCCAGGCCACTGATCTGTCCCTCACTTCTGAGCACATTTGTGTGCAGCAGTTGTAACTGCAGCAGAGAAGGCTATTTCTTAGACTTCTGAAAAGATATTGTTGGTTTTTAACTATTTAAGGTAGTACAAAGGTACTGTGTTTGATGTATTAATACCAAATACTTTTTTCTGGGAAATAAATGTACCTCTTTTTGAGAGCTCTTACCTTATCACCCAATACAGGTCTGCAATGTTGTGCATAGCACAGAAAACAGTGAAGTGAGCACCATTCTTTGAAATGATTTAAAAGATAACCCAGAATTAATTTCAAGGAGACATACAACAAAAATGTGATAATCAGGAATAGGAATTGCCACGAGGAACTGGATTTACAGGATTATAAGGGAGTCTCAATCAGCTTTTAATGCTACACACACCTATCGACTGACACTTTGCTTTTGTAATGGAATCAGTTAAAAATAGACTTCGGATTTGACTCACTGGAAACCAATGCTGCCACTGAATATCTAGTAAAAAATTAATGTTCCCGAGAACTTTTATAAAATAGTGTCTGGCTCATAAAGATTTAGGTGGATAATACAGTCTTATTCCTCTCTAATTAAGCTTGTTTTGATTAAATAGAAATGTTTGCTTGTCAATATTGTTACATGTTTTAACATGTGAGATGTTAGAACTAAATTTAAGGAAAGGACAAATGATTAATTTCTTTAAGAACCTAGAAGAAATCTGTAATTTTGAACAGGTTCTTTTCTTCAAGAAGGTACAGTACGTGGTTAAATCTTATTCACCTGAAAATCAGCCCAAATTGGCTTAGTTAAATTTTTATATAGACTCATGCCATTTGCAGAAACTGCTGAACCAGCTTTGTGCTTTTGCTGCATTTCTTTGTCAAAAGAACCCAAACCTTTTTCTGTGTATGTTACACTTGTTATAACCTTACCTCATGCTGTATGCTTTGTATAAAACCTGATTGTGTTGGCTTTTTCCATTCTTTGCTTCATTAATGCTCTCCCTTTCCAGATGTTTTAGGTATGTATACAAGCTTGCAAATTACTTTTCCTGCTGTTTTGTGTTCAGTTCCTTATTGTACCTCACAGAACCATCGTGTGTTTCTCGCATCTGGCTCACTGGCAGACAAAAGCTGATCCTGTACCATGTTGCTAAGTCTTTCTTTTAGAAAACCTTGCAGGTTTTCCTTATTTATTTTCAAGTAATTCTAAAAATAAAGTTGACATTGACAAGTAAATGCTACAGATTAGGTATTCCATTGTGTATTTCTGAGATGTGTGCACCTAATCTGCGTGTTCTAGCACAGACGTGTGACCATGGATGTAAAATGTGTCACTGTGTTTATGGTAAATCGATTGCCATCACATGCCTGGGAATCTGTTTATTTGCTTTCCATGGGCATATGCAGTAACCTGTCAGGCATTATGTGCACCCAGTTTGCATGTGCAATTGAGCACCTACCTTTGGGAGACTGTCTCTAAAAAATGTATAGAGCTTCCATTCACATCAGTAGGTTGATACCCCAAAGTTTTTTCTTCTGAAAATGGAACATAAATGCTCAAAGAAATAGTAGTGGATTACCTGTGCAAATTTCAGCCTTGTGGGTTTTTTTTCCTTGATATTTGTGTGAGAAGCCAGTTGAATGCTTGAAACTATGGTAACAATTTGTTTTATATATATATATATACACTGTATATATATATATACACACTGTATATTATATACATATATGATGTTACTATGTATTCTCCATGTCTGGTAATTTAATGACAGTTGTTTGTGGTATAGGATAAGTTTCAAGTAAAGGCTTCCTTAGCAATAAATCAAAGATAAATTTAAAAGAGTGCTAGCTAGGTGTCATAAAAATCCTTCATTACAGAGGGCATGGAACAGGAATGTAAAATTTGGACTTAAGCGAGAAAGTATTCCCCTCCCAAAGTCTCAGAGATCTAATATAGTTCAAAGAAAATAAAAGAGGTGTGCAATGTGTTATGGAAAATCCTTATTGTCCCTTTATAATTTTATCTTCAAGATAGCTGTGACAAATGTCCGTAATGCTCATCCTCAGGTGTTAAATGTGTTAACCTGGTAAGCCTGAACCTGCCTTGAACTAGAATGCAGTAAAATAGCAGCTAAGAGCTTCTGGGCTTTCACGAGGATGTAGCTATACTTCCTTTTGCCCACAAATGGGGAAAGAGTAGCATGACGTTCATGAACCTGTTATGATTTATAAGTCTCACATGTCACAAAATGCTCTTCTATCCTGCTGGGCCAGCCTCGATTTTCTTAACATCTAACGTCAGAGTTTCCCTAATGAATTCTTGAGGTAGTTTTGTATTAGAAGTTTGGTACTAACTTTCCAATATTCTAACTTGCAAATAAGGTTTTGATACAGTATAGGCAAAACATTTAAATGAAGTTTCTTGAGTGTTTTCAAAGGGTATATGGGGGAAAGAGATTGATCTCTGTAAATTAAAGATAACTCTCAGCAACCTCTCCTTGCATTTTCTCATGATACTGTACAGAAATATGTGTGATTGATAATTACATTGAAACAAAACATGTGCTAGAAACAAAGTATGTACCAATGTGTTAGAACAATTTTTAAGGTTATGGATATCTGTGTAATAGACAGGATACTTGGATAGGTGAATAAAATATTTTTAGCTAGTTAGCTGTTTGTTTAAGAGTACAGTTAGCTTCCCTTAAAACCATGCACACTGTAGGCTGAATTGATCCAGGTTTTTTTCTTTCTCCTGGGCTGGTGGAACTTATTAAAAGTTGATGTTTGCATCCCCATTTTATTCAAGACTAAAGCTTTGCGTTGTTTAACCAGAATGCAAAGAAGTTCGGTTCTGTTCTCTGCTATGAGAGGGATGGACTCATCATTCCCATCCCCATGACAGAGCTGTGATCACCTTTAGGATGGTTGTTGGTTGGTCCTGCTGAGTCTTACGCACTTTGCATAGTAATTAAACTTTCCCTGGAGAGGGAACTGGAATCCGTGTGTTTTGCCTCCCACTCTGAGCATCAGGCTGCAGAGTCAGTATCTCTCCCACACAGTGAACACGCAAATGTTTTGTGAGTGGCACACCATCAGCAGGAGGGCTTGAATAGCCAGTGATGGAGTAGTTCCACATCCTATCTGTGAGAAAGGCTGAACATTTTTATTTATGTTTGTTCTGAAAAAAAAACCAGACCTAGGGAACACTTACTTAGTGCCTATGTATGGACCAGATCTGTAAAAGCCTACAGCACTGCACTGAGTAATGAGGCATGGTGCAGAAATACCCAAGTTATTGCCAGCCTGACATGGTGATATCCATTCTGAACTATGCAGAGACACTTGCTTGGTCCCCTGGACAAAATAAATGTTAGACTGCTTCTTTGCCCAGTTTTCCTATCTCAATTACTCCTTAACAGAGTGTAGGGGAGCTTAATGATAGGAGCAGTGCTATGCTGCTGCATGGCACCTTCTGGAGCTGCTGTGGTTCTTCCTGGCACAGTCATTTCAGTGCACCCTTCTGCAGTGCTCAGCCACTTGTGTTTCTGCTGCAGTCTGCTGATTTCAATCTTTTCCATTCATAGGCCATTAAAATTTACTTCCAGTTTAAACTTGGCATGAGAAGCATCATTCCATGAATGCTATTGTTTTGCTAGCCCAGAGAAATGAGGCAGGAAGTAGACATTTTTATGTGCTATTTAGTATTTTAAAATGACACTATCTGTTTTATATTTTCACATAATTACAGTGCTGAATTTCAGAAAGATGTTAGTCCATTATAAATAGATCTCGGTTATGTTGAGGTTTCCAAACATGACATTATTTCTGTCAATACCACTTGGACGTGTTTGCGCATTAAAAGCCATCTGAATTCTGCCTAAACTGAGGCTCAGCAGGCAGGAGGAGGAAAACCCTGTTTTCCTGCAGCACCTCGCCCCACAGCTCCCCTTCAGCAGAGCCCAGACAGGAGCTCCAGGCAAGCAGCAGACATGCTTCTTTCCTTTCTGCCTTATCCCTCGCAGGAGCCCCATCTGTTAGGCATGAGTAACACATGTAGCCACTTTTCCTGGAAAATATTGTCATCCTCCCACTCCCACCCTCTTTTTACGTAACAAGCTAGTGGCTAAGGTATTTGGCGGAGACCAGGAAAATCTAAGTATGTTCACAAACTACATTTAGGTTAGATATTTGATTAAACACCTGTAATCCAGGCATCTTTTGACCAGTTGCCTGAGGCCTAAGCTAAAGCATTTATTCTCTCTTCCTTATGTTCTTCAAGATTTTTTTCTTCTTAGCTGGATGTGCTGGAGCAGAGGCACAAAGCATTCTGCTCCCCAGCACCGGGACACATGGTGTGAGGTGGGACACGTAGTCCTGCCTGGAGACTGTGGGACTGAACCTCCCTGGCTGGGGAAGGAGCGGAGCCTGCCGACCCTGCCCAGCACAAGTCCCCTG
Source organism: Platysteira castanea (assembly GCA_013397175.1). NCBI lineage: Eukaryota > Metazoa > Chordata > Aves > Passeriformes > Platysteira > Platysteira castanea. The sequence goes on from VYXC01003877.1 coordinate 1,502,708, forward strand.
TTAGCTCCCTGCCTGCCCAGAGCAGCATTGCTGCTTGAGGGGAGGAAAGAGGAAGATGAGAAGAAAGAGGCCAAACACTTAAATACCTGTGGAGTGCCTTCTTAACTTGCTCTGCTGTGCTCCAAGCCCATGTAGCTTATTGGATCAGCTCAGTAACATCTCGGCCTGTTAGCTTCGTTTCCAGTGAGCACAGATCCCTGGTGCAGTCCAGGATAGCCTGCTGTGGCCGAGTGTCTGTGTTCTGCTTACAGCAGTACCCCATGGAGACACTGCTGATTTTTCACTCAATATAAGCATGTGTATACACACACATGCTCACAAATTAAAATTTAAAATTTTAGTTCTATCAGTCAAGCTCATGATTTTGTTCTTAATAGAGACTCGTGCAGGCACAGCTCAAAAATTATCTCTTCCTTTTTTTTTCTTTTTTAATTTTCTTGGATTTCAGATATGACCTTTACTCATTTCTAGCAGATTTTTTGGTGCAAGACATTCTACGTGATTTTAAGGCACTGGGATAAAAACCACATTTTTTTCTTTCACCTTTGTTACGGAAATCATGAGGTTGTCTGTAACTTCTCATTAATTACATTCATGGAATTTAGTGATTAATTATTTTTCAGTAACTGTGTTTGTATAAAAGAATTAGCATAAAAAAATCACGGCTACTGATGGCTGTTGTCCTTAATTTATAAAATTATTTCAAAGCCATTTGTGTAAGACGTTGCTAATCCTTTTGTATTGCATACATTGACAGTGTTCTTTTCATTCCATATGTCTGCAATATCAGGAGACCTGTTTAAAAAAACTGGAAAGCTTTGTCTCTGTGCCTGTTGCAGTTGAAATCATAATTTACATATCTATTTCTTTGAAAAAAACAGAGCCACTGATACCATAAACAGGAGACAAATTTAATAGTATATAAAAGTCCTACTGTGCTCAGTTGAGAATTTTGGAACTTCACTGCTCCTTGTGAAGATGAAAATCTCTTTACTGCATCTAAGCAGTATTTTGTGCTTCACTTGGGCCTTTGCAGCCAGATGCGTGTCCGTTTTGCATCTCATCCTTGTCATGGAACTGCTGTCTCGTCAGGGTCTTGCTGACACAAATTGCTGATGTAGCTGCTGCTCTGTCGAGCTGCATGTCACGGTGACTCCTGGCTGCTGTGGGTGCAGCCCAGGTTTGCAGGAAGGTTGTGTTTCTCCACAGTGTAGCACAGAGAATGTTCTTTTACCATGGCATTATATAAGGGACCTTAAGTTCCACCATAGTCCGTCATGTTATTAGTGAATTGACAGAGATAAAATGAGGTGGTGGTGTATCTTTGCCTGTATTTTAGGCAAGATTATTGTAGTACACTGGGAAAGATTTTTTTCTTGGAATTCACTTGTAAGGTCCAGCTGGTGTAAAGAATATTTGTCTGCCCCCATAATGGGATAAGCCATTTACTTGGTCTGCCCGCATAATGAGATAAACCATTTACTTGTGCTCTGGTTGCACTGGATTTCTGTTCAAGGTGCAGTAGTGATATTGGGAATTATCATTTGGAAGTAAATTTAAATATGCTGTATTTAAAGTTGTCTGGGAGATGTGTACTTAATGTTTCTTAGACCTGACTCCTTATTGTATGGAATAAATAGTTGAGTGCTCCTGTCATTTAAAATATGTTCACTTTCTGGTTACCAAGGAGACCATATGAAATAGATTGTAAGGGTCACTTTAAAATTAGGTAGCTAATTTCTGGGTTTGAGTTTTGTAACTGGGCTGTCAGCATTTCATGATGATTGTCACAGAAGTTCTAATTATTTTTATGCCTCTGATTATGATTGGCAAATACAATTTATTGGAGTTTAGTGTTATAACTTCACTCTTATGCCTCTCCAGTACGTAAGAAGGGACTTTATTATAAATAGATGGCGTTCATGGGGGTGGGAAGATTGCAAAGCTATTACTGTGCTGCTTTGAAGATACCCTACTGTCACTGTTCTCAGCTCCCTATTTTAACTACCAGTGATATTTGTGTTACTATCCCCACATGACTTTTTGAGTTCTTTGCTTACTTTGGGCAAAAGTCTGAGAGAAAGTTTGTATTGAGTGTCTTGTTGTGAAGGAATTTTTACAGGTAGAGAATTTGGGGTTTGAGAGATATTGCTAAAGAAAAATGAAAACCAAAGCAGTAGCAGTGGATAAAGCCTTTGTCATCTAAAAGGAGAAGCTACTATTATGTAAGTAATTACAAAAATCTTAGATGTAAAGTTAGAATTCAAAGATGATTTCAAGCAGAATGAAAGTTTTTCTCCAGAAGCTGCAGAAGTATTCTGAGGAACAGGAGATCAGGACCTCTTCAGTTATCCCTGTGGCATTTTTCTCATCCATTCTTGATTGAGGAGATAGAGGCACATGTATTAGTTCACCAATCATGCAGTGTAGTTCCTTGAACTTTTCACCTATACCCAAGTTAAGAAAAATAAGTACTGAAATACATTTTAATTGAAGAAAAAGATACCGCTCCATCTTCAGACTCACACGGAAGCTATGGGTTCATAGGACCATGGTTACCTGCAGTTGTTGCCCCCGGTGTGTTTCACAATAGAACATACCCTGAGGCATACTCTGCCCTGGCAGTGGGTGTTTCAAAAAGTATAGCAGGAAATCTAGTCCACAGAGATGTGTTCTCTGCTGGCAGAAAAGTGCTTCCAGCAGTGTAGCAAATACTGCTTCCCCAGACAAAATTATGATACAATGGCATAGAGACAGATTTTGCTGGTTATAAATTGTCTTGAACAAGAGTTTTTTAGCAGTCTGGAATGGTCTTAAAATGATGCATTAACTAATATTGTTATACTGACTAAAGTGTTGAGCCTGGTTTGAAATTGCAGGAAAGCAATCCAAACTCATCATCAGAACACTGTAACAAATTATCTCTGATATGTTTATTCTAGTTGTCATTTGAACTTAAATTAGGGATAGATTATTGACTGTCTTCTACTAAAACTCTAAGACAGTCATATTCAGTTATTTCAGAGATATTTCTATGCAACGGAGTTGTAGAAAATGCAATTGTGAATGTGCCAAGAACCATCAGAAGTTCTGTCTTAAAAAATGTGGTCCTAATTCAGACAGCAGCAGGGCCACAGTGCTTTTATTGACCAGCAGGAAAGCATGCGTCGATGCTTTCCATACCACACTGTGCACATCTCACAACATTCACTGCTGTAAAAGACTGATTGCATGTGCTCACCCAAAACTGCAGATAGCCGCAAACAGTTGGAAGTGATCTCCAATAGTTCCAAGGCAATGTCAACCTCCTCCAATAAAGGATATAATACATAGATTTTCTGATGACCATTTAGATGTTATTAATTTATAAAATGAGTATAGCAATCACCTATTGATTTGGAACCAAAATACTAGCTGGGATGCCTTGCTCTCTCTTGGAAATTTTGCAACCTTTTTATAGTACTTGATTTATTCAGTTGCTATTCTAAGATAGCAAAAATCAATCTCTTAATATCTCTTGAAAGAGACCATTTGGTATAGAAAACTCTCTCTCTATCCGGATCAGATAGGTTGTGTTTTCAAGCAAAAGTAAGGCTTTTGCCAGCAAAATAGATAAAAGGTCCATAATGTAATTTCAAGAAACTCTTTATTAAATTTTTGGTACCTTTTCTTGACCTTTAAGTCTCTGTTGGTTGTCTTCTAGTATTTTCTTTAAATGGGTTAGATATCAAATCTGGTTTTGGTTCATGAAGCATGCACAACCTTTAAGGGGAAACCTCTATGAATTACTCTTGTCTGGCCCTATGACTTTCTTTATAGACTTGTACAAATCACCCAGCTTCTCTAATTCCTCTGTGAAAGAGCAAGATTTGAGCAGGAAAATGTGATTTCATTTCAAAGATGATTCTGCTATTATAAGATGTAGTTTTGTTTCATTGGGGAATGAAGACAGTTTGTACACCGCTTGTGAAAGCGGATGCAGCCCATCTGTCTTGGAGAGGTTTGCCCTGGAAAGTACTGCCAATCAGACAGGGTGCTGAGGAGCTGGGAGCATGACTACCAGAAAGAAAGATTATTTTTCTTGGAGAAAATCAGCTCCTGGGATCCTGAGGAGGATACTATAGCATTATTTGGATTATTCAGTTATTTTCTCTTATAGAAGTGTTTTACACATAATAATCAAATTTTTAACATGGTACCATACTGAGGCCAGTAGAAGAAAACTGTTTTCCTGAGCTTTGNCTTCTTAATGCCTATCTCAGGCACTCCAGTTTGAGCAAGCTGGTTACCGGGTAAGATTCAAATCTGAGCTGACATTATTTACAAGTAGCAGATTTGTGGCGTAGTACGGTTACCATTTGATGCAGCAAGCATTCATACCACTTCTACTTGGTCTGGTCTGGGGTCATGTAAGAAGGTGTTACCAGTATCTCTCCAGCTTGGAACAGCAGGAATTGGCGAGGCGAGAGAGGCAGGCAGTGCCTGCAAGGGCAGCAAAGCCAGGGTGAAATGCACTCATTAATGCTGTATTCATTACCCTACTCTGCCAGGGACCTGCACGGATAAAAACTCCTGCAACCAGAGGAGGAGCAACACACCAGTCTACTGCATTGTTACATTTCTTAAAAATAATCACCTCTTAATATTTTCATAACTCTAATTTTCTACTTCTCTGCAGCTGAAGTTCAAAGTGAAATTGAACGGATTTTTGAATTAGCCAGGACACTGCAGTTGGTTGTGCTTGATGCTGATACCATTAACCACCCAGCTCAACTGAGCAAAACCTCTCTGGCTCCCATTATAGTATACGTTAAGATTTCTTCTCCCAAGGTAAATATTTTAGATACCTTTATGTTCTTACAGTCTTTTTTTTTGGGCCTTAAATGCAGATAATCACATGTCCTCATTTAGGCTCAGAGCTATCTGTTGTTATTGCTTCCCTTTGGATTGTGAAGTATTAATAATCAAAAAAGTATCTGAGCTTCGGTGTTACCAAAACCCATTTTGGAAAAGATGCTGTAGCTCCAATGGGTTTTTTAATTGGGATTGCACTTTTAGTATCAATCACGTAAATAGTAGTAGTGCTCATGGTTTGTTAAATGAAAATAATACAGAAATAAAGAATGATTTTCACAGAATGAGTGTCAGACTGATTGCTAAACTTTAACATCTGATAATATACTCTTTCATTGTGTGTAAAAAAAAATGTGTACAGACCTTGCAAGGAGGCATTCAAAAGAGACAAATGAATTTGTGAGAAGAGAACTCAGGAGATCAATTTAAAAAATTCAACTTACAAAAAATGAAACCAGAAGCAGCATAAAAAAGGCAGAAGGATAACTTTTTAGTGCTTGTAAAGGAAAGGAGATATTTGGATGTAAATGAAAATTAGCTCACTCTGGGTGAAGGAACATGGGAAATGTTCTTGAAGTCAGCAAACGAAGAATTTGCTCTGCTCATGTGAGCAGTTTCAAATGTAAACATTTTAAGTGGTTATATATGCGTATAAAGTCTGAACCTGCTCACTTTTTTTAATGTCTTATTTTTCACAGGTTTTACAGAGGTTGATAAAATCCCGAGGGAAATCTCAGGCCAAACACCTTAATGTTCAGATGGTGGCAGCTGATAAACTGGCACAGTGTCCTCCCGTGAGTTACTGTTAATTTATGTCTTGTCTCTGAAAGGTGCCTTTCTTTTCAAGTAGGAGGTTAATTACATAAATAATTACATAATTTTCGGGATGTTTGCCCTCTTCTGGCCATATTTCACTATTGCTTTTTGCAGAAAACCTCCTGAGGTCTTGGGTCTCCACACAAGGGTGCAGGGGAAAAAGAGGCCCAGTCACAATCAGTTATTAGGATGTGTACTGATACAGTCAGTGCTTCATAAACTGAACATTTGTTTTACTTGATAATTTTTAGGGAGTTATTGGTCTAAAAGTGAACCATCTTAGTGACTCTGCTTTATCTCTTGTAGTTTAGGGTAAGGCCAGTGGTTTGAGTAGCTCCTCTGGGGCATCTGTCACCACGGCCCACCACTGTTGATGTTCTTCGTCAGGGTTTTGGCAAAGAGCTGAGTGGTACTGCATAGCTGACAGCTCTGTAGTTCTTCTTCAGATCTGCACTGAAGCAAATTCTCTCAATTTCCACCTATAAAGTGGAGATGATGAGACCCCAAGTGTGTTTTAAACCTGGCATGCATTGCTAGCTGCATACTCAGCTGTCAAGAGTACGGCTAAGAAACCAGAAGATGAGAGTACAGTTCAGTTGCAGATATAATTTGCCATAGTTACGGAGCTGAGTGAAGGGAATGTCCTCATCATTTAAGTTCAAGCATCTCAGTTAAGAGATGCTCAGGTCCCCAAGAAGTCAGTGATGAGTGCTGGAGACCTACATAGGCCCTCAAAAGCTGCCTTATGCTCCCTGACCAGGGAGGAAATAGATGAAACTCACCTCCTAACTTTGGAAGTCTAAAATTAGACTGCGTGACTAATCACTTACCTAATATTTGTATGACACTTGGAAACTGAATGATCTGTATTCTCACTGTTGTAAATTATTGGTCTTAGTTTGCCTTAACTTTCTCTTCGTTATTCTAGACAGGGGGATTGAATCCCTTTCTTGCCATTCCATTTTTTTCAGTAGTTAATTCTTCAATATTTATCCCTTCTTTCTGTATATTTAAGATTTGTTCAAGCTGCTTCTTCCTGTCTTCTTTCACTGTTGGTGCATTACTATGTGGAAGTCACAAGGCCTTGCTTTAGCAAGTGTAACTTCAGTGCTAGTTATGATTATGGTCTTTTGGATCAATTGCATTCAGAAAAACAAACGCACACACAAAAAAGGTAAAATATCTTAATACAAGTAGTAAAAATATGGTTCAATTTGGATTAATGGAAAGCGTGATTAATGTCTCTAGCTGATCTCCTTTTACCTGGTGATTATTCTCACTAAAACCTTTCCTTTATCAGGAAATGTTCGATGTAATTCTTGATGAGAACCAGCTTGAAGATGCATGTGAGCACCTTGCTGACTATCTGGAAGCCTACTGGAAGGCCACACATCCACCTAGCAGCAATCCTCCTAACCAGCTTCTCACTCGCACACTTGCAACAGCCACTCTTCCTATTAGCCCAGGTCCAAATATTAATTTACAGGTACAGTTTTTATGCCATTTCTTCTTTTTCTTCTGTCAACTTCTCCTTGCAAAGCACAATGTTAGGCTGATAGTAGAATACGCTGAATATGTTTTACTGCTGTTGATGGAGTAAAAGCTTTTTTAGTAGACATTCACCCATTTTCCGTAAAAAAGGCAAATACAAGGCTACTATGAATACAATAGCAATAACAGTAACGTGTTTGTGTATTGACTAGGGGGCTGGTTTTGATTCCAAGGGCTGAGCTGGCCTGACTGAAAACATATGTTGATGTGAAGTGGAATACTTCAGGTTTTTATTGTGCCCAGGACACTGCTGTGCCAGTAATATGTGTACCAGCCACAAGCATTTTTATAGCTGGCCATATGTAAACCAATCAGAGAAATAAAACTAGACTAAGACTATGCACATTCCAGCCTCTGGTAACTTTCTGACTGATGGGCACACCATTGCTAATAGGCAAATCGCAGCCCCAGGGGCCCTGCATGACAAATTGGGTTATGTACTGGGCTGATCCACAAATGTTAGAGGGAAATCTGTTCCAATCTTCCCACAGGCTGTGGAGTTGTAGAGGTTGCGAATGACTGACTGTATTAGTGAAGATTCAAGGTCAAAGTGGCCCTTCCAGTGTTTCCTTTGTTCTTTTATTCATTGGCCATTGCTGTGAAAAGAAGAGACTTCCTTCAAGCCAAACTCTTGCATCAAATCCAAGTCCCACTGCACTGCACGTTGTGCAGAAAGACCTTGAGAGGCTCTATGTTCTGAACAGTGAGGACACTCCAGAGGGCTGGGAAAAGCAGGCTTTATTCCTACCTCTGCACTGATGTGCCTGTTGATATGGGCATATTCTGTCCCCTCTATTCTCCTTCGACTTTTAGGTTATATAATTTTATTGAGGTGTTCAGCATAAGGAGCTGCTTTCCTTTGGATATGTGTTGCATGATATGAAACGAAGTGTTTAAAGGTGATACTTCATTATAAGTAGTGAGTGACACCTTGAGGCTGAGAAGATCACAGAGGGGGTTAAAGTACGTCTGTCCCAGATCCAATAACGGCTTACTACATCTAAATTTCTACCTAAGTTCCGTATATGCCCCTAAGTTATATACATATGCAAATTACAATTCATAACTTGGGCTAAGAAAAACACCTCCTTTTAGAAAATCAAAGGAAAAAAAATGGATCTGCACCCAAATTAAAATGCAAAAAAGTTGTGCTCTTTTTTTATTGTTTTGCAAAACAATGGTTTTATGTCAATTTAGGTCTCATTAGAAAACCACAGACTTGACAGGTTTGTTCTTTAACAAGAATAATTTCTTTAGCCATCTGGAGAGGTATCTCCTTCTCTTGCTTTCAGACACAATTGCAGGAAAAGGGACTGTAAGCTATAGCTCATTTCTGCCTTTTTTTCTGTCCTCAGAGCTGAAACACCTTGAAAAAAATTGTGAGCTGGAAGAATTTCTGAGTATGAAATTCAGTATTGTCGTGTGCAGCCTTGCTAGATAAACTTTCTTTGCTTTGTAAACTTTTAAATTATTTTGCTCAATTTTTTTATGCTTTTTGGGTGTGGATTTATAGCTCACATACTCATTGTATTAACCACATTCTCTGGAGGAACTATGCAGTTCTAATAACACTTTCCTGAATGCTGTGCTGTCTCCTTACAAACTAACAGATTTTTATTTTAAGGACTAAAAGTGAGAGTGTATTTGCAGTTTCACAGTTTGTTTGTAGGTCTACTAATACAGAAGTGTGAATCAGTGGGGGTCTCTTATGGAACGTATAACTTCTACGTACCTTTAGGTTTGTTTTCCTAAGATACATCTTCAGCTGATATCTCAAACCTGAGCCTGTCACTGCCTTGGCACAGAGTGGGTCTGTTTTTTAATCATGGTGGCTGAACCTATTCTTTCAACAGTGTTAAGACCCTCTATTTAGGGTCTTATGCCTGTGCTGTTTTTCTGGAGTGCTCTGCAGGGAGAAGCCAAGCCACCAGCTGTTTGGCCTGGGGGAGCCACGTCCGCACTGTAGAGCACTGGAGTCATTCTCCCCTGGGGCCAATGCAGTGCCCCTTTGCCATGAAACATATTTGGGGTTTGTGGTTTTTTAGTCCCCAGAGTATATTGTAAGAAGGGATTTGTGTTGCCAGCTGCCGGAGTGGCATTTTTACAGCATGATGCTGCCTGCGTGCATTGCATGGCACGAGGTCCTTAAAGGCGTGAGGCCTCCTGGGATGGTTGAAATGAATCGGCAAAGACCTTACACCTCCTGTCTGTCTGAGGGAGAGCTTTGGAACAACCTTGTGTGGAAATAGTTGGCTAATTCCAACAGGACTGGAGCCACCTCACACACATATGGTGCAGGTGATCAGGGACCACTGGAAATCAGGAACAAGGCAAATTCACTCAGAGGACAAAGGCTTCTCTTTCCTCTTTCAACACTGTTTAAACTTCTTTCCAAGAACCCCTACTTCTTTGAAAGTATCAACTGAGTACTGAAATAGGATTATCTCAAACTTTCTCTATTTTGGACAAAAAACCTTATGAGATTGGGCCATAAAATTCCTGCCCTGCAGAATCTATTCCAAATCAGAGCGCGAATTTGGTTATGAATAAAAAAGCTGGATTCATAAATTTAAAATCCAAAATATAATCCAGATTCAGACATTAGCTGTTCAGTGTCCCTGTAATATTTAAGGAAATTTACTGTCGATGAATTTGCCCTTAAATTCCAACAGCCCTAACACTATTCTGAAAGTGCAAGTATTGGTTCCAAATTTATTCATTGTGCTTCTTCACATGTGCTCATCATAGCAGAGAAGATGCATCTGCAGCACTGTGTTCAAAGCAGGTTCAAATTTTGCATTTGTTCTCAAACCACAGCAATGACAGATTTTATTACAATTATATGTAGGTACATGCATATGTGGCATTTGACCACATGAGAGTTATAGGGTTTCACATGTGTATCATGTTTATGTGCCTTAAAACCAGTCATGGTGATGAACTGATAAAAGTTGTGTTTACACATCCAAAGCAGACGTTGCTTTGGATTCTTTTGCTTTTCACTTGATTTCATTTACAATTCACCTCTGTTGAGTTGTCTCATTTTGCCTTGAATAGATCTATTGATGTTTACAGTTACTATACTCCTTTCTGGCAAATCAGAATCATCTTGAGAATCACAAAAACAAGAACAAACAAGAAATTTGACCATTATTCTTGCAACCTTGTTCCAATCTCTATACTGTTTGTTTCAAATTAGGAACACATGGAGCAACCCAGCTAGTCTCTCAGAAGTTTACGTAACAAAATGTTGTCTTAGAAAATTAATATTTGTCAAATGTACCAAATTTCTGATTTGAAATATGCTACTTTTTATGATTTTCTGATTAAACACAGATTATTTTCCATTCCAATTTCCTGTAATTTTACTTTTTGGATTGCTAGGAAGCCCACCTGCCAGGATCTGTGGCTGAAGGACAAAATTCCTTCTTCCTCTAGCTCTTTTCTACAAAATAGAAAGACAGAAAGAAGATACGTCTGTGAGCTGCCCTGGAGGCAATCCTTATTTTTAGACAACTCTGAACGTAGAGGGGCAAACTTAAGACAACTTTGGTAAATTCAGAGCAGTCTCACAAACAAATGCCTATATAACTCTGGTAAAATCTACATTAATTTTTGTGGCAGCAGAGATGATTTTGTCTTGACATTCTTCACCTCATGTGAGAAGTATAATTCAATTTCAATATTAACTATTTAAGTTTTTGCAATTAGCTTGGAAAGTTCTTGGCTGCAGTTTGGCAATAAAAGCAGGTTAATGTAATGAAACCCCCAAATGAGTTAAATAATGCCACTTGTTCATTTTGCAGTGATTTCAAAGCATTTATGCGGGTGAAGAGTAGGTTTATTACCTGGTAATTTTTATTTCGGTCTTTTAATAGCAGTGGTGTGTTAGGAAATTTCGTATGTGATAATATCACTCTCCTCCTGCTTTTCTTGGCAATGGGCTCTATTCTCGAGCTCTTAAAATTATGAGGTCAATGTTTAATTTTTCATTACCAAGAAGAAATTAAATTATTGCTGAGAAAACAGAAGGTCAGCGATACTATTAGTATCATAATACAAACTTTATTCATACCAGATTCAATTGCATTATTTTTCCTTAAAAAAAAAGTTACTCTAGAAGAGCCAAGGTTTTGTACTTTGGTTCTTTGCTGGAATCCACCTCTTCAGCCCTCTAAAATCACTTTCCCATAGCAGTTGTTTCCACACACGCATCTATAAACTCTCAACTGATACCTGCCCTCTCCTGGCATGGTATTTCCTCTTCAGTTTTTCTGCTGTGTGTCCTGTTTCTGCATGCTCTCTCTTTCTTTGGAGGGTGGTGGCAATTACTGCTAACTGGAGTAGTCAGAAACATCACAAGAAATGAGAAAGTGCCACCCAAGTGCCACCTTACATTCTGATGAGAGTAAAAAGAATTGTTTGTATTATAATACTGAAATTTCAGTAAAAGTTAAATACTAATGGTTTTTTCCCTAGTTTAGATTCAAAGTGGATTGTTTTGTACTTAAAGTTTTATTGGTTTCATGGTACTTTCTAGTTGAATTTGATATTGGGGGAAGGTTTTCAGTGTGTACCTCATGACCTTACTGCTGGTTCTGGTAGCAGGGATCTCAAGGAGACCAGAGGAATGACCATTCGGTCCCTGAGCGCAGCGGTTCCCACATGGAAGAGGAAGCACGGGTGGAACCCATCAAGAAATCCCAGCACCGCTCTTCCTCCAGCCAACACCACAACCATCGCAGTGGTGGCAGAGGCCTTCACAGGCAAGAAACTTTTGACTCAGAAACACAAGACAGCAGAGATTCAGCTTACGTAGAGCCAAAGGAGGACTACTCACATGAGCATGGTGATCACTATGATTCTCACAGGGATCATAATCACAGAGACGAGTCCCATGGGATCAGTGATCACAGACACAGAGAATCCCGGCATCGCTCAAAGGAGAGGGACCGCGAGCAGGACCACAACGAATGCAACAAACAGCGCAGTCGTCATAAATCAAGGGACCAATATTGTGACAAGGATGGGGAAGTGATATCGAAAAAACGTAACGATGCAGGAGAGTGGAACAGGGATGTTTACATCCGTCAGTAACTTTTGCCTCTGGCAGTCTTGTGTTTCTTTGAAGTCTTGTAACAATGCCCCTTGAAAATATCTTGGGTTCTTCTTTGCAGAACATATGGTATCCTTCTGTATGCTGATTTGTATTGCTGTTGCTTGCATAGCAATAGCATGAAATAGAATATTCATATACTTATTTTTTTGGTTAGTGCTATATGAATTAGTGTAGTACAACTGAAGAGTTCCTGATGTTGTACTATGACATTTTTCAAGCTGTTTTTGGTAGCTGCCACTTGAACAATATCTGTTGCCATCAAGGTGTTGTTAGTGTTTTTTAAAAAAAAAGTAAATTTGATGTTTAATAACTTCCCATGTATTCCGCAAGCCAGGATCAGCACATAAAAGAATCTAAAACTTTTTGTCTGCTCTGATTTTTAATTTGGATGCACCTTGATTTGCATATTGATTTAGGCACCACTTTGTTGCTTGTACCTCTGGTGGTCTCCGTATGAAGACAGAATTCAGTCTTGCCTTACACACAGGGGATCATGGAGTCAAAATCTATTTTCTATGTACTGGTACTGTGTACTGTATATACAGTTTATAAATGTTATTTCTGCAGACACCTTCTTACTATATAAGTTGGATCACACTGTTTTAGAGTCCTAATGCCAAGTCAGCAGATTTGCTTTTGAATTACTGGCAACTGGAACTAGCCTCACTTAGGAAATCTGTAACAGTGTTCAATCTAAATACTTTTTCTTCTGTAGCAGAAAGCTTATACTTATTGTAAATATGGATGAGTGCTTGAGATAAAGGGTGTAACTCTTATACCTTATGCTGTCCTTGCAAACCCAATTTTACATTTTAAAGTTATGGTAAAGATAATGAAGTTACCACTATAAATTATTCTTTGTTCAGATCACAAAATTGCAATGGGCACAGCTTAATTTTTGTTCTACTGTCAGTAAGCAGAGCACACATGTTGGAGGTGTGTATGTGAGTGGGTGGGTGGTGGATTGGCATTTGTGTGCGTGTGCACGTTAGGCAGCAAACTGTGAGAATCTACTGAAGAAAACAAAGGTTACTCAAAAGCCCAACAAATCTATTTCTATGTTCTGTCTTTTAATTTAAAAATCCAAATTGCATTCAGGGAATATGAGGGAATTTACTGACCCAGGTAATTGGGAAAGCATAAATCTGCTGGCTCTTTGTTGAGACTTCAGGAGAGTAAAAACAGGCAAATGTTACTGTGAGTTTCACTGGAAATGTAAAATCTTTGTGTTTTAGAGTATTTGTTTTAGAAAGAAAAGTTTACACAGCTTGTGGAGAATTATTTTGTTGGAAAATAAATTTTTGTAGCTTCTCCACTTCTTCTACACTTGCCAATTCTCTGCATTCTCACTCTGCAGCCAGCTCACTGCTTTTCCTTCACCTAAGCTGTTTTGCTGCTGATGAGAGCATAGAAAAGTGACTGTGACTCTGTTAAAAGCTTTCTAGGGAAAATGCATTGAAATCAAAGGGAGTGAACACAGTTTGTTTTGCACTGAACACCTGTTGCACTGGTAAGTGGGGGGAAATTCACTATTATTTTTGACTCCAGGTTCCATACCCTTGCCTAGTGTAAAAGCTGTTCTGCATCACATGTAGTCTTTGTAGTACTTGTATGAATGAAATACTTTTTGTATTTCCCTGTAAATAGCACATTATAAAAAACTGTAGTGTGGTAAGAATTAGTTTAGCTGGAAGTTCTTTTTATTTATTATTTCAATTCTGGGAATATCAGCATTGCCTGATTTTGAATATCATTTTAGTGAAATGGATAAGATATATGGCAGGTGCATGCTTTCTCCAATCTCCTAGCCCAGCATCCAAGAAACTCCCTTAAACATTCTCTGTCCTTCCTCTCCTAACCTTCTCCCTGATGCTTTATAAGCATTTTTACAACCTAAGAGTGGGAAATTCTGCTGTCAGTTATCTGGCCATTCCTCCCAGTGCTGCTGACTGTTGTGGTTATTCAAGGGTAGGTTTGGGCTCAAAGTATGAACTGTGGGGAACACAAGAAAAAAGGTTATTTTTCTAGAAATAAAATTATCATCATTTTTCTAAAAATCACTAAATGGCTTTGTAGAGAAAGGAGGAATAGGTAAGTAGATCTGTTGTATTACTAAATGGATATAGAAGAGTACATAGACAATGGCTTTTGATACAAGAGAATTTTCAGAGTATCTGTGAAAAAATAAAAGACTGTTGTTTGAATCATATCAGATCACATGTAAGTGGAAAGTTATACTGTCTTGCTCTGTATAGCCTGGCTTTAGCTAATTTACCAGCTGCAGTAAATGCTGTTGCTCCCTGCAACTCATAACATCTATGTCCTCTAAGAAGTGATTCCACTTCAATACCTTGAATATTTTCTTCTTTTTTTGTTGTTGTTTTTTTTTGTTTTGGTTGGGTTTTGGGGTTTTTTGCTTTGTTTGTTTGGATTTTTTACTTTTGCTTCAGAGAGTGTTTATTTTTCAGCTTTCTTAAAGTATTTTTAAAGAAGTATTTGGCAGAATTTCAAAGCACTGAGTAGTATATGAAAACTATGGCATAGGTAGTTGTGTATAAACAAATAAATGAGAAAATAAAGTGCATAGTCCAAGCCCTAGTATTTAAGTATGGCCTATATATTGATTCATGGAGTACAAACATCACAAAAAAAAAGACAAATCCAAATCCAACTGGTCGTAGAATCGTGTTTTATATAGTGCTGCTATTTATGTATAGACAACATACTAACAAACACATGTACTTCTTAGGCAGACTCACTAAATAGGTTTTATTAGCCCTGCTGAGATACCTTTTTTCAGTTTCCGTTTTAAGAGTGACAATTTGTAATGTGAGCTTGTACTACATATATTGCACAATACCACCTGCCTGCTGAGCACTACTTTGAAAAGCACTTTAACAGAGTTACGTCAATAAGAAGCTTTAAAAATACTCCAAGTGGAGGACATATCAAAGATTATTGTGATGAAATGTCTTTGCAAAGTTTTGCCAATGGAAAGTTTAAAATTACTGGTTGCATTAGGATGCTGAGTTCAGATTTCTGTATCTGGTTTCAGGGATTTTGAATCTGCGAAATGGTAGAGGTCCCAGTGAGCTCCAGTCTTATGGATGTGTGGTACAAAACAACCTATAAAATTTCCATTCAAATGAGCAAAAAAGATAATGAAACCAGTGAAACAGAAGGAAAGGGAGGAAGATAAAATAGTTAAGTGATATGTACGTCTTGGCAGCTCAACTCTGTATTTTTCTAAAGAATTTCAGTATATGGAAGGAACGGGATGCATTTCAAAATCTGCATGTGTATGTTAGATGTTAACCTTATTTTTGTGTGTTTTTTCACATGAATATACATCCGTGGTGAGTAGCCTTAGTCTGTCCTTTACCAGTTGTTTAGTGTCACACAGATGTCATGGAAGAATTCTCAAGGAGGGACTGGAAGGAGGTGACAGTAAAAGTCTCTAGATCTGCTAAGGGACAGGACAGTGAGGAGGATTAAGCAAACAGGTTTGTGCACAAAGGCAGCATCTGTATGAGTTAGGAGCCGAAAGAAACTATTTTTATTAAATTGATCCATAAATTACTGCCTAGAATTTAAAGAATTCTTCTAGAATGGTCATGAATTCATGTTCTGTGTCTGGCATCAGGAGATCAGAATTTGAAGAGTTCCCTAATTTTGCTTCTCAAGGAACAAAATTAAATACAGTTTCTCCTAAGGCTTATTTAATGAAGATCAGTTTTAAAGCCACAAAGAGTTTCAGTGGAGCACCTCTTTCCACAGAAATCTGTATACTCTTAACTTATAGCCCTCATTATAAATGGAGGACAAGGAAATGAAATTCCACTCACTAAACTCGGACTAAAGGGAGAGACCCATTTTTTCCTCTCCCTGCATACCTGGTTACTCATCCTATACACGCAGTTCCTGCCCAAGTCTAATACCCTGCCCTTTAATACTTTGTCTTTTATGAACTAGTTAGCAATTACCATTTTTAAGCTCTGGTGTTTGGTAAAGTCATGCTCACATTCTGTGACACGGGCAAAGGTTTTAATGGACTTAAAAGTCCATTACCATTCCCTCAGCTGGAATGAAGTGAGTGGTCTGACTGCTTTTAATCAATGTCTGTTCAGAAAAGAGTTGGTGTAAACCACCTCCTGTGTTTGTTAGTTACTAAAGCCTCTTCAGAATTTATTTTGATTTGCGGTTACATTTAATCTCTGATTGCTTTAACACATCAGGCTGAAAGCTATTGCCCAAATATTTTTGACTTTAATTCTATTCCATCCATAAAAATTGAGCACACTGCAAAAAACTTGATTACAAAGTCTAAACAGAGAAATTATTTTTCAGAGTGTAATATAAAATTTCTGGTGTACATTTACTTATATTTATTACTTTATTGCAGATCTTTCACCAAATTCTTAGTTCTTCAATCATCTGCAAAATATGTGGATGCCATTTTTACTGTGAATGTTTTTAATCAAATGTTATTCAATCAATTTTATTGCTTGGCAATTTGTCTGTAATTTATTTCTCCACTTTTATATAACAAACTTTCACATATGAGCTTACAGTAGTTTTATAGACAGCTTCTTTTTATAACTTGCCACCCTAGAAATGTATTCCTACGCAGCCCCAGAAAAGGTTTATATCAGATATAATAGAGATTAAGCAGGTTCTTCTAACTCATCCATATTCTCATTTTTTACTTTATTCTTGCCACGTTTATCAGTCATGCATACCTACTCTGCAATGAATTCTAGCAGTACAAAATTGGATTTGCTCATAAACTTTTTATTCATGAACAGTCAAACATAAAAACAAGGTTCTTTATATTTTAAACTACCCACTCTNTATAAATATATATATAAATATATTCCATTGTGCTTCAGCATCAACTGGTGAAGCACAATGATTCAGTGTGTAAAGATTATCAGGAAAGTCATCGTATGATATGTTTAAAACATATATACATCAGAACAGTGTCAATGAGAAAGTATTCCCACCACTTCTAGTTAAAGTCAGGGTAAGATTGGAAAAGAAAAGAAGAAAAAAGGCATCCATCCAATTTTAGTCATCTAACTTAGCCACACCTATAGTCAGAGAAAGGATGCTGGCTTCTTCAAGTGATGGAGCATCTTAATTGGGTTTCTGCTCTGACCTACCTGANTCTCTGATTGCTTTAACACATCAGGCTGAAAGCTATTGCCCAAATATTTTTGACTTTAATTCTATTCCATCCATAAAAATTGAGCACACTGCAAAAAACTTGATTACAAAGTCTAAACAGAGAAATTATTTTTCAGAGTGTAATATAAAATTTCTGGTGTACATTTACTTATATTTATTACTTTATTGCAGATCTTTCACCAAATTCTTAGTTCTTCAATCATCTGCAAAATATGTGGATGCCATTTTTACTGTGAATGTTTTTAATCAAATGTTATTCAATCAATTTTATTGCTTGGCAATTTGTCTGTAATTTATTTCTCCACTTTTATATAACAAACTTTCACATATGAGCTTACAGTAGTTTTATAGACAGCTTCTTTTTATAACTTGCCACCCTAGAAATGTATTCCTACGCAGCCCCAGAAAAGGTTTATATCAGATATAATAGAGATTAAGCAGGTTCTTCTAACTCATCCATATTCTCATTTTTTACTTTATTCTTGCCACGTTTATCAGTCATGCATACCTACTCTGCAATGAATTCTAGCAGTACAAAATTGGATTTGCTCATAAACTTTTTATTCATGAACAGTCAAACATAAAAACAAGGTTCTTTATATTTTAAACTACCCACTCTGAAGTAATTTCTTGATTGATGACCGTCACCAGCCCATTCCTTAAAAAGCATATGAAATCCTGTGATCCAAAAAACTGGTGCATTCTCTGACACTGAAACAAGAAAAAGTTGTATCAAATTTCATAATATATGAGGCTGCCTATTTTAGTATCTTTATACTGACCAAGATAGATATTTAGATTTGGCACTATTACTAATCACTATTTCTGCAGAGAAAACTACTTTTCAGACTTTCTTAAAGACAGGATCTGATTGCATGCCTAACCTATCTATTTTGTAGGGTTAATCTTTCATTAGAATGATGGTAACTTTTAAATTTTAATATATAAATATATATATATAAATATATATATAAATATANGTGCTTCAGCATCAACTGGTGAAGCACAATGATTCAGTGTGTAAAGATTATCAGGAAAGTCATCGTATGATATGTTTAAAACATATATACATCAGAACAGTGTCAATGAGAAAGTATTCCCACCACTTCTAGTTAAAGTCAGGGTAAGATTGGAAAAGAAAAGAAGAAAAAAGGCATCCATCCAATTTTAGTCATCTAACTTAGCCACACCTATAGTCAGAGAAAGGATGCTGGCTTCTTCAAGTGATGGAGCATCTTAATTGGGTTTCTGCTCTGACCTACCTGATGGAGAAGTCACTCCCCATTACGAACAGAGACAGGGCCCTTGGGGAAACAGCTGAGGCCCATCCCTTTGATATGCTGAGTGTTCTTTTAAGGCTAGCAGTTGACTTTTGCAGAAACAACCCTAATAGCTAAAGTTCATGTATCAGTTCCTTTTTTCAGGTGAAGTCTGCTCTGCAATTACACTGGAATTAACTACAAGTTAGTTATTTTTTCTTCCCACCCCCAAGAAATTTCTCATATAAAATCAAGTGAGGTCACCTTCTTAAAAAGCCTATCATCCAAAACTAAAGAAACTGGGGGAAGTCTCAACAAATATTCCACTACAAATTCAGCAATCTTAATTCTTTCAAATTCAGCATTGCACAAATCCTGCTACTGAAACTGGAGGTAAAGTTTCTTACTTTATACGAATACACAAACTTCGGTATATAGTTTATGTGTGCTGATTAATGTTTACAAAATTTCTGTATTCTGCAAAAAAGAAAATGCTTTTTTATTAGCACTGAGTTAAAGATTTCAACATGTACTTAAAATAAAAGATAATCCCTTTTGCTACCAGGTAATTATTTTAGCCATATTTAGACTAGAAAGACTACAGTATGAACTTTCATGATTCTGAATAGGATATCTCACCTACTACTCATGAAACAAAGTAACTTTAAAACTTCTTTAGACGTGTCTAATGGCAAGGAATGACCAACAAAAGTAGAGAAGTAGTAGACAAGAATTCCATTTTCCTATCCTGCTAGGATAGGCCTTACAGAGGATGTACCAGTAAACCTTGGCAGGACAGAAGAAACATTTGGTTTTTATTTAAGAGCAGTAGAAAACATACGGTATCAAAACATGTATGGAAAATATACGTAAGCAACCAGACTACTGAGAAAGAGAGCTCTATATATTGTTTTGATTGAAAGCAAATACAAAAAGCACTTCTGGCAGTAGAAAGACAATGATAAACAAACTATTGCTCTTTTTAATCCAATCAAATAGATATGTGTGAAAAGACAGACATTTTTCAGATAATGCTTCAAAACTGGAAATTGATGAGTGAGAGGAACACACCAAACACACACAGATGTCAGTTTCTGTTTTTCCATTGTACTTAGCTTTCCTTCTAATTTTAGTGCTATTGTCAGTTCCAGCAGGACTGAGAATACTGTTCAAACTGGAACTGAAGCAGTTTTCAAATACATCTGACATCTTTAAGAAATTTAGATTATTTAAACTTTGAGTAATGTACTAAGGCAGTTCTCATTAGCATGCTTCCCCAGTTTCAATTTTCATATGATTTTAGCTGCTGATGCTTTCTAACCAATAAAGAGTTAATATTCTTAGTTGTTTGAAAGGTGATTTGCAACACTTCAGATGGTATTACGCATTGTTTTCTGTCTTTTGATATATTAATCACAACTGTAGCCCCTTCTGTTACAAATGTTTGATTTTAAAACTGTCACTTGTCAGCCAGTCCAATAGGCTATTTCAGAACCAATACAGTTTATGCATGGGAAGTTTGATGTTGAAACAATATTTATTTACATTCCCAGAGTGAGATGGTTTATTATTATTCATGCTGCTATAAAAGACATGCTACAAAGCCTAATCGTATTTTGTGTATATACTATGTGTACAGAGAATCTTGCTTGTATTAAAATAAAAGAGAAATGAGGTTCTAAGTATCAATTTATAAAACAGTTCTGTGTAAAATGTTGCAGTGTTTTGAGAAGCACTATTTAAGGAAACTAACTATTGGTAAACCTCCATAGAAACTACCCTTTCCAAAATTCATTGTAATAGTTCCCATCTATTTTATTTATGTTTCCATTTTGTAAAGTAGCTTGCATCCCCTCCCTATGTTTGCTGCACCAGATAAGGGAAAAGCGGAACAGACAGCAGTACGAGTGAATACAGTTGTCATTCAGGCACTGACCTGCTGTAAATACAAAAGCAGAGGGAGACTTAAAAATGATACTGCCCTTCCCCCAAACATGACTTTTCTGTTGCAACCTGTGGCTCTTTCCCATCAGAACAGCTGGCAGATCTTAGTGCTGCCATAGCAACCCTGCCGTCAGCCCGTTGGCTTGGTAACGCTGCAGCAGGAAGAAAGGCACTTCACGTCTGAACTGTTCTTAGACTCACTGAAGTATTTTTTCAGGTTGCATTCCAAATCCTTATTTACTGTTAGATTTCATAAATTTTGCAATGAAAAATCCTATACAGTCCTTATTTGCCAATGAAATCAGGTCATCTTCTCTGGAATCTTGCAAAGAATTAATATCCATTCCTTGCAATGTCACAGCAGATGGATCAAATCTCTGCAGCAGCTTCAACTGATCAAATGATAGTCCAGCTCCCTTCATGCCTTCTCCTCCAATGTGAGGTTCCTGTTCAAGTAACAAAGAAAAGCAAATTACTGCATCTCTAAAGTTCCTAAATGCCCTAAATGTATTCTGCTGAGTACATGCAGAGCTACCTAACAATTAATGTGGACAAGCTACATTTATATCATTCACATCAGGAGATTCAGAAGTGATGTGGCTTCTTTTCTTGCCTTCATGTGGCCAATAGTATACAAACACACATACAAGATTCAAAGTACTTCGAGGAGGTGGCAATGCCCCTCATCCACTTTTTCTCAGTAGTTTAGAGCACTTGTTGAGGATGGCTGCACAGGTCTAAAATGATTCATTACTCCAAGGGGTGAAACATCACAAGAAAGCTGTTACCACCAGACAGCTGGGCTAAAGGGTTTAGGTTGCCACTTCTAAATGATGCAGCACTTCTGTGTACTGACTTAACAGCTATGAGTTAAGTCAAAAATAATGAGTCCTTAGCCCATTACCAATAGTGTCAGTAACAGTAGTAGAATCCCAGAATCAGCTAGGTTGGAAAAGACCTCGCAAATCATCAAGTCCAACCTGTGACCTAACATCACCTTGTCAACTGAGCCATCCAGTCTTCTCTTAAACACCCCCAGGGACTGTGACTCCACCACCTCCCTGGGCAGCCCATTCCAATGCCCTATCACCCTTTCTGTGAAGAACTTCTTATGTCCAACATAAAATACTGGTATTCTTCACAGTAAAAGCTTCAATTGGAGAGACTAAAAGCCCCAGGCCAGGATATTTTACTGCCTGAAGAAGTATCAGTTTGGCAGATGATAGAGCAGAAAAAATATAACTTCGAATTTTCTAGTCATGTAATAACAGGTAAATGGGACTACTCTTACATGTGCAGGTTTGTGAGGCAGAGAATAAAAGAAAGGAACAATTTCAGGAGATGACATTTGGCTTCAAAATCCTGGAGAGGAGAAGAACTTAAAATCCCAGCCCTTTTCTCAGTATTTCTTGTGAGTAGCCTTGACTGCTTCTTATTTAATACTAATTCCTAGGAAAAAATTTAATTCTTAGCTGGATTGTCCTTTCAATGCGTTCAGTAAGGAGATAGAACAAAGTGTGCAAAAGCTGGCACTTCAGTATCAAAAATAGATCTCCTTTGTCAAGCTAGTCTAATGTAGTCCATAATGCAGCCTACAGCAGAGTGTTTTTTCAGCCATCACACTTTGCTAACACATGAGCTCACCCAGTCAGCACATGATATGAGTTAGCTGCTTAACCACGTACTGCATGCTGGAGAGCTGGGCAGCCAAGGGGCTGCAGACTGATTCTTGCTTTCCCTCAGGATTTCAATGCATTCCAGGTAAAAGACAAACAGAGGTGTCTATTGCAAACCGAGAGAAAAATGACATACGAAGGGAGACAAGGGTAGCAACTTGATGTAATAGAAGGAGGGAAAGGTGAAAGTCTAGGGAAAACAGTATTCCACATGTTCAAGTACCTTGCTTAAAGGCAGACCAGTATTCTCCTCTACCTTTTCATTTTTCCTTCCAGTTAAGGTACTGCATTTAAGCTGATCTACACAGTCTCCTGTGTAAACTCCTAAGAGGAAGTCTGCACAAAGGAGCAGCTGCCATGTAGTTACCTCCACCTACAAGAACAACGCCTATGGCTCCATCTCCTGTTTTTTCCTTGCCCACATTACCCCATGTGATTCCAGGATCTGTTGCCAAGCTGAGAAAGTGGGAAACAGTGGACTGGATAAAAAAGGAGGTGTCCACTGAGACTAAAGAATATGGGAAATAAATACATAAAGGAACATGAGGTAAGTAGACCCTAGATTCCTGTTTTCTGTTCACTGGAAAAGATCACCTTAGTTTATACTAGAGAGGAACTGGTTATAAGGTATTATAAATTGTATGTGGGTAAACAATTCAGTGTCATGTCATTTAAAATATACTATACCTAAAAGATAAACTTTTACAGATACAGAATTTGTGTGTGAAAAAGAGTGCTTTATTTAAGAGTGATACTACTGGTGAGAGAAAGTCTATTAAGCAAGAATTAATCTTGCGCTTGAGTTAATAAGGCTTGTGCTTTGCTTTGTCATTCTATCAAGGAGAATTTTTTATGCTGTTAGGTTAAATGTATAATCTCAGTTGAAATGTCTGAAACTCAAAAATGCTTAGTGAATGGATGGTGAGAAAACAGACAGAAAAAAGACCATAAAAAGCTTTGAAAAAGAGCTTCAGTTCTGTTAAATCTTTACCTGCTGTCATATTAATTTCTCATTGTACAGCTATTGTATATATTTTTTTAATTTCAGTTTAAGATTCATCTAAGCTTCTTAAGACAGGTACAAGTCATCACAGAATGTGTAAGCCAACTAGGTATCAGAGTTAAGACTCTTCTTCAAAGCCACGATGATAAACAACTACCCCACCCAGCTCATCACATCATCAAAGAGGAAGTGGGACATGCGTGGTCTGATGATAAACCCCCTTGAAGTACTAATAAAGGTAAAAGATGTAATTGTATGAACTGTAGGTAGCATAGATAAAAAAATTCTAGTATCTCCCTATATATTACCTTCTCCCAGACATCTAAATGGTAGACACTGACTCCAAAAAAGACAAGGTACATTCTTGGGACGCTGAGCCTGAAATAATTTCTTTTCCTCATTCCTTTTAAATAAAGCAAAAATACCTCCCATACATATAAAATCCTCCCTCCTTGAAACAAAAATTTATTCTCATTTATGTCCCATACTTCATATGCAAATCTTCATGACTTCAGGGGCATTAATAAAAAAAAAAACCACCTCTCATGTGAATGTGAAAAAGAAGAGAATAAAATATATGCATTAAAGAAATTGCAAGAGAAATTTTAGCCTGTCTGACCTATCTTTTCTCCCTGTTGTATTTTAAAAGACTGTTGTACAAATCAAAAAAACCCACTAGATACAGCAGGAAGCTACTCAATGATTCCTAAATAAAGCTCAATTAAACACAAAAATAAACTTTAAAAAAGCCTCAGAAATTCTTCTGTTATTTCTATGCATAGCAGTTGTAATTGTCCACGGGGAAAAAAAGATGTAGTGAGAGTAAATATACTGTGTAACTTCAGAGTTCCAAAATAAGCTCACTAGATTGTGTGAAGTACCATGAAAATCGTATTACCTGTGGATGAAGCTGGAGGCATGGAAAAGTTTTCAGGGCCCAAGCAACTTGCTCCTCATTTTCAGAAAGTGTAACTGTACATGTACTATATACTAAAACACCGCCTGGCTTCAGCAACTTCACTGCCTGCAGGTAGAAATAAACAATAGTTCAGCTTATTTTTAAATTTAAAGCTTTCATATTAAGCAACATTAAATAATAAACCATGTACCTAGAATATTAAAACTAAACACTTAATTAAACTCAAACCTTTCTAAGATAGGCATTAAGACACTAACTCCTCTCAGGGAATACAGCAAAGGATAACATGGATCAGAAAGATTCTTCTTTCTAAATAGGCATTATAGCTCATGCAGTTTATTAATGTCATTGAGATGATTCACCTTGTAAGATTTGTTATTTGCACAGCTCTGCATATCCCAGACAGATTAGATCTGTTTTCACCACTTGCTGCCAACCATGGATACACAATACTTATGTCAGTTATATTAGATGTCAACTGTTCCCATATATTTGGCATGGAAGCTATATCTATGCTGCTTTCCAAGCTGTCATTCATATTGAATATGTATCATTCAGATTTTGACAAGTTTCATCTTATCTTTCAGCATCAGCCCAAGCACACTCCTTAGCATGTTCCTAAGTCACCTGCTCTGTGACTTAGACCCTTGTGATTATTATAAAGTAAAACTGATGAAACGGAGGGAATTGAAAAAACACAGAGATTTACTATGGATTACATATACCTTTCCCATGCTTCAACGAATTGGCTTCACCTAGCAACAGATCTGGTGGAACTGAGAGGTTAACAGGACCCTAATACTTCCTAGCAGCTGAAAGAAGTAGGGCAAATGAGGCACCATTTTTTGGATAAGTTTTATGCTGCAAAATCATTTATGTTCAATTCAGCTTACCTACTCAATGTTTAACACATACCACAGTGAAAAGCTTGCGCTGTAGTGGCTGATAAGAGGTCACTTCCTTTAAAGTTGAAGAATAAGCCATGTTTGGTCTCTGTCCCATCCCACTACATGGAGCATCAAGAAGAATTCTATCAAATGACTCTGGTAAGAATGGAGGTCCTTCTGTAAAATGCAGTTAGTAAAGTAAAATGTGGCTGTTTCCTTCCTTGAGAATTCACTGTAGATAAGGACAAGGTCTTACTGTTTCCTTGGCATAAAACGTTTATGTGCTATAGACAGTGTCTGCAAAACTAGTCTCAGCTAGAGACAAGTCTCAGCATTGCTGGTGGTAGTTTTCATCTCCCAGAAAACCAAACAGTTTAAGTTCTGTCAGCTCAAAAATGATCCCTTTGGGCAATAATTTTTTAAAAAACTCATTTAGTAATTTGAAAGTAAAATGTAAAAGTAATCAAAAAAATTGAAATATGATTGGTCAAAGGTGCTAGGTACAGAGTTGTACATATAGGCTGTAAAGAACCACAGTCAGCTCAGATGTGTGCAAACCTTTACTGAGAGAAACCTGTAGTTAATAACTGAGATTGCCTTATAATAATTGGACTGTCTATATAATAGCTATTTCTAGTGATGCATACATAGCTATAGAAAATAACATGAACTACCCCAAGTTCTAATGTGTGAGCCATGCTGCCTCCGTGGCAGAACAATTCAGTAAACAAGGATTGTGAAGAGAAGAACAATTTCTGACTATTACCTGGATGACAGTAGGTATGTTCTATATGCAAAGCCCAGCCTTGAATCTGAACCCCAATGGCTCAACACCCAGAAGTTTCTATCTCCTCAGTGCTAGGGAGATTGTCTGGTGCAGCATCACCAGGCACTACTTGTACGAAACTTCTATTATCACTGTATTAACTACTGCTACCTAGCTTGTTACTGCACTACAAAATGAGTCTATCTGGTTTATCTACCTCTGATCCATTACTAAAATATTCAAAATATGTCATGTGTTATTTGCAGGGATGTATATAAAAGCCTTCATGATCTCTCAGTATTACAGCTTGCTCTTGTGCATCTCTGTAATTGCTATGTGCCACCTACAATATTTAATGTTCATAAAAAGACTCTTAAGAAAGTACCTTTGTTCCTCCAAAGCAGGAATAACTGCAATGCATAGGGACAAAGAAGGTGAATTATGTAATCTGATTCCTACTTAGGCTAACTAGTGACTGAGATAAAATTGAGTGAGAAAGAACAGCATACTTTGCACAACAAACTAAAAATAGTCAAGGCAGCAGATACCATTTAAACCATTCCATCATGGGAACAGAACCAATATCATAACTGCATCACTTCAGAAAGGCAAATGAAATTACTTAAAATAATACACTGTGCTTGTATATAACTTTTGCCTGAACAGCTGAACAAACATCAATGAACTAAACGTTACAGCACTCCTGGGAGTTAGGTATTAATAACCCCATTTTACTGATGAGGATTATGAGGCAGAAAAGCAAAGCAAGTCTGCAAAAATAATTTTTTTCTCACACTAGGCCAGACAATTCAGAGTATGGGGTTAAATGTGATCATGAAAGAAGCTTTAAGGCTTCTTCAGTCTTCAATACTATCTAGGAAAGGAATGCATTTCCTTTGAGAATATTAGGTTGTGACAAGGACAGATAATTTGACTTTTCTATTTGCTTCATACAGAAGCTGATAATCACAAAAGAGTAGAAAATAGAAGCGCATTCACAGTGCTGAAGGAACTTAGGTATCTGCCAAGATTTCAAGGACTTGTAGACTTGTGACAGGTTGAATACTGTTTTGGCAAAACGTTATTATTTTCTTCTAAAAGCTACTACTACCCAAATTGTTTATTTTACCTTGTTTATCCTCTCTCTTCTCAACTGATAGGGCCCTTGTTCCATCATAGCAAAAGGCCTTAATGCAATTCAACTGTAGCAATTCAGCATTCTGCTTGATTTTCTTGACCTTGTTAGCTATCTTGTCCATGGCTATTACTTCACCCTGAAAAAAATCCCAAAGTTTTCATCAACAGCATAGGGATTAAATGGATATGCACTTTCTGATTTCCTTTCCCCTACCCTAGGCAGGTGTAATAAATAAAGCATAGTCTTCCCTACAGAATTATTTTATTCTTAAATCCACACTCCTGCAGTCCTTATTCGCACGTGTTTTCCGTGACAGCCACATTAGTCTGAAGCTATGCACATTCCAATTGCTTGATACTGTCACTCTAAGGGATGCTGCAATGTCTGACTTCTGGCAAGTGGTTTTGTTGTTTGTTTCCTTTTGCTTGTTTTGAACTGCTTAACTGGGCACTAAGATTAAAATTTAATCACTTGAAAGATGGTAGAAGCCTCAAATACATGGTAAAGTATGTCAACAGGATTAAAATTTGTATGGAGAGGGTAGGAAATATGATCACAATATAGCTCAGTGCTGAGGAAACGAGGCCCTCAGCCATGCCTCTGACTTGCTCAGACTGATAGCATATTGAAATACTTGCAGTACTTGTTACTCCAGTTACTTCGGGTAATACTGTAAATACTAGAATAAACTTAGAGGTGGGGGGAGGGAAATCACAATTACACATTAGTCTCTTCATGTAAGAATAAGATTTCTTTTTTCCTCCCCCAAAATAAATCAAAACAGACACACAGCACTAACTGCTACATGAAAACTGTGAACACAAAGTAAAGAGTTGCATCAGTAAAATCCAGAACAGAAAGACTCAATGACCAAAAATTTCTACTGGACTTGCTACAGCAAATACAATGTGCTGAGAAAACTTTTTTCTACTTGGTGATGGCTTTCTAGAGGCTTATAGAAGGGTAACATGACTAAGATAGTTTAAAAAGTAAAAAAAAATCAGTAAAGATAAGCTGTTATCTGTATGTCGTGTTAGGCAATATGTAGATCTAGGACTGAGTGGTACGAAAGGATTTAGGTTGTGTCAGTGGTGTCCAGCCTTCAGCTACTGTGAGCCAATCACCTCCTTCAGGTGCACTCAAAAACTACGTGCCACTGCTTGTCCCCTAACACCATTCAACCTATTGCACATGCACACTGAGAACTGACTGTGCTTCAAAGTTTCATCTGTTGCAAGAACAGTGGATTTGCTGCACATCTCTACATACTGCAGAGTAAAGAGATGACAGAATCATAGAATGATTTGGGTTAGAAGGGATCTTAAAGATCATCTAGTCCAACCCCCCTGCCATGGGCAGGGATGCCTTGCACTAGACCAGGTTGTTCAGAGTCCCATGCAAGCTGGGCTTGAACACTTCCAGGGATGGGACATCCACAGCTTCTCTGTTCTTTTCTCCATTTGGCCCATGCCAGCACCTGCCAGAACAACTACTTGAAAGACGTCTGGAAAAAACAGTGGTCTGGACTGGGATCCAGATAATAAAAAATTCTCAAGCTTTAACTATTCCCAATTCTTATTTAAGAGCTCTTAATATTACAGAGTAATTTTATATCTTGGTATCTAATTTAAAAACAATATACTAATGTTTACAATTATATCACAAAAACGTAAGAGTGATTAAAATATTCTGAAATTTTAATGGTTTAATATACTGTCTGTGAAAAATTAGTATGGAAAATCTGTGAATGGAACTTAAAATCCAAAAAGAAGTGCTTTTTTCTATGTCTTTATCTTCCATATCTTAAATTATATACTCAGAAAAGGAAAATCAATTGAGATAAATATTCCACATCTGTATTCTTAATCTTTACCACTTCAGCTGCAGGTAAGCAGAATCAAAATATGTAAAGTGACTAAGGAAAAAAACAGTTCTGCAATGTTATACAAAATGTAGATACACAGATGGAAAAAAGTATAGATGTAAATGAATCCATGACAGAAATATATGATTTACAGACTTCATTTATTTACATTGGAATTCTTTACTGGAAGCTTTGTATATGTATACAATAAATGTCTAATGATTGTCTAATGCATTTTTAATGCCTTCTGCCAATGTTCCACACTGAGGGAAGAAAACACCTCCATAGGCAAACCATCACAGAACTGAACACATGCCTTTTCTCAATACATTCATACCATTACATACTGTGCCTTCCCATTTACGCACAGGCAACTGTAGAAGTACTGCATAATGTAACTGCAAGACTTCTAAATAATCTGATCTATTCTAATAACTAGTTCAACAAAAATAAAAAAGCCTTACAAAATTTTCAGAGAAAATATTCATGCTTTTCCCCTCTGCTAGAGAAGAGTAACCTGCATTTCTGTATTTCACTGCACATGGAACATTTTAATATATGCAATTTTGTAATCCTATAGCTACAGTCTTATTTTCTTACGTTCCCTTTTCCTTTGTCTTCCTCTACATGGTTTTTTTTTTCCTTCTCATTTTTGTTACTTTTTTATGAGATAGTTTTGGATTTGTGACATTCTACCATAGAATTACAAATTCAGACTAGAAATTCAGCCTAAAATCATACCTGTATGCAGAATTGATAATTTTTACTGAGAAAAAGTTAATCAGATTAGGAACTTTTTAATAAGTTTTTGTAAGGAGTTGCGTGTTTCTTTGGCACACAGTAGTAACCTCTGATTTTTATGTATCTCTGTTTCATGAATCCAACATATTCTTAACTTTGCCTTGCATGTAAAAAATTCTGTGCTTAAAAATAATTCAATAATATTTTAAAAAGTGAAATTAAACATATTTCAACAGTCAATTTGTAGCAAATAAGGTTTTAAGGGTGATGGTGAATATTTGATAAAGACTGTCTGCCCATTTCAGTAACTCTGCTGTGTAGCAAAACACATTGGTAAATAAAATGTCAAAATATTAATCATTTGCTGTTGTAAATTATCTGTGCACTGTAACAGCTAAGTGAAGAGAACTGTACAAATGAACCGTGGTCAGACTTTCTTAGACAGAAAATGCCAAATTACTTCTCTTACCTGGTCATGCATTAATGTTGCAAGATGGGTGGTTTTTCCTCCAGGTGCAGCACACATATCCAAAACTTTCTCTCCTGGTTGAGGGTTTAAAATATGGCTCACAACCACAGAAGGTAAATTCTATGATGAAAACAAATATGAGAGAATTCAAACCTTATACCCTGCATCAATTCCTTTATTAAGGAATGGCAAACTCATTTAAAAAAATAACTCATTCAGCAGTGAAGATACCTATGATATTGCTCTCAGTTCTTTAACAGCAAATGAACTATTTGTATTATATATAAGGGACAGTTTACGACAGAAGTCTCCAGTGGCTCATTTTTTATTTAAAGCTATGTCTGAGTATCTACGACTGAAGTTTAAGAGCTCATGACTGAGGAGACTAAAGTGCTAAAAGTCCAAATAAAATAAGCTGATACTGGCTCAGACACAGAGGAGCTCTGTTTATTACAAATATTTTATATTAACCTGTTTATTGGAGCATTTACTATATTAACATTTGGGTCAGCACACTAAAGAACAGTAAGACCGAAAGGCAGAAGTCTAAGCTTGCTGAATTAAAGTACCAAGAGGCTGAACTGTGCTAGCAATTGTATAAACAGAACAGCTGCACTAAAGAGAAATAATGTGCAATAATTGTGCACAGTACTGCACCTCAGACAATATGGAAATATTTTCTTCTCACTTCAACACAAAGGTACAAAAACCTTTTAAAGTTGCCTTTAGTACTTAAATAACAGCTTCAAGTCAACTAGTATTTGGAGATTTTCCTGATTACAGAATGATGTTCCTTAAAAGGGGCTCATATTCCAGAGATCATAGGCAGATTCCAAAAACTAATAGTTCTATGCAGAGTATCTCGGCAAGAGGAATTTCTACGTTTTTAAGTGAATATCTCTTATGTCGCTTTGAAATCCCTTATCATATCTCAGACACATTATGATTAAACCACCTACATGTAGATACTGACTTCATTTTAAATGCTTTGTTTTCCTCAAATCCAAAGACTGAATTAGGTGCTATAATACACAAGGAATGTAGAAACCATGAATGTGTGCTAAGAGAATATTCATTGTTCTGTCAATAGTACAGACTTTTGGTTTTGGAACAAACATACCTGTAAAAACAAATGACTAGGGAGCACATTGTCAAATGAAGGACTAAGGTAGACTGGCTCTATCATTCTTATGCCCAGCCCCCTGAAAAACATGGAAAAAAAAATTCAAATGCTTAGTTTTATACATTTTAACAGTAGTCAATAAAAATCACTATGTTTACAAATAGCAACTTGAAACAACAATCTTACAAAAATGAAAGAACAACCAAGAAAAATACTCCTACAATTTTTTAATATGATATTCTTTAAAATGACATCATTAGGTTGAGTAAATCATGGCAAAAAAATGCATTACATTATGAATTGGAACCATCTATAAAACTGCATAAAGCAAATTTCTGGTTCTGTACACAGGATAAACCAAGATCTAATCCAAGCCTTAATACTGTAAAGAAATGCATAAAACCAGACCTAAACATTTTACCTTCAATCCATAAGTGCTTTTGGCTAGCCATGTGTATGCACTAGGGCACTGGTATGTGATTTTCTACTTAGATTTTTCTCCAATTCCTAAACTTCTGATATTTCAGTCAAATAACTATAGAAATCCTATACGAAAAGCCTTGCAGGAACATTGCTTTGCCTGCGAAGCTAAGGTTTGAACTTAGTAGTCACCTGAAAGTTTTAAATATGGATAAAATTCTGATGCATTGTTAAGCCAAATGTACCAGGAAATGGATAACAAAAAATAGATCACTATAAAATAGCAAAACTGAGCCTGCAAACCAAAGAGAAGAAGAATGAGTATTATTTTGCATATGTACTGGATAGTGCAACAAGAAGGAAGGATATGAGAAAGCAAACTGGCAGACACCAGATTTAGTGTTACATACTGCTCTTCCATGTCACCAACTCAACAGATACATCCTACCACTACCTGTACTATGTTTATGCTCTCATAAATCAGAAATTCTCTGACAATGTACTTTTTTTCACTAGAATTTTTGCAGTTTGTTCTCAAGATGTAAAGTCTTGGTCATTAATTTGACATCCGTGGTCTTCTAAATTACTTTTTATATGTGTTTTGGGTGACACAAGAGGAATAAACCATATGCATCATCAACTAAATAGAAAAGCAAGTAATCTTGAAGTAGGTAACTATTTTGGCAAATGTCAGTAATTTTTTATGATATCGGACCTTATGTTCTGTCCTTTGTCCCACCGAAAAAAAAAAGCCCCTAGAAATATTTTTAAAAGATGGAGAAATGGACAAGGCTGCACTTCTGTTCCATCCAAACTGGGAAGTAGTACAACACGGTTAACCAAAATGCAATTTTGCCACAGTGAGACCACTTGTCAGTTCTGTTTGATATTATTGAACTGAATAAACATAAATTATGAAAAGACTCTCACTTATTTCGTCCTACCTTTCCAGTAAATTGGTATCTAGATCCCACTGGGAAACTAACAGCTTCCAAAAAAACACCGGAAAGACCAAAATGCAAAGCCATCTTGTGACTTCACATAGGGCACAAATTAATTCAAAGTGTTTTCCCATCTTCTTCCTTCCCTTTGCAAATTTTTACATGTAGATTTACATGTATGGACTTACTTCAGTGGACCAGTTGAACTAAAGATTTCACTGCGAGTGAGTTCTGAAATCCCATTTCCAAGGAAAACTTTGACTCCATCAAATTCTTTGGCTCCTCTTTTGCATTTCCCTTCAATGTCTGAATACACTGAAACCAGATCTCCAGCTTTCACAACTGCACAAAGAAAAACGGAAAGCTTGAAATCATTATGATACTTAACAAAACAGTAGTGACCAAGTAACTTAGGATTTTCAGTAGACTACATACTTCAACTCTTCTATCATACCAAATGTCACATTTTCTAAATGTAATCAAAGAAGATTAACTGATATAAAGCTTGAAAGTTTTACACAGTTAATGATGGCTACCAAACAACTAGAGGTACTCAGAGACACCAAGCTACAAGTCAGGCACTGTGTCTTGTTTTCTAAAAGGCTACATGAACCTGCGCTTTTATTTTTTTTATCGTGGCAGGGTCACCCATACGTTTTAAGCACACTCTTCAGGATCCAGTCCCATCAAATAACACTTGCTCACCCTTACTGAACAAAGCCAGGAGTGCTAAATTTACCTAATGACCTCTCAATAGCTACCTAGAACACAGCTATAGCTGCTTTTTCTCAATTTATTGCATTGACAAAAGTGATTATGTATTCTTGTTCTGGTCTGGCTCTCTTCCCTTTAAGAGAACTGCTGTTCTCAATAATCCTCTTAGAGAGTTTTGTATCTCCAATTAAAACCCACCAGATCAGTTAAATATGTAAATATACCCCAAACTTTAGAGCTATAATACTACATATTTAACAAACTTTCTGAGTAAGAAAAAAAAAACAGAAAAGGAACGGTTTAGGTGATTTTACTCTTAAGTGAGCCAGCTCCATGTGCTGATTGGCTGAAAAATATGCTTAAAAATAAAGGCCTGTTCTAAAAGCAATAAAAAGCTGCATTTCTGAGGTGACTGACAGGCTGGAGGAACCAGAAGATATAACAAGGCTAATGAGAGTTCAGCTTCCCAAGAATTATTTAAATTGTACTAGAGAATCCTTTTTCCATTTTCAAGTGGCCTTCTGATTATGCCGAAATGCCCTGAAATTCTTAAATGGTAATCTTTGTTGGGTAGCCATTGAAAATATATTCTTTACACTACTTCTTTTTACACAATGTGACACAAAACACTAAGTAATTGCTCAGTATTACTGTCTGCTTAAACTTCACTGAACAAAAACCTGCAGCAATTTAACTCTTCCATCAAGCATATCTGCCAGTGATTTTTGCAGTATTCAAACATAAATGATTTTATTTCACTCTCTGCTGACAATCATCCTTTCAAAATACACTAGTCCTGCATAGTGTTCCTAAGATTTTTGTAGATTATACCAGCATTTCATAAACATAAAGGTTAGAGTTTGATTAGTTAAATTAAGCTCAAAGTCCCATGAACATTAGTTTACCCTCATTTGGACTGCAAATTCAATGATTAAATATCTGCTCTTACTGTACTATTTTTTCCCTAGTTAGACCATCTGTGCTTAATACAGCCTTATTATATTTGGCATCAAGTGGGTAGCATGCCCTTTTATTTTATTTTCTTATCTTCAATTCCTCTGAAGTATTCCTAAAGTTTTATTCTATCTTTATTTTCTTTGAATTGATGTTACATGCATAATTACATGCAGCAATTATGATAAATCACTAGGTGACTCAAAGAAGGATTTGAATATTTATATGGTTGTCTAAATGAGCAGTTTCAACAACTGCTATGCCAATATACTTATTTCATTATCAAGCCCTAGATTGAAACACATTCCTGTTCAGTGAATTGAACTTCAGCACGTGCCTAAAACTTCTTAAAGGTTTTTTCCTGAAAGGAAACAAAGTGACTAGATAAATGCTTTGCTGACTCATTTTGTTTAATAATAAGAATCAAGATGATTATTAGATCTCACCACAATAGAATAATAAGGTGAATCATCCAAAATTATACTGGTTTTACATAAAGTTAATTTGACATTTAAATAACAAAAATAGGTTGCTGAACACAAAGCATGCATATGCAGATTTTTCTTGTCACACAGGCACTGATGCACAATTTTCATTTCTTAAGAACCTGACATAAAAACTGAAGACTTTTCTCATCAATGAAAAAAAATTTTACTACATCTCTCTTAAATAAACAGTATCAAATGAATTGCCAATGGATTTGAAAAAAGAATATTTGTAACTTAAAATATAACAGAATCATGAAGGTAAGTGGCTTTGTGACTGAGTGAAGAAATAACAAATCTGAGAGAGTATCTATTAAATAATTGAGATACATCCAGTCACCATCCAGATGTGGCATCTTATTTATTTTTTTTTACAAGACTGCAAAGCAGCCAACTTCTGTAAGTTTATTCAATGGAACATCCATATTAGAAGTTGCTGTATTAAGCAGTAAAAAAAACTCTTAAGAAAACAGGTTTTACTTTGAAAATTCTCTTAAAAAAGATTTTTAAATTAAAAACAAGAAATTGAAATACTTGAGAACTAATACTTCAGCTAGGAATTACATATGGAAAAAGGAATTTAAAACAGGCCAGGCCAGTGAGAAATAATTACATTAAACTCATTACTAGTAAAATGAAGAATAGTGAAAATCTTAAAAAAAAAAAGCCAGAAAAACTTTTACATGTGTCATTACCGTAAATTACAACTGTAAAATTAATTTCAGCTGAGAAAACAATTTTGTGTCACCATTTACTTATCTATTATCTAAGGGTGGCACTTTTTCTGCCATCTTTACAACTTAATTGGGTGTATTTAGAGAACTCTTACATTTTGAGGTAGATACAATCCCAGGGACATAAACGTGTGCTCCTCGAAGTACTGCATATCCACACTGGGCTCCAACTATGACTTCAGATGCATGTTTTTTTAAATCTCGTCTAGAAATACAAAATGTAGTTAAGTTAAAAAGAAAACTATAATGAAAAGAAAGCCAAGTATTTCTCAAGTAAACTCTAGTTCATAACTGATTTTGTCAGATATAATAGAAAAAGTAGTTAACTATCACGTATTACATTTAAAAGATTTATTTTAGTCCCAGAGAAATCAAAGAAAAGAATCAAGAAAAAAATCAGTCCTCAAAATAATGCAGATTCTGACACATTCTGCCACTATTATGAACCTGACACAGGAATACAAATAAATTATACTGGGATGGAGAAATAGTCCTCTATCCCTTCCTATGCCAGATGATTCTGAAGTGATTTTTTGTGTTTAACAACTGCTGAGTAATTCTTGATTCCACTTGATTTCTTCCAGTGGAAGAAAACCCTGCCTGTACTTAGCTCTAGTTCTATATTCCAATGCCAAAGTTTAGTTCTTCTATCTGCCACCTAGCTAGCTTTCCAGGGAAGATGGACACATGCCACTTTTTCCCTATAAAACATAAAGTCTTACAAATAAGCAGAGAACCCTATTTTTCGTTCATTTTTAAGGACTAAAATTCTGATCTGGTTAGTATATAGACTGTCCACCATCCATAACGGTCATAATACAAATGAAGTTGTGCCTCACTTATAGTGAGTTAGTTATCATAACTGTTAAGAAAATGGTGTTACAACATTTTAAGGCTAAAGACTGAAAATTTCAAACCTCGGTCCAATGACAGGAATTAATAAAATGTCCTGAAGTTTCGGGTGCTCAAGAACTGGAACACATAGTCCTTTAAATTGCTGTTTCATTAAAAAAACATAATTAGTAAGCACTACTAATAAATATAATATTTAAATACTTAGTTAGACTAAAAAACATTTCTCCATTCATAATTTATAGCTGCAGAGCACAAAACACGAAGGTAGTGAAAACAGTTAAAAGCAGCTGGGAAATAGTGTGCAAGTGGGCAGTATATATTAAAAATACTGGTGTAAAAGACTAAACATTTAATAAATTCAGAAATAACAAGACCACAAAGAGATTGATGGAGAACTGACTTTGGGGAGTGGGAGAGTGTTCTGACACTCATAACCCTATCACTGGTTTTTGCTTTCTTCTGGAAGAAGGCTGTGTTGAGTTGTTGTCAGAACACAGTATTGCCACCATAGAAGCTTGGGTGTAATCTGTGTTAACTCTTTGACGTTATTAGTTGTAAGCCACTGTTTAACTCTACTCATGTATTGCTTGTCTTATTTAATAGTCCAGGTTGGCAATACTTTTCATTCTTCCTGTCAGCCTAAGTTTGGGTACTGATAGCTGAGTTATATATCTACCTGAAAAAAAATGACAGCTTGCCATTTTATAAAGGTTCCTGGATTTAAATGAGATGATGTCTTCTCATCTAAGCCTTCTAAAGTATAACCTTAAAGCATGTAAAACCATAAATTAGTTTATGTCTAGTACATAAATATTTTCTCTTAAAAAAGAAGACAATCCATGATCATACTTCTGTTCAAAAGTGTTATGTGGTTTCTTTTTCTAACATGTAATCACACTTCAGAATACAAAAAAGTTGGTGAAAAGCTGGTCTTGAGTCAGTTTTCAGTAAAGCCTTTCCCTTGAAGCAAAATATAACCCTGCAATACCCATTTCCAGATTTCTACAATCAAGCTAAAATTAGCAGAACTCATTACCATCTCAGCCAGCAGAACACTGTCAACTGCCTCTGCATCAGAGATGTCTTGGCTCCTGTCATTGCTCCCCGCAAAAGCTCCCTGTACACCCACTAGCATTAATAATTTACTTAAAGAAGAACCAGATCTTTCTAGACAGAGTGAAGATCTAGGACACAGTTTCAAAATAATACATTTCTTAAACATAATGGTTTACATATTATAAGATAAATAAATGTTTAATTAAGATAAGTAAAAATCCAGAAAATTATATAAAGATTAAAAACAGGTTTAAAAAAGAAAATACAGTGGCTGCAGGGCTTCACTGTGGCTCCAGTTTCCAAAACATACTGATTTTCTCACTTTCCTCAACAGTTTCTACAATAAGATATACAGGTATTCTCCTTCAGTCTTAAAGAAAAGTGTTCTTACCATGCTGAAGACAGCGTACTGAACTACACTTTTTATCTGTCATCTCTGTAGACTTGACACCTTTACAGTATTTAGACCAGCACTACCTCAATCCTATCAAAGGTTTGGATCTGCCACATGAAAAAGAGCTGGATTTTTTTCCCTCTGTTATTGGAGGGATTAGATGAGGGATACTGGTACACAATGAATTTTCATTTAACATTTAATGCTAACAGGAAATCAGTGTGATTGTATAATGTTAATACGAGTGGATGCATTAAGGTAAGGTATAGTTTCCAGTAATGAAAAGGTCTCCTGTTCAGGCAAAAGATGAAATAACCTATTGTTTTTGCTGAAACAAAGAAATTGCACAAACCTTCTGGATCTCTTCAAACAGCAATTTTTTGACATGTTTCACTGAGGCCAAGTGGGTATTTACTCTTACAGTTGTAAAACCTGGTGGATGAGATAGATGACTTAACAGAGATTGGTATTTATTCTCTGCCTCCTCTGTACCTAAAGCAGTAATAAGCTGAAAGTGAAAGAAGAGATTTTATAGTAAGAGATTCACACAAAAGCCTCTTGCTCAATGCAAAAGAACCCCACTGAATAAACATTCCATAGAAATTGAGGGATATGGTTGTGCAGTGTGCAATAGTGAGGGATGTCTGTGTCTGGAAGCCTAATTCCACAGGAAGCCTCATAAACTTCTTGAAAAATACTTGTTGGAAAAAGAGCTGTATCAGCAAAATCACTGTAAACAGTCCACAACAAGGATCAAAGCAATTGCCAGAGACCTCTGTGATATTGTACATAGACCAGTCCTGAGGAAATGGAAGAGTACATTCAAAACTATGAATCAATAACTTCCACACTAATAAAATTGTACACAAAAAAGCAATTTTTTTATCCTTGGCATTAGGAATCAATAGATTGTCTGCAGTATTCTACACTGGGGTAAGGGAGTATTTCTTGTCAATATTATGTGGTTAATACGTGCTTAATTATCTATGATCACTCTTCAGTGGGATCCAAAACTGAGTTCTCTGATTTATACTCAATTTAATATTTGTATGCTACTTTGAGCCAATGGCCATAAATACTAATTTTGTATTTTAAATATAAAAAACATTTTATATACAAAAACCTGTGTTTAATGTGAAGACAATATTTTAGTGTAAGGTATTTAAGTTACATAAAAAAATGATCTTTTTTGATGATTAGCGGTAACTGTGTCACATACCTCTTTATTTCTGAACACTTTGGTGAGATACTCTTCAACTTCATATTGGAAAGAGATTTTAGGGAAAAATGACATCTTCCTTTAGTTTTTAAACTCAGCTGGTAATGAACTGAAATAAGCAAAGCATTTTCTTAGTGATTCTTACCATATTCTGTAAGTTCATAAATGTAACATAAGATGTACCCACACACTAAGCTGTTGGTTCTGATTCTTCCTATTTTAATAGTGCAATTTTATTGCACTCAAATTTCCAAATATTGGTCAGGATATGACTGTAACACTACTCTCTCACTACTTACATTTCAAAATATGTTCATCAACATGTTTAGCATTTGCAATCACCTTCCAGTGAGGTTACTGCTTTCCTTGCTGTCACATTCTTTCAAGCCAGACCTTCTAGGGCTACTGCATCAGTGTTTGAAATGAGAAGGAAGCGTTACCACCTCTAAATCCTGTCCCATTAAAGTTCCCCTAGCTATCCCCGGGGAGAACAAATTTCAGAGTTCCAGAATTCACTCACAAAGGCTCCTGATGGAATTTAGCTTTAACTCTTCTAAGTCTTAACTTTTATATCGGTATTCTATTCCATCATCATATCTGTTCATTTTCAGAAACAATCTTCTCAAGTTTCCCTTCTTTGCTTTTCTCAACCTTAATGTCTTAGGTTTCCTCCATAGTTCAAATTATCAAAACTCCTAAACAGGTGGACATGTGTGACTGTGAGCAATGATTTTTTATGTACATACTAAAAAAATTAAGTAAGTTTTCACTTGAGTTTGTGTTAAATTCACAGTAGGAAGAGTGAAGAATTAACACAACAGAAATTCTAGTGATCCCTAAAATAAATCTTCAAGATACCTGGTGAAAAAAATACTTGGACTAAAAAAAGAAAATTCCAAGATGTTGCTTTAATTCCTCTTGAAAAGCCCAGCTATAACGTCTTATTGTAGCTCAGTCCTGATAGAGATTTTATTCTTTACCATTTTTCTCTGTAGGTAATAAAATACAGTTATCTTCCCAAATGGTGTCTGCCCAGCCCTCTATCAACTTGAAATATTTTGAAAAAAGGTATATACTTCAGTCTGAAATAAGACTTCCTAAAAATTTAAATTTCCTTACAGCAACTTAAATGGAAGAAGAGAACATCACTCTAGGTTTATTCCATTCGTAACAAGGAATTTTGACTATTAAAATATGTTTTCATTGTATTAAATGTACTTAGAGAAGAAAGACTGAAGTGTTTGGTGTTCATTTTATTTGAATAAGAGGCTATTTTCCACTTTTATCATATGAAAACACTCAAAAATATTTTTTTATTTTTAATATTTCTGATTCAATTCAAGTCTTAATGCTAGAAGAATGTGATCTTATGTAGATGTGATCTTATGTAGACTTACTTTTGCGTCCAGACAAAGGCAAAGTTCCATGGGTAGGAGTTCCAAAGCCTTATTCGCAACATTAGCAGCTACTGAAAGAAAGAAACTGTAATTGAATTAACAAACTTCTTTTTACAATCAAACAAAATGCCAAGAATTTACCTTGATATTTCCACAAAATCTAATAGTACAACACTAGTACTACAATCTAACAGCACTACAACAGTTGATACAACTGAAATCACCAAAGCTCAAGTTTTAACATTTCAGAAAACGTGACATACCATGTGCCTGTTGTCCTAGAATGCCTACATTACAGGAAAAAAAAAAAAAACAACCACAAAAAAATCCCCATATGGCTCATATTTGGAAAGGTTTTTCAGAAAGTGTAATAAACTAGCTTTTAAAAAAAAATCCCACAGTTGTGAATTTTTTAAAGAATTAGAATCCTGAAAATAATTAAGCAGACATTTGAAAAGTGGTAGAAATGT
Organism: Platysteira castanea; assembly: GCA_013397175.1. NCBI lineage: Eukaryota > Metazoa > Chordata > Aves > Passeriformes > Platysteira > Platysteira castanea. The sequence goes on from VYXC01003877.1 coordinate 1,543,663, forward strand.
GGTGTTTATAAGCACTATGTGTAACTTCAATATTGATATTACGAAGGTATCCTTTTAGGAATTAAATGGGTTATTTAATGATGGCCGCAGAATATCACAGAATGACCAAAGTGATATCACAATTACTTCATGGAAAACCAACCACTGATCTGACAACATCTTGGCAACAGGACTCGGACCTATCTAAATTCTAAAATGTGACTTAGTGTTACCACGAAACATGAGCCAGTAGGCGGTCAAAATCTAAAACTCTTGCTTAAATGCACACAAAAGACAGAACTGCAGTGAAGTTCCCTAAACGTGTTGTGGTTTAAGCTCAGNAGTTCCATGGGTAGGAGTTCCAAAGCCTTATTCGCAACATTAGCAGCTACTGAAAGAAAGAAACTGTAATTGAATTAACAAACTTCTTTTTACAATCAAACAAAATGCCAAGAATTTACCTTGATATTTCCACAAAATCTAATAGTACAACACTAGTACTACAATCTAACAGCACTACAACAGTTGATACAACTGAAATCACCAAAGCTCAAGTTTTAACATTTCAGAAAATGTGACGTACCATGTGCCTGTTGTCCTAGAATGCCTACATTACAGGAAAAAAAAAAAAACAACAACAAAAAAATCCCCATATGGCTCATATTTGGAAAGGTTTTTCTTCAGAAGTGTAATAAACTAGCTTTTTTAAAAAAATCCCACAGTTGTGAATTTTTTAAAGAATTAGAATCCTGAAAATAATTAAGCAGACATTTGAAAAGTGGTAGAAATGTGGTGTTTATAAGCACTATGTGTAACTTCAATATTGACATTACAAAGGTATCCTTTTAGGAATTAAATGGGTTATTTAATGATGGCCGCAGAATATCACAGAATGACCAAAGTGATATCACAATTACTTCATGGAAAACCAACCACTGATCTGACAACATGTTGGCAACAGGACTCGGACCTATCTAAATTCTAAAATGTGACTTAGTGTTACCACGAAACATGAGCCAGTAGGCGGTCAAAATCTAAAACTCTTGCTTAAATGCACACAAAAGACAGAACTGCAGTGAAGTTCCCTAAACGTGTTGTGGTTTAAGCTCAGGTGGCCACTAAGCACCATGCAGCCACAGCCCAGTGGAATGGGGAGAAGAATCCAAAATAAAACTTGTCGGTTGAGATATGAACACTTTAATAACTGAAACAGAGTAAAAGATAATAATAATAATAATAATAATAATAATAATAATATAAAGGAAGGACAAGTGATGCACAATACAACTGCTCACCACCTGCTGACTGATGCCAGACCCCATCCCCAAACAGCCACCCTTCCAGGTAATTCCCCCAGTTTATATACGGGGCATGATGTGTAATGGTGTGGAATACTCCTCTGGGCAGTCTGGGTCACCTGTCCCGGCCGTGATCCCTCCCAGCTTTCCGTGTGCCTCCTCACTGGTACAGCTTGAGACACAAAGTCCTTGACTTAGGATAAACACAACTCAGCAACAACCAAAACATCAGTGTGTTACCAACATTATTCTCATACCGAATCCAAAACACTGCACTGTACCAGCTCCTGGGAAGAAATTTACTCTATCCCAGCCTAAATTAGGGCAATGTGTTATAAAAAAGAATCTAGTCCCATGATACAAATTAATGACAACTATGTCAACAAATAATGCAGAATCTCTATAGCCTGAAACTTCATACCAAAAAAACACCAATTATGTGTTAGAAACCACTGTGCCTCCTGAACGGGATGTCAAGCATATTACAATTACTCCAATATGAGGGCTAATAGAAAAACAATAAAACCAAGGGCATTTCACTTCTCCAAGTATGAATGGGTAGACTCACACAGAAGCATGATGCCACATATGTGCTTTTAACCACAGTTAATGAACACTTTAGGAAGTTATGGAACACATAACAGAAGTTTTGACTGTGACAAGTTCATAGGAGCTGGCATGAATGTGACTGCAAACAGCTCCTCTGTCACAGGAACTGTTTAGGTGTATTCAACACCTGCATTCAAATGACAAATAAGAGATGTGCTTAGTTCAGGGAGAGGAACAACACAGAAATGAAAAGCAATTCCGCTATTAAAAAGAGCCGTCAAAAAAATAAAACCACTGTAAGCTGCCTGGAAATGTCAAAACCACAGGACTGGAGGTTCAGAGCACACTCACACAACCTCCAGCTTCAGCAGCATATATATGCCATTTCCGTGAACATTAAGTCAGAATGTAGCTTAGAAGAAAAGGGAGAGGTGATTATAATACATAGGGAATTGCTTTCAAATACGGAAAAGCTAAACAGTTCACAATCTTTCAGGCTGGGGAACATAGCTGAGCGGGGACAGGACAGACGCTTGTAAGTTCAGACACAGCAGGAAGCCGGGCTGATGAGGGACACTGCCTAGTGCTCCGCCAAGTACAGGAGTGAGACTTCAAACGTTCAGCAGGAAGCAGGCCCGTACGTGAGACGGGTATTTTTTTTTTCTCCAGACCTGCTGTGCCGCACACCTTGCCCCAGAAAAGGCATGACGGACCTCAGAAGAAAGCCCCTGAGGTAGCATCCCCTCCCTATTCACCACCTCCTCACGGATTTTCATGTGCCTCTGTGGGGAATTGCAGTGGGGAACGCGATGCCGAACCAGGGCTTTGATCTAGCTACGCACAGGAACACTGCGAGCAGTCACAAGCAGCCAGCAGCAGAGATGCCGAGCAACACTTTCAAACCTCCCTTGCCAATCCTTTCCCACAGGAGGAAAACGACAGTCGGCTCATTGCTGTGGGGAGCGGAACGTGGAGGTCCCTCCTTTATTCCCCCGTCCGCCCGTTACTGAAAACATCAAGGAGCGGGAAGGTACGAGACACGCAGCTCTTCGCAGCTTCCCCGAGGCCCCGCGCCTCAGCCCAGAGGTACCCGGGAGGCAGCCGCACCCCAGCGCGACGCGCCGCCGCCACCTCAGCCCCGACAGACGCCGAGGCACACACAGGCCCGGGCCGGACGCGGGCCGCCACGACAGAGGCGGAGCACGCAGGTGCCGGTGCTGGGCCAGACCGCGCACGGCCCTCCCGCGGCGGCACGCAGACCCCAGCCCGCCACCCGACCGACACCTACCGCCAGCGCCCGCCCGGCCCCGCCTCCTCCGGGGCGGCAGCAGGAAGTGCCTCCGGAGCGGTGTCGCTGTCGGAGTGGGGCACGCCGTGGCGGGAGCGGCCGCAGCCGCTGTGCCCCCACCACTGCGCGGGGAGGGCGGCAGCAGAGCCCGGGGGGCGCCCGAACTTATCGGACAAGACGTTGCTGACATTGCGTGCCTTTTTTTTTTCTTCTGAAATTCTGCCGAGTGGATTAAAGTAACAGGTTTTGTACTTCCACCGCTTCTGCACCTAAGTGCCTGCGGGCTCGCTCCCTAGGGCGGAGCTGGGCTCGTGCTCATGCAGTGACCCTTCCCAAGGTGCTGCTGAGGAAATCCGGGTGGGTACCCACGCAAGAGCTCAGTACAGGAGCCTGTAGCACAACCCTGAAAGGGAGTCCACTGCTTTCACAAGTTTTACTGTACAAGAGAGCACAGCCTGCCCTNGGGCGGCGCCGCGTGCCCGCCCCTCGCTGTGCCCGCCCGGTCGGCGCTGCTGCGGGGCCGCTGCGGGAGCTTCCGCGGAGGGAGTTGGGGGAGTCGCCGCCACCGCCTGGGTGAGCTCGGGGTGCCCCGGGCGCTCAGCGGGAAGCCGGGGCCAGGCATGGGCCTAATCTTCGCCAAGCTCTGGAGCCTCTTCGGTAGCCAAGGTGGGCGCGCGGGCCCGAGCCGGCAGCGGGGCGGGCGGCGAGTGGAGCCCGCGGGGCTGCGGGGGCCGCGGAAAGCCGTGGGGGCTCGGGGCCGGCTCAGCTCGCCGGGTTTCCCCTGAAGGCCCACCCAGCCAGAAGTTGAGCTTTGCTTTGTGCCGTGCCGTGAGCGCTGGTCCCGCGGCGCCTCATGCTCGGCGTCGCTTTGTTTCAGTTCCCGAGGTGGTCCCTCCTCTCCCCCTCCTCCCTGGCCGCGTTAAACGCGTCGTCTGCCCCGGGCAGCCCTTCTGGCGGTGCATGCCCGGCATCCACGGCGGCCAGGACTGCTGAAGCTTTGATGGACGATGACGGTCCTTCTTGGCTTCGGCGATCCTCCTTTTTAAGTCGGGGTCTGTTATTAAAATCATGTTATTTTAGTCCTTAATTAAAAGGAAAAGAAGAACGCCAAACATGTAGGGGCCTTCGAGGTAAAGATCTGTTTGTGTTTTGGCAATGATGCTAGGTAAATACAGTTAGTGACCCAAGAAAATCAGTTCTCCAGCCAAAAATAAAAAGGTCGTAAGGGGATAGTATCGCTTTCCATGCTCTCCTGCCCANGAAACCCTCAACCCTTCCTAACGGCAGAGGCGGTGGACCGGCCACAGCACCGCCGGCTGAAGGACACGGGGACGGGAAAGGCGCCCTGCCGGCGCCTCCCACCCCAGCACCGACCATCGTGGCGGAGGCCAAGTGCTCCTCACGGCACTCGTCCCTTGCGGGGTGGTTCCGTCCTCCCGACCGTGCCGACCCCAGACCCATCGGCTTTGCACCAGCCCTGGACTCTCCTCCCAAATGTCCCCACNAAGCTCTGGAGCCTCTTCGGTAGCCAAGGTGGGCGCGCGGGCCCGAGCCGGCAGCGGGGCTGGAGCCCGCGGGGCTGCGGGGGCCGCGGAAAGCCGTGGGGGCTCGGGGCCGGCTCAGCTCGCCGGGTTTCCCCTGAAGGCCCACCCAGCCAGAAGTTGAGCTTTGCTTTGTGCCGTGCCGTGAGCGCTGGTCCCGCGGCGCCTCATGCTCGGCGTCGCTTTGTTTCAGTTCCCGAGGTGGTCCCTCCTCTCCCCCTCCTCCCTGGCCGCGTTAAACGCGTCGTCTGCCCCGGGCAGCCCTTCTGGCGGTGCATGCCCGGCATCCACGGCGGCCAGGACTGCTGAAGCTTTGATGGACGATGACGGTCCTTCTTGGCTTCGGCGATCCTCCTTTTTAAGTCGGGGTCTGTTATTAAAATCATGTTATTTTAGTCCTTAATTAAAAGGAAAAGAAGAACGCCAAACATGTAGGGGCCTTCGAGGTAAAGATCTGTTTGTGTTTTGGCAATGATGCTAGGTAAATACAGTTAGTGACCCAAGAAAATCAGTTCTCCAGCCAAAAATAAAAAGGTCGTAAGGGGATAGTATCGCTTTCCATGCTCTCCTGCCCAGTTCATCCAGCCCCGCAATCATGGCTCATGTTCTAATCCAGAGTTCAGAATTCGCGTCTGCTACCACCTTTACCTCAGATGATTATCATAAAAATAGAAAATTATGGTTTCTGTTAATTTGTTTTAATGTTTTTTGTTTACCTAGCCATCTTTGGTTAGAAAGTTAAGTAGTTAAGGAATTTATTGTTTATATTGTTTTTCCTTGAGGCCCTGAGCTTGGAGCAGGCAAAATGATGTTACTGTTAATTATTCTTTCATCAAGTTTCCAAATGTGCACCTCATTTCCACTTTAAATTTCTTGAAAATGCACATAAACCTTTTTTGTGCAATGCTCTGTTGCAAGTTTTTGGAGGCAGATACACCTGGTGTACTTTCATAGTTTTGTTCCTGTGATTGCACATAAGCCGTTCTAGTTCTGTAGATATCAGAGCAGAGCCTCAGTGTGTGTGCCCATGGACATCTGTGTATGAAACTGTCTTTCATGGTTTGGGATTGAGATCAAATCCCAGATTATTTATTTTTCTCATGCATACACCATCCTACCACATCATTCTTAAAGTATTGTAACAGAGTCTTCTGAATTTGTTGCTAATTTCTTATTTTCCTGAACTGTCAAACCTATTTGGTAAGATTCAATGTTTCCCCTATTCTCCAGAAAAATACTAAGTACTTTTTTTTTGTTTTCATCAGATAGTGCAATCTGCAGCTCCTTTCTTTCCATTAAGTATTCCAAAGACTCCAAAGAGATCTATAAGTAGAAAACTGATCAGGAGATAACTGGTGGCTTTTAGTAATTGCCTATATAGTAGCTTATGATGTCAATATTTATCTTCAGGAAAACACATTGTCTTTGTTATTGTATATTATTTCCTGGAAGAAAAGTTATTCTTCATTGTGAGTTACACTGGCTGGATGCCAGATGCCCACCAAAGCAGCTCTGTGACTCCCCTCCTCAGCTGGAGAGGAGGAGAGAAAATACAGCAAAAGCCTTCTGGGTTGAAATAAGGATAGAGATCACTCACCAGTTACCATCATGGGCAAAACAGACTCAATTTGTGAAATTAATATAATTCATTACCAGTCAAATCAGAACAGGTTAATGAGAAATTAAACCAAATCTTCTAAACACCTCCCCCCGCCACTCCTCTGTCTCTTTTCCCAGGGTTAACTTTATTTTTAGTTCGCTACCGCCTCCCTGCAGGAGGGGAACAGGGAATTGGGGCTGTGGTCAGTTCATCACATATTGTGACTCCATCCCCTGTTCCAGTGTGGGATCCCTCCCATGGGAGACAGTCCTTCATGGGCTTCTCCAATGCGTATTCTTCCCAAGGTCTGCAATTCTTCATTAACTGTTCCAGCATGGGTCCTTTTCACAAGGCGCAGTCTTTCAGGGACAGGCTGCTCAAGCATGGATCCCCCACGAGGTAACAAACCTGCCAGCAAACCTGTTCCAGAGTGGACTCCTCTCCATGGGTCCACAGGTTCTTGCCAGGAGCCTGCTTCAACGTGAGTGTCCAGTGGGGTCACAGCCACCTTTGGGCATCCACCTGCTCTGGCGTGGGGGTGCAGGTGGATCTCTGCTCCCCCATGGACCTGAATGGCTGCAGAGCCACAGCTGCCTCTCCGTGATCCTCATCATGGGCTGCAGGTGGATCTCTGGCACCTGCAGAACCTCCTCCCCCTCCTTCTGCACTGACCTTGCAGTCGGCAGACTCACATATTCCCTTTTTTACTCACATATTCTCACTCCTCTTTCCTCTGTCCGTAATTGCATCTGTGCAATAACCTTTTCCCATCTTAAATGTGTTATCCCAGAGGCATTACACCTGTTACTGATGGCCTTGCCTGGTATTGGCCGCATAAATGTAGGAGAAGCTTCTAGGAGTTTCTCACAGAAAACACTGTGTAGCCCTCTTCACTATCAAAATCTCACCATGCAAACCTAATGTATTCATATGTTTAAATGGTTGATGAAAAATTAGTCTCACAGTTAAATTAGATGGGATAATACAATGAAATATTTACTCTTTGGCTTTTATCCCAATCAGAGGCTCTTAGAGTGTACCCTGATCTTGGTTTAATGCTGGGGTTATCTTTTGTTTGGTTTTTGCTTTGTGGTTTGTTTTTTTTTTTTTACCTCCTCTTTTTGTGGTAACCACAGAAAAGAAAGTGAGTTTCTTTTCATGGCCGAAATTGAAATTTCATTCTAGAAAATTTGCAACATAAACATAAATTTTTGACCTAATGGAAAATTACTCTCCAACTACACACCTATTTTCTCTAAATAATATCATTACTAATAATAAGTCATAGTAATTTCTGAGTTGATTTTGGTTGCTCTTCTAGTTACATCGAATCTTGATAATTCCTTGGAGAATTCACAGGCTGTCCTGGGAAGCTGCTTGTTGAGCAGACTAGCATGGTAACTTACACGTTGATTTTGGCTATATAGAGGGAGTATTCCAAAGATGCAAATAGGCTCTGCTGTGTGAGGAGCATGGTATCAGTTCTCATGGCTAGTGCGCGTTGTGTGATAGTCCGCAGCAGTTGATACTGGCAAAAGGAAAGGTTAAACAAACCAGATTTGAAAAGTTCCATCTGCGTTCCATCAAGTAGACCATAGGGGATGAGGTGTCTTTCAGCTCTCAATATATATTTTCTCATAATCAAGTAGTAATTGAATGATGTGAACTAAAATAGAGATACTTTTACTTGTAAGAGAAACAATAGGCTTTAAAATAGAAATAAACTTTTGTCATTTTTCTATGTGACTTTCTAGTGGATTCCGGATAATTTTTCCTATTTTTTTTTAATTGACCAAAAATATATCCCAAGTATTGTTTTCATTTAAAATATCATGTCCTGCAGCACGACCCGGTGACCTTAGTGACCTAAGTTCAGATTGAACTTAATTTTATTAGTAACTTACTTTTAGAAGTTAAAAAAAAAATCAGACTTCAAAAATGACCTGCTGAAGCTGTGATTCATGGCACATTTTTCTAAGCAACATGAAGTAGTGTGAATAGATGGTGGAGCAATTAAGTTAGTGCCTGCATTAGCATATGTCTGAGTAAAACTTGCTTGACTTAGCATTCCATCAGTGCTATCAAGACTGCTCTTAAAGAAATTATGGGTTAAAAAATGGAAGTGAATGCCAGCAGCCCTGATAAAGGTAACTGACAGTTGTCAATACCTTATTTTTTTGTATGTGTCTGATAGAGTTCTTTAGGAAGCATACAAATCTGGGGTTTGCTTATATTTGGAAAGATAGTTATTCAGAGTCTTACAGGTTGCTCTGGAGGTCTGGAGATACAAGATGTATTTTAGCAGTTCTTTTGTGCTTCACAGAAGGCTCTAAGGTAGCTCTTAGTGTGCAGAATGAGTCTTTGTATTGAAACCTCTTTGACCTTCAGAATTATGCTATTGCTCCTGCCTCCTCTCTAGCAAACTTCTAGCTGCAATCTGTCTTCAACTCTGAGGCCTCTAAGACTGTTGCTCTTTGGAACCAGATGAGTGTTTTGTTTCACAGCCTCAAAATTATTGATACCCATTCCAGTAGTCATTTCCCCCAAATATCTTAGAAGACTCATCATTAAAGTGTTTGGAATTTTTTTCATTTGTATTTTTAACTTTTGCAAAATAGAGGAAAAGGAATGTTGTGAGAATTGAATCTTCAGTTTTGGGCTTTTACCACAGAGAAATATAGATGAGTAAGGGAAGAAAAGAGCATATTATGTCTTTCTTCTGACATCTGCAAGAAGATAATCTTCACTGTCCTGTGTTTTTATAATACTAAACTGTCAGAGATTTTTTTTTTAACTATATTACATACTAATTTTTTTAAAGTGTGCTAGGACTGGTTGATAAAACCAAGAAGTCCTTGGATTCATTTAACGAGTAGTCTAATACTGTCTTTTCTTTTTTCGCCTGCATATGCCTACTTCTTCTACTTTCCCTACCCATTCCTACCTGATTAATAAAAACTCTTCTGCTCTCTCAACTTTGTTATGGATTTTCTTCTTCTTTTGTCAAGAACATGGTGGACTGGGAAGATATTCATGAATACAACCTAAACTGAGTTTGAATACCAGCCAGTGAAAGGGAGAAACTTGGGTTAGTCTGTAAGTACAGAACACAAATAAATCACTGCCTATGGTTTACCCCATAATTGTCCTTCTTCCTAAATGTGGCATCTATTTTCTTCTAGTTGCTCTTGTAAACAAGTAGTTGTCTTGCTAAAATTCTGTTCTGTCTTAGTTTGGTAGTTTTTAAGCTCACATGTTTTTCCTCTAATGCACATCTATGTGTAAATTTTCTGTATTTTCATAAAACTAGACAAATTCAACTTTTGAATATGTTTATAAGTGAAGAGTTTTCCATTACTATAGATCTGGAATCTGCTACTTGTATGAGATACCCATGATTTCATCTTGCTATTTTCATGCCAAGATCACCATTAGTTAACACTTGTGTGACTGTTTATTGTTTGTGCTTATTCAATCACTGTTGAAACACCATTTGACTGTGAAGTAACACAGATAAGCTGTGCCTTTTTTTCCAGTTAGTGTTGAACCATTCAGACTTCAGTGGCTTTCAAAAGCAGTCATCTCAATGGAGGTTTTTTCTTCATTACTTTGAGTAGTGTGATGTTGTATCATCCAACACTCCAATCATTCATGCCTAAGATGATGTATTCTGATAAGAAGATGAGAGAGCAGTGTAATGCCTGACTGGAGTTTCTTTTCTTCTTTGAAAACAACTCAAACAGAATGTTGCAAAAGTAAAATCTTCTTCGTGGCAATAGTTGACAACATGTCTGGTTTGAAAACAGCAGAAGGATATTTCTGTGTTTGACCTTTCAAGGCTGTTTAAATTTAACTAAATTTGAAGAAGAGATGGACAGTCAAGCTACTAGGCATGATTTATTAGCATTGAAAGTAGAAGATTTAATACTATGTATGTATTGGGAAAGGTCTTTAATTACTGATGTTGCTGTTAATGGGGCTAGAAGTACTCCTGCATTTACAGCCAGGAAATGTTCTTTCCTTAGAATGTGTTGACAGGATGCAGTAGTAGGGGAACTGGCTCAAGGAAGTAGATTTTACCATCTGTTATGACCCTATTGCATAGCAAAACTTATGAAAGTTCCAAACAGGAGAATGTTTTGCTACAGTACTATTCAGTATAAAAAGATGTGGGTTACTATATATACATAGATTTTAACCAAAACACTTCAATTCTTCCTTAAACCACCCACTTGTGGAGAAAAAACCCACCAATTCGATATTTATGATACATCTTCTGATCTAGTAAGTTATTTGATCCTGTACATCGAATGCAGTATTTTATAGGAAATCTTTAGACTGTGAACCATGTTTTGCTTTGGAATAAGTGCCCTAGAATTGTAAATATTATCTATTTAAAAGTGAGCTTGTTCACAGAATTTTTATGTATCCATTTGCAAATTCTTTGCTCTCAACTGATTTGCTTTTTTTGTCAGTAATTGGATCAGTATGTTGTAACTTCACACATGTAGCAAAGGAACCACCATTCTAAGTGGTTGTGCTACTGGATTTGAAATTCTAAAAGGGATTAGTTACAGAGAAGCATATAAATTCTGGAGGACTTTTTTTGCTGGTTTTGTTTGTTGTTTTCTGTTTTGCTTCCTCTGTGCCTTGAAAAAAATAATACTGCAGCAATTGCAAGATCAATATTCTATATGCTGGAATTTACAGCAGGTTGGGGGATGTGATCTTTTCTTTCTGCTCAGGACTGATGAGGCCTCACCTGGAGTACCATGTCCAGTTCTGGGCTCTTCAGTACAAGAGAGTCATGGACATAGTGGGGAGAGTTCAGTGATGGGCTGCAAGGGTGATTAAGGGACTGGAGCATCTCACATATGAGAAAAAGAGGTGCAAAGAGGGCAGAGCCAGACTTGTCTTAGTGGTATCAAATGAGAGGATGGGGCAGTGGGCACAAACTGAAACTTGGAAGTTCCCTCTGAACATCAGGAAATACTTTTTCACTGTGAGGGTGGCTGAGTAATAACCCAGGCTGTCCATGGAGGCTGTGGAGTTTCTATCTTGGATATATTAAAAACCCACCTGGACATGGTCCTAGACCACTGGCTCTGTGGGCCTGGTTGAGCAAAGAGGTTTGACCAGATGACCCCCAGAAATGTTTCCCAGCCTTGACTGTTCTATCATTGTGACTTTTCAGTTCAGAAGTTACAAAGTTAGTATTTGTGGCCTATTCAAAATACAGTTTCCTCTCAGGTTTTACTGTGTGAATGATGATGGTGCCTTAACAAATGGTTATTATTGAGCCTTGAATGTTAGGGTAATATCTTTTGCAGTCTTTGGATGTTTGTTGGTGTTCTTAACATGATACACTGCTATGAATTATATTTTTTCATTGTACTTTTCAATGTACTTTTAAAACTAGATGTTGTAGATGAAGTAATTGTTAGTAACTGTACCTTTATTAGATTTCCAGTGCTGACTTCTCTGAGACTGTAGTCTCAAGAGAAGATGAGGCTTTGTGGTTTTGTTTGGTTTTTTTTCTGTTCTGAAGTTACCACTAATCCGTGTAACGTATTGAAACAAGAGAAACAAGCAGTTGCTTTCTTCAGTACAGGAGAGTCATTAACTAGAATTATAATTAATGCTGTTTCATTAATTAGTTTTTGTCTTTTTTTTTTTTTTGTATATGCAGAGCACAAAGTCATTATAGTGGGACTTGATAATGCTGGAAAGACTACTATTCTTTACCAGTTGTAAGTCTATGAACTAATTGTTTTTCTGTTTGCATTTTAGTATTTGTCATTGTTTAATCATTGAAAGTTCAGCTTTGTAACCTGCTGGAATCTCTAGGGTTCTAGATCACACTTTGTGCATTAATGGTATTAATTGTTCTAAGCAGAGTAAATATTTAAAGGACGAGTGAAGGAACTGCTGTACTTTAAAACTGGACTCTAAATTGAATAACAAAATTGCACATTCAAGCACAAAGTGAACTTTGATTTTGCCATGAAAGCCTGTCTGAATTTGTATGCATATAAATAATCCTGTTGCCAGTAACTGCAGAAAATAATGTGATTTTAAATTAACGGAAATTCTAGCCACTCTGCAAAACTCCAAATGTTTCTCAGTTCCAGTGTCTAAAACTTGTGATGGAGAATTCCTAAAAGTAATATTTCACCTTGCCCAGATCCTAGCTTACTCATTTTCAATAACATCATTGCACTCAAATCTTGTGGGCATTACAGGAATATCCGTGATAATTCAAGAGTGTTGTTAGGACCATAATTACTATTGTAACTGTGGAAAAGGAGGAGAGTGTAACTAAATTAATATCCATATATTTGGATATCAAGGCAGCATAGTGTACTCTCCAAAAAGACTTCTTATTCATAAGCATTTTTGAGCAAGCTTAAAGGTGGAACTGAGAAATTTTCAGCTATGTAACCACACAGTCCTTTGGGATTTAATATTGAGTTACTAAGTAGAGTGCTTTGATAAAATTATATTCTGATTTATATTTTGCACAGTTTAGTGGTTTTGCTTTTGGGATCTTTAGAGTGGCAGCTCCTACTTTAAAACAAATGTGTTTTAAGTGTCTGTTAATGTCCTTTAAAAAGACAGTCCTCCTAAAACACAGATGCTTATCCATTTGTTATGCCTTTTATGTGCTTATTTTTCATTGCGGATCTCTTTAAGCATGACTACAGTCACTGCTTTCTAAAGTTCAAATATATAGCTTTTTAAAAATATGTCTAAATTTCAATATTTTTTTATCAGTTACACATATTTACTTTATCTACAAAAAATGTGTTATAACTGAGCTGTGACAAGCCTTGTGGATTTTGCTGATGGGTCCTTATGGTGTGATATTGTTTCCTTTAGCTTAATGAATGAAGTGGTTCATACGTCTCCAACCATAGGAAGCAATGTAGAAGAAATAGTGGTGAAAAACACTCATTTCTTAATGTGGGATATTGGAGGACAAGAATCATTACGGTCATCGTGGAATACCTATTATTCAAACACAGAGGTATGAGAAAATGCTTTGAAATCTGCAAATTTAATAACTTTGTTTGAAATTATATTTATTTTTTAGGAATATTGGTAGACTTCTGTAAAGATTGCAGCTGTATTGTTTTAAATTTTATTGAGGAAGAATAAATTCAAAAAGTGTGAGGTATCTCTGGTATGCAGCCGTTTTTCTGGTAACATTTGAAGTATTTTTTCTGTATACTTTACAGTAATGTTACTTGATCTGTGCTGTAAATTGTGAAGACTTTTTTCCTAGGCAATCAAATGATAATGAAATACATTTTAAATCAGATTTTTTGCTTGCTTTTTTAAGTAGATTAAAAAGAAAATTTTGCAATGTAATTTGCAAATTTTGTGATGATTTGCAGTAGTCAATTGGACTTGTGTACATCCAGTCTGAAATGGTTTGGAAATAATGATAATTAGGGACAAGGAATGAAACTTTCTCTAGGCCTAGGCAGCAGTATTTAAAAAGCTCATCAGCTCATCGCTTTTATCCAAAGGAGGAAGGAAAGTCTTGCTGTGCCCTACCTTTTAGGTACTGCCAGAACTGCTGTTGCTGGAAAGGGAGTAGAATTCAGCAACAGCTGACTTTTGGGATTTGTTTTTTATGAGAGTCTTTTCGAGGCCAAAAGGTTATCAGTACAAAAAGGCACATCTAACCTCTGAGAACTCTTCTGAGACATCTACATTGATGTAAGGTATTATAGACTTCATTTTTTACCATTTCTACTAAAAGCAGAAACTTCTTGTAGATACTACTCATAAGTATTCCATCCTCCTTTAAAATTACCTTTTTTGTCTTCTCCTTTTCCTATATCTTTTCCTATAATCCTCTTGAAGAGAGGTGAGATCAGTGATCTGTCCTAGATCTACTGCAAGCCTGGTGATGACATCTCAACTGTCATCTCTAGTATTTTAGAATAATTTTTTATTTTATCTGGAGAAGTACAGCTACATCTAAGACACACATGAGGATAAAGAGACTTGTGCCATCATTATCTGGTATAGAGCAATAAGTTCTTGGCATTTATGCCTTGAGTATCTTTGGTTTTGGAATTTGGAGAGATGTATATATTCTTTTCCTGAAACTTTTGGGATGTTCTTCATATTTTGTCTAGTAAGTGTTTGAAATCCAGTGCCTTCTAGTACTTGGAAAGAAGAACTTTCCTTTTACTTACAAGCTTTGCCTGCTGGAAACAGTTGAGGAAGAAAAGAGATCTGTTTACTATGCTAATCCTAGCCTCCCTCATATGAATAATTCTTTTACTGGTCCTCCTCATCTGCTAGGCATCTTAAAGTCACAGGAGCATTAAATTGACCTAGATTTTCATACTTTGTGGTCATTTTTAATGGCTAATGAATCTCTTTAATTTTGTAAGGCAAAGTGATTCGGAGCATATGTTGGAGAATTACAGCAGTGATTTCTGATTCTCCTTTTTTGTTACTGTCTCTCTTTTCTCTCTTTTGTCACTTCCTCTTCTCTAGTGTCCTCTGAAAGCATGTGTCTCTTCTGTAGAAAGACTTGAGGTAGTGGTCTCTTGAAAATGTGCTTTCTGTAATTTCTAGTTTATATTTACATACTATACTATTGGTGTTTTTCCCTAGTTCATCATTCTGGTTGTTGACAGCATTGATAGAGAGCGACTTTCTATTACAAAAGAAGAACTTTATAGAATGCTGGCTCATGAGGTATGGTGGGGAGATGGGATAATAGCTTTGTTGAGAACAGTCAAATAACATTTCATGCTTCCTATGTTAACAAAAATAATACCATCAAAAAAATTCTGAGAATAAGTGTTGCATGCATGTTGATCACATTTTAAAACCATATCACTTATAAGTGAGCAGAAAAATTATTATGAAGCACTCTTCAAATAGGACTTGCTTGATTGTAATCAAATCAGTCTTTATTTTGCAAATGTTGAACTTGTGAAATATCTTATGCTTCGTATTAATGTAACCAGGTATTATTGTCCTTTACCACTGACTGTTTCAGTTAAATGGCTAAAATTTCAAGAAACATTTTTTTTAATTTTTATTTTAGAGAAATGGAATTGCCTACTTTTTTTGTTTGTTTTAATCCTAATCCTTAAAATAAAGACGCATATATCATACTATGGGTAAATTAATTTCAGTTCATTTTCCTTCAGAGTTATTTGACTGTATTTTTATTATGTGCTGTCCTGGGGACTGTTCATCATTGGGTCAACTCCCTCAAACATCCTAAATTATCTTGTACATTGGCTTAGGTAAAATACATTAGAACCTTTTATGATCACTCTGAAGCTGGATTACGGTTGTTTAAATACTCTTTCTCATTTTTGGAAGAAAAGGATTTAGGACAATGCAGGTAATCCTGTTGAGTTCATTTCTCTGAGAGACTTGAGTTTCACATAAGTGAGTTCTCGCTTTACAGTTTAATATTAATTGTAGTTTGGGTCTAATAGTAAGGAGTAAATTCACTGCCAAAAAAGGTGGAAAATTTACTTCTTGTAGTGAAGCTTTCCTGTGTAGTTTTTTAGTTTCCAGTCTGAAACTCTAAGGAAATTGTGATCTACCATCTCTTGAAAACAGTTGGTAGGCCTAGACTGGACTACTTATAGGGGTGAATTTTCAGCTATAGATCATAAAATTTTATTATTTTGGGGTTTTTTTCTCTTGGTGGAAAAATATTCTCAAAATTTAATGTGCATTAGAAAGGAATTGAACACTTTTAGTTGCAACTGTCAGCTTCCTGAATATTACATTTGTTTACCTTTCTGCACTTTTAAAGGCATACATTCCAGTTCTTGACTCATTGCTGCTTGGCATTCCATACTGAAACAAAACAATTTTAATTACTTTTTAAAGCTGATGCAGCATTATTAGAGCTCCCTTTTTGGAACACTAGGATTAAACTTACAGGAATTCAGAAAGCTTTCTTAAATTATTACTGCTTTAATCAATACAGGACTTCTTTAATGAAGTTGAAAGCAATATCAAGGGAGTGATATCTAGCAGGCTTTTACATTTAATTAGTGTTTATTGTAGAACTTGGAATGTTTAACCAGAAATAATTCCGCTGGCTGAATGGTTTGGAGCATTATAAAATGTATTTTGACAAGACTTTCATTAGTTGAGATGAACGTGTGGTGAACACCAAAAGGATACTCATGTAATACATCACAATTTGATTCTCTGTGGTGGTGAACACTTCTGAATAAATTAGGTTTTTCAGTCTTACTGTAATCAATATTTAGTGCAGTAAGTCGGTTAAAGCTCCATGCTCCTGTGTAATTGTAGATTAGCTTAGATACAGTTCTTTTAAGAAATTAAATTAGCACAACATCCCTTCAGTTCTTTATGATAACTATTATGAGTACTGTGAACCATTTCTAGGATTTACGGAAGGCTGCAGTTCTCATCTTTGCAAACAAGCAGGACATGAAAGGCTGCATGACGGCTGCCGAGATATCTGCATACCTCACTCTCAGCTCCATTAGGGATCACCCGTGGCACATTCAGTCCTGCTGTGCTTTGACAGGAGAAGGGTAAGTGCTTACTGCATAGTATGGCAATTGGTGGTAAATGAGAATACTGATTTAGAAGCCTGCTGACAGCAATGTGGATTTTCTGAAAGTTCATATTTTCTGAACTTTGCAGTCAAAGGGACATTTTGAATTTTTCATTTTCTTAATTGAATTTGTGGGGTTTTTCATAGCTCAAACTCCAAATTCATATGAAACTCTTCCATTTGTTGTTAAAAAACCCCAAACCAAAAACCAAACACCACTCCTCCACCTAAGTACGTAGATGTTGACATAGCCATCTGTTCTCTCTGTATTACTCTCTTATCTTGTCTGTCTTCCTGTATTTAAAGAACTAAGTTACAGTTTTCTTCCTTTATATTCTAAACTACAGGAAGTTTCTAAGCTGGGAGGTTGAGGTATTCTGGTTTTTTTTTGGTTGGTTGGGTTTTTTGATTAGCATTGAAACATAGTTTTGATGAAAAGTTACATAGATCTGTCATAAAACAAAATTGTTACCAATATTAAATTTTTTGTTTGTATCTGGATAATGGAGATCATTTTGAAATATGTATACCTTATGCTAACAATTACTAAAATGGAATGCTCGGCTAGCCTTAGATCCTTAAAGATGAAAAAACATTTTTGGATACCCTTTAACAAGATGGGTAACGTCTTGCTTCTATGGTGTGAAGTGTACTAATTTTTCATCTTGATTTGTAAAGTAGTCTTGTAATGTGTGATATTTAGAGGGTGTTTCCAGCTCTGTTATGCAACCTTTGCAACAATGTGGTCTTGTGACATCAACAATAGTGAATCCAACTGAGTATTTGGGAAGGGAGAGCATTTACCTCACTTTCTAGCATGAAGTATTGTCTGATGTCATAGCGATATCTTGTGGATTGAACGGTGGCATTAACTTCCTTAGTGTGGAATATGTTAGTGAGAACAAAGTGGGTTTTTTTTTCATGGGGGCTTTGGATTGTGTTGTTTTGTTCTAAGAGTTAACTCTACTTTCCTTCTACCAGTTTTGCTAAAGTCACTTTTGAATACACAGTTTATGTACTAATTACGATCTTCAACCAAGTTGACATTTGAAGGAAAGAAATAATTAAAAAATACGAAGTTTAATTTAGAAACAGTGGCCATCCTAGGCTACTTCTTTTGTATTGTTAAACAAAAAGGAGTGAATATTCGGAGTACTTTAGACTATGACAGTAGTGAGATCAGCTTACAAAAAACATTCCCAGAGTTTAGATCATTGAGCTGAGTCTTCCTTGGGAAAATCTGACAGGAATCTGGGGGATCAGCCCCAGATTGTGAGTGAAGCTAGCAGTTCTTGGATAGCTAAACCTTGATTTACTGTACAAAGGTAAAGCTCAAAGAGGTATAAACTAGGTAACTAGATCCCTAGAAAATCAAAGGAAAGTCTGTCTTCTGAAATGGAAGACTTTTAAATGGAGATGCAAATTGAGTTAGGAAGCAGATTAGATCCCATGCAGTCTTAATATTCAATATAAGCATACTTTTTTATTTTGTAATGTGATTTTAGAATTCTTGGTATACTGTCTCTTCATAAAACAGTTCAGTCTGGATAACCTGCCCTTTATCTTTTAGTATTAGTATGTAGACCTCTAGCATTCTGTAGAGAAAAAAAAAAGTATTTTGTTTCCATGTACTTAAGAATAAGCATTCAAGAATGGTGTCTTCTGGGTTTACGAGGAAAAAAAAAATAGAAGTACTGCCAAGCTTCAATAAAATAGAATGCTTGACCATTTTCATGTGGCTAAAGCCTAAGTAGACTTAGTTTAAAACACTATTTACTCTGTTCAGCTTTCAATCCCATTTCCAGTTGATTTAATTTATTTTAAGTAGCTGTTTTGACACATAAAACCAGATAGAAAATACCTTCAAGATGCTGGAATAGAACTAGTACCAATTATAATGTCTCTTATCTTTCAGGTTATGCCAAGGCTTGGAGTGGATGACCTCCCGTATTGGAGTGAGATAGCTTTTTTTTTTTTCTTTTTTTTTAATTCCTCCAAAAGAAGAGACTTCTATTTATCCTGTGAACATGAACATTTTTCTGTACTTTTGGCTGCTGAGGCAGTGACCATGTTTAATTTATATCAGCCAACCTCTAAGCTGTGCTTGAATCAAGCACAGTTGAACTGAAACACGAAAGTATTTTCTTAACTTTTTTTAATACACTAATCTTCAACTGGATGAACATACATGAATCTGTTTTTAAGCATTGAAATTCCTCTGAATATAAATTCTAACTTTTTCAATGATAGCTTTTTAAAATCTGTTTTGTCATTGTCAGTATTTCATATTTCCTCTTTCTAAATAGTTGTATAACTTACTAACATAAATGAGCACATTTTATTTAATAACTAAAAGTAGTGTTTAGGTTAACTTTACTCTGCCATAGCTTTAACCTCAAAGGATAACTGTATCTCTCCAGCTGGACTTCCTGGAACATTATTACAGTTCTAGCCAGCATGAGAATTAATAGTTATGAATGCAAATTTTTAAATGCCTAATGAATTAGTTATAGTTAATATTGTGGTGGCTTTTAATCTGATACACAATGGAACTTCTGCCTTAAAAGAAATCTGTTTCAGTCTCAGTTTCTGTGGTATGTAGTTCTAGGATATTCTTCTGCTTGAAGATACATCTCTGTACAGTGCATAAAAATGTTGTTACTAAGTGCTGGTATAGTCATTTAGAACTTAAATACCTTTTAAAAGATGAATTGGTAATTAAATTTGGAATCACAGCAGCCAGTGTTAGACTTGCTGTATTCTGTTACAATTTTAAATTCTGTATACATGAGCCTTCTTCACCTTTTAGTGTGAGTGCTGTTTTCTAAATGAATGCAAAATCAAAAGGGAAGCCAGATTTATAAACAAAACAAAACCATGGTGCTGTATCTGTAGACTTCAGAGTGAAGCTAATCTTGACCTTTATTTGCCTACTATCACATATGTTTTCAGATTCTGTTGCAGAGAAATTATTTTGCCTTCATTTTTGTCTTTGGTCTTATTTGCACAAGCAGAGAACTTTTGACGGTGTTTGAGTTAGACTCCTTCACCTGAAGTTTGGAAAACAGGTGGTGAAAGATTGGACCCGGTAACTGTCAATTCAACTTGAAGGGAATAAAGTTAAATCTAAAGAGAATCTAAAGACACGAAGTAGTTGATTAGGTATCAAATAAACCTAACCACCAGTCGCCCCAAAAAAACCTCACATGAGGATTAAAAAAACAAACAAACCAAAACCAATAGTGGACACCCAGTTCCTAGCGAAGACCCAGCAGCAGTCAGGTACCCAGCCTATCTAAGTGCTTGGCAGGTTTTCCAGAAGCACTGTTCTGCACTTCTGCATGCCTAAAAGCCACATGGAGTTTGGTTACCAGAACCATTTTGCAAACTGACTGTAGGTCTCTGATGACAAAATGTTTTTGTTAAATCTTCTTCTGAAAATTTAAGCACACTGAGTTTTCTTTAATAAAGTTTTAAGCTTTGTAAATTTCAATTTGCTTCCATTTTATTTAAATAAAACCTAATGAAATTTTAAAAGTATCAGCAAATATGTTGTCATAAGTGTTGGGAAACACTTTGAATACATGTGGAAACAGTGATTGGTTGAATGAAGTTGTATATTAATGCCAGTTAGAAAAAGTTGCATTCGGGACTACATTGAGTGTCAAGTCAAAGTGTTCAGAAAATAATTAAAATCAGCGAAAAGTAGTGCATAAAGAAAAAAGATGAGTGCAAGCCAAGGTTAAAATCTGGTCTCAAAGCTGCTTGCTCTGATGTTCAGCTGTTTTAGTGTATGAAAATAAAGTTTGTTTTGCTCTTAGGGAAACAAATTATTAAGGAAAAAATAAAATTATAGTATGAATGATGTTTCTTGTTTGGTGATTTAATTTCAGTTTGCAATTTAGATTTATTTTCAGGTTTATTTTTATGTCATTCAGAATGTAGTCCTGAATACTTACAAAGAGCACTAGCTGGATGTATAGCCCTTTGATTGTTAAAAAAAAAAGTATGATTTTATATTCAATGCTTTCTAGCTAAAACCATTTGTAAATCTATAGTTTGATTGCTAAATCCATTCTTACCTGAAGTAATACATATAACTTTGGGTAGGAGGAAATGGCCTAATTGTAGACATTGGAATATCAGAATAAAGGAAGTTTTCTTTTAATTTCTTAGCACTTAAAACCTTTGAGTATCTTCACAGAATGAAACATTCCTGATAATTGCTATGATTTTTATCACATAACAACTTCATTTTCTGCAACAGTTTTCCATTGCTAATGCTGCTTTGTTCACAGCACTGTTGCCGTGATTTTTTTTTTTTACTGCAATTATTTTTGGGGGGAAAAAGGCTTGGTGTGGAATTTTGGGGGCCTCATTTTTAATAACTTCAGAGCCTGTTAAGCTGAAAGTGATTTGATTAAAATATTTTTTAGGGGTCCCTTACAATACTGGGTGTATCTTTGCATTGCCAAATGCTGCATTATGTTTGCTAATTTGAATGTAGTAAATATCTCGCAGGTAGTTTTTCATTTTGAAAGTATTCTGTGTTTAATATGCTGTTCACAAAGAACAACGTTAATCACCTTAAGGTCGAGAAATTATGATGTCCTATGCACATTTATATTGTACTGCTGTAAATGGGTTGGCACATGGCTTTTTATTTGTTTATGGTTTTTTACTTTTGGTCCAGGTGGCAAAGAGGTTCAGTATCCCCAAAGCAGGGCTTCTTTCCAGCTCTTAAACACTCTGCACTCAGTAAGGTGAAGAGGACTTGGGCACAGCTGCTCAAAATACTTGTCATCAAAATAAAATTGAGTTGTTCTGTTAAGTTGGATGGGGTTTTTGTGAGTGCTCTGTGGTGAAGAGATATTGCAGTAGTGTAGCATTGTCACTTTCATTTCATCTCCAGTCTGTTCACTGGGGCAGAATGGGGGCCTGCATCGTGTGCAGCTGTAGCCACTTCACAGAACATCTTGGCTGGACACCTGCTTCCTTTCATCTCTGAGAAGCTCCAGCTTTGATCCTAAAGAGACTGTCACATCGTTTCAACCATGGGAAGCGTGGGTCTTTGTTTGTTTTAGTGAAGGGTGTTTGTTTTAGTGGACTGTTCCCTTTCAAAGTAAGAACAAAACAAATCCAAACAAAAGACTGGGAAAAAACTTGTATGGATTTTTGTCTGTGCATTTGACTATGCTTAGCATTTAGCTGAGTTTGCTCTTTCCTTTTGTAGAGTCTGCCTTGTGAAAGAGCCCGGAAGGCAACCGTGAGGAGAGCAGGGTGACAAACCTGGCCACGGTGCCAACACTAGCAATAGAAACTGGTGTCTTGGAACAGCCTGCAACTTCTTCTAAAATCACCTTGATGATCTTTCAACACCGAGTGTTTCTATATTTTGCTTCTTAGGGGATTGTGCATTAGAAAAGCTGCATGGTGTCCATACAGTGTGTGTGCCCACCCTGCTGGCAGGAGAATGAGGCTTTATGTTAGGTTTGTTTCTTGTTAGGTGTGCTACTCTTCAGTTAACTGGATTTTTGCTTTGCTAGGTAGAGATAAGCATTTCGTATAGAAAGTTTTCCTGGATGTAACTGAAGACAGTCTTCCAGTTGCACACCAGTTTGTGTCCCCTAGATGGCAGGAAAGGATCGGTTTAACAGTGCCAAACCTGCTTTAGCTTGTGTTCTTCAGCATCTATGTGAAAGACTTAAAAAATGCCTCGGTAAATGAAAAAGCTGTGTATCACTAGCTGAATTGTGGGGATCATGCTTAGATATAATGGAGACAGCCTATAGAAGAGGAAGGTTGAATCACATCTTCAGTGGGAAGGAAACTTACAGTGAGGTTTTAAAAAAACTGAAACTGTTCTATAGCTTAAAGGCATTTTGTGTTAATTCTTTATGGTTAGAATTATATTCCAAACCTTTTATTGTTGCTGCAGCTGACAATGTAGACAACAAAAAAAATTAATACAATTCCTGGCATATTTCATTTTAATAATAACTTCTGTCTGTTGTCCATGACATGCTTGATTTTTGTTGAACTTTGATTGATTGACAGTTGCTCCTCTAATGCTCTGATGCACTACTACTCCTCAGAAATTGCAAGGATCTGTAACATTTGAATTGTCACCTCGCAGTGACACATCTCGTGTGTTTAGCTATGATAATGATTTGTAGTCTTTACTATATACTGCTGCATATGAAGGCTAAATTCAAGTAAAATAGTAGTTCTGTTGCAAGATTTAGATTGTTTTTAGTGTAAGTAGTACTCAAAACAGCAGCGGTTGCAGTGGGCAGTACCACCAGCAGGCTTGCATTGCCCATGTTGTTTCTTGTGCAGTTGATACAATGTATGTCATATTTGTGTATTTCTCTTTATGCAGGGTTTTAAAAAGTTATTTACATTTTTACTATTGACAAGTGTATTGCCTAATAATCAGCACTTCATTTTTATGTCTACACTGAAAGTTACTGCTGCCCAATCTTCATTACAGGTGGAATTGACTTGTATGGCCTCAAATGGCTCATCCTCCATATTGAACAAGAAAAGAAATGGTGAAAAGTGTTGGGGCATCTCAGGAGGGAGTGAAGTCTATGAGACCATAATTTCATGTCTTTTCTAGGCATGTTCTGTAATGAAGCAATGAGCAAGAATTTCTTGAAACTCACTATCTGTTTTGGCAGCCCATCTTTTACAACTAGAAGCAAAAGTTAACCTTTCTGTACAAGTTGTACAGAAGAGTTTAGTTGAAAAAACTGTAGACATCTGGTGGGCCAGGTGGGAGCAGTCATGACCTAGCTTAGCTGTGCTCTGAGTCTGTAGGGTGAAATCCCATTCTGTTCCCAAAGCTGCTCAGGTAGACGTACTAGTACACATTCAGGATTTGAGCATGCTTTTCAAGAAAGCTGTCCTGGAGATCCCCACACCCTGATTGTGTGAGTACACCTTCTGTGTGGGTTGTTCAGCCCACAGAAGCTGTCTCCAAAGCCACAGAAGCTTTTGTGCTCTGCAGTGGACACGGTGCACTTTCTGCATCCACAAAGAATGAGGTGGATCTGCCTCCAGAGATGACTTTGCTCTCACTGCACTCCTCTCCTGAAATGACCATGAAGTCACTGAAAGCTGAAATGAAGTGTACCAAGATAAACCTCAGTGAAAGTACTGATTAAAATTTTCAGATGTAACCACTGACATTTTGGAGTTAAATTAATTAAAAGGCACGGTTGGTTGGCAAAATGTCTACCGAGTTCTTTCAGAAAATTTCAGAAAAAGTGTTTAAAAAATAGGTTTTCTAAAACTGATAGTGGCTTAAAATTTCGGTAACTGGCTAAAACTAGTCAAAATCTTTGACAGTTTTAAGAAAAATATGACTGTTTTCTCAACAAAACTCTGATTTCTGGCCGCTCATTTTTCAAGACTGCACTTCTAAAGCAGTGTTTTCCCTGAATCATTTGAGTGCTTTTCATCTTTCCATTAGCTTCTCCCATATTCCCTTTGAAGATTTATTCCATTCTGTAGGCTAGTTCACTAGTCTAGGCTTGGAGCTTTGCTATTCCAATCTCATGTTGAAAAAAGGACTTTTTGGTCAGCCTTGAAAATTTGACAAGAAGATATCTTCAACCGCCACCAATAATCCAGTGTCGGGAAAAACTTTGAATGTTTTTTTTTAAATAGCATTGCTGGAAGTTTGGTGTAGATTTCAGTTGAGTACACTACAATTAGATAGAAGCTGAAGAAGCCAATGGAAATATTAATGTTCAAACTTGTAGGAAAATATGAATGACTTGGGATTTTTTGAAAGATACAAATATATATATATGTAATAATTTCTCATATAATGGAAATTGATGCACATACGTACTGTAGTCTGTCCAGTGGGTATTGAACAAGGTTTGTATTGATCCTACAAAGGCCTAAGCTCTCAGTTTTTAGCACTGCTTTTCCCATTCAACAGTTGCTTTGAATTCAGCACCTTTCAAAGATAAATACAACCTCTTAAAATATTTTCCCTCTGCTCTTTTATCAGTAAGTTGCAAGGCGGCAGCTACTTGATAGAATGCATTTTCCGTTTGGTGGGAAATGTAATATACTTCTGTTCTGGAGGAAAGTTGGTAAGTAATTACTGTAGAATTAAATCCTATTGCTTCTGTGAAAATAAACAATACAGGAGGTGTCTGGGGACTTGAAGTAGGATGCATAATCCAACAGTACTCATTCTTCTTTATAGAACTATCTAATTAGGAGTAAATGAAAAAATATTGGACTGCTTGCAATTCCATACACTGATTCTCTGCAAGTGTAGAAAGTTTCTTTTGCTTCCTCTGAATCCTTCTATGTTTTTACTTTTTTTTTTTTTTAGCTGCAATGAAAATGGGATCTTACATTAGCGTGAATTGTTTATGTCTTGGTAATACGCAATTAAGTTCAGCACCTTCTTAATTCACTTGCTGGTTTGATTGTCTCTTCTGTGCAGTCAAGACTTTCTTCTAGACTAAGCATAGATTTACAATTTCTTGCCAAATTAAAAAAAAAAAAAAAGGAAAAGGAAAATTAGAAAAAGGTTAAGGAGAAAGTAAGTAAAAAGGGTTAACTATATATGGGTTGAAATAAAGAAGGAGCATAAGTACTATTTTCTGAAGTCAAACCATGTGAATCTGTCTGCTTTGCTCTGTCCTTTAGAGAAAAAAGACTTTTTTTAATTGTGCTGAACAAGTACTAGACACAGGCACCATGTGAAAGCCATGGGCTTTATATTCCCAATATTCTCTTTTAGTTCTGTTGAGGACATATCAGCTGGGATTTCTCAGCACTGAATGCAAACTCCAAGATTCCGGGACAGAGACCGTGTTGGTGACAGTGTTATAAACCACAGCACACTTCTGTGCCCTGCTTTTACTCTGCCAGGATTTCTCATGTAAACCAAAGACTCTCCCCACCAATTATGAGATATAAAGACAATTTGCCCAGTACACTTAAAATGGAACAAGTGAAAGTTGGCTATTCATTCTATAAATCTAATATACATAGTAATTAATTCAGTTATAGACAAAAATACTTGCAAGATTCATAAATATTTGTTTGCTTTGAAACACAAATGTCAGTGGCTTTGTTTTTAAAGCCTAGTACTAGAATTGGATAGAATTTTAATATTGCCAAAATTATGCTAAAATGCTTTTGGAACTTCAGGCAAAATAGATCTAACTTAGGTAGTAAATCTAGTTCATTTCAAAGGGACAGAGCAATAAAACCCCTGAAGCAGGCATTACCTGAAGGTAATTGACTGCATCTATGAGTTAAATGTTCCAAGGAAGACTGCTGTTAGCTGACAAGGTCAATTACCCCTCACTGTGTCCTCTTTGGGTGGTACTGGCATTCCAAACACATCCAGAATTCTTAAATAAAACTTTTGAGAGCAAAATAATGTTTCTTTGAATAAAAGTCCTATTAACTATTTTTAAAAACTCAGATATTAAATTAATGCACAGAAATAGTACTTATCCTATGGATAGATGTACTTTACTTTCAAGTAGTAGTTACCTATCCATTGTCACTTCTGGTTGGGTGGAATCTGATAATGGAATTTTTGTGGTTTGTTCAAAAAACATTAACTGCAAAATGGCATTTTGTGATAAATGGAGTAGTTAAAGGTTGTACCATTTTTGTATTTGGGCATCCTTGGGTGCCCTGTTGCTGTCGTGGATGGAATCCTGATGAAGTAGAGACAAGTTGCATGGGCCAGAACAGGCAGTGCTGAACCACACTGGGAATTGGTAAAAGGTCGGTGCTGTGGTTCAGAAGCCAGTAGCAGGGTTCTTCCTTGGTTTTGTTTCAGATGTCCCAAGTTCAGCTGCCGAGTCCCACACAATTAAACATCACCTGCTCTCTCTGCCCTAGGAACATGAAGTAGTTGGGCTCTCAGGCCCTCTCTTGGGATGTTCCCTGAGGAACAGCTTCAAACCCTTCCCGTAGCTGTTTTGGGCTCCCCAGTGAAGAAACACAGATCATGACCAATCTTTTACTCTAGATGAGATTTTTTTTCCCTCCCTTTGGTAATGCATATATAAATTGTACCTTTTCCCTTGTTTTTGTTTCCTGTTCATTTATTTCATAAACTTCTTTGGTTGGAAATAAGATCTTTATTATAGTGTTCGAATTTCATCTGTTTTCCTGCAGCTTTTCTCTCAAAAGTAACAATTACAGTGTCCTGATAAAACCAGATTGTTCATCTGTGTCCAATTTGAAGTTAATATTATGCCTTCTTTAAAATTGATAGCCCATTCACTTTGTGGTGCTGTGTTGTTCACTCCTTCCAGTATGGTAATAATGCTGTTTCCAGTCCTGTTCATGCTGTTTATACTCTGCTAATGTTTGCATTTGCTTGGGAAATCATGGAGCCTCTTTATTATTTTATTTTTAAGTTGTGTGCATATTCTTGTTTTGTGACTCTACCAAATAATTTAATGTTCTGTGCAGCTTTTTGTTTTAACTCCAGTGCTACCCTCTGCAGGTCCTTCTGCTTCTCGTTTTTGCTCTGGGATTTTGTCATGTTTGCAGTAGTATAGGTTGCTCTCTATATCATGAACTTCACCTCTAATTGAGTGGTGTTTGAATGGGAAATGTATTGTTTCCACAAAGATTATTTTTGTCCCATACTCCTTTTTTTTATCAGATTCCTTCTAGATAAAGTTTAAACCCCACGTTATCTTTTCAGTCTTTAGTCAAACACTCCTTCTACCTTCACTTACTCTTCATAGTGTCTATTTAAAAGTGTGCTAAAGCTATTTCAGAACTAGTCGATTGCAACAGCAGTGTCCTGTGGCTGTCTTCCTTTCTCTCTTGAACCTACCTCTAGTAATCAGCAATGGAAGTGATGCTTTAAACATTCTTTGTTGTCTTTCACATTTCAGGAAGGTTTCAGCTGTTAACAGATACACAGTGTAGTTTTTTAGCTTCATTTGCCCCTGATACTTTATTCAGTGATTGTTCAAGAGGAGATGCTGGCTGTGTTACACAGTGTCTGAGTAGGAGGATGGAATGATGCTCCATGTGTGGTGAAATGAGTAAGGAAAAAAGAGAAATGAGTGGTGAAAGGAAAAGGGAAAAGGCAACAGAGGTGAAAATGCCTTGAGTCTGCCCAGGCAAGAAAACATCAAAGTCTGCATGAGTCAGAGGACACTGCTCTGCGGCAGCTGGAATGGAGCTGGGGCTGGAAAATATATTTGGAGCTCACTAACTTCAGTACTTGACTGAAAGCAGGGTCAACTTTAAATTTAGGCTTTGAGCCTTGTGCTGTTGTCTTGGTCTGCACTCATTGGGCCACTGAGCTTGCCCACGTTGTTCTCTCCAGTTCCAGTCCCATCTCTGTGCCCAGGGCATCAATTTGTGCATTCATGTGACCACACTGAGAGTCAGGAAGCTTATTTGGCTAAAAATCAACCTTTAGGTGACTTCAAGAGGAAGTAGTAACAACAACACTGGTGTTAACAAGATCCTCTCCTGGTTTTTCCTGAAGGAAGCAAGGTGATGAGATGCAGGAAAGAAACAACCCCTTTGCAAATCAAAAATTGTCCCTTCTTCCTTCCCCCCACAATGCACACACAGGTGAGTGATGTGGAAAACCTCTTGCATTTAATCATGTGAGAAGTTTCATCAGTGTAAATTGTGCTTTGGATCAATGGGCAACATAATCACAAGCTACTAAATTCGTTTTGCTTCCCAAAACACGCCCCCCCCCAAAAAAAATACAAAAATGCCTAAGTACCTTTCTTGACAATGTCTCAAATCTAAGCTTCAAACAAAAATTCCGTAGGAAAACAAGCATCTGTTGTAATTTCTCAAAGCTCACTGAAAGCTACAGTTCAATTCAAGTTCTGGATTTGATGTGAAAAATATAGGTAAAATATAAACCCTGGTGTTTAGTAAACAAACAAAAGGCTTACAAAACCTTTCTGTCACAGATCTTGCTCAGCTTTTCCATAGCCTAATATTAAGCTCAATGACAGCCAAAGTATTTTCTGAGGTTTACTCTTTGGTATAGAAAAACCTTTAATTTACCCTCTAGGATATCTGAACTTGCAATCGAGAGCTGTCACATTCACTCAGATTCTATGTGTCAATCTGCTAACTCTCATGCTGTTCAGTGCTTTAACTGTTTATAAATAAAGTGATTTCTGCTGCTCTGCATCAGGTTTCTGAAGCACGTACCATGATAATAGGACAATCAGACATCATGGGGATGAAATTTTAGCTATATTACTTTGAATTCAGCAATCAGCTCCAGTTGGGGGTCCTGCATTTCTGTTATTTAAATCCTTGAATTTTTTCATCCCAACAAGAACAGTGGAATCAAAGGAAATCAGGGTGGGATTGGAGCTGGGGTAGTATGTGGTGAAAGGGGAAGCTTTAAATGCAGTAAAGCTGTACAAGATGGTTTTTTACAGTATGCAAAAAGAGATCTGGACTCTCTAATTTTTGCTCTGTTCTTTGTCATTCTCTGGATGTTTGGAGGTTTTTTCTGTGGTTTCTTTGTTTCTGTCCTTTTCTTCCCAAGCTTCTAAGTGAAACATCAGCTTGGAAGATTTTGAGTTCCTCCTTCAATATTTGTATGTTTCAGTGGTGCTGTAGATAACCTAATAAATTGGGCTATTTCAATAGCATCAAGTGTTATAACTATAAATGGCATTTTGAAGTAACCTGTTGTCTTTGTATTCCATGCATTTTTTCATGTGAACGGTTTCCTCAGTATAAAATGGTGTTTAGTAGCTTGAGACCTGTGCAAATATAGAAAATACGTGTGTTAAATTCTTCCCGCCTGCACCAGTCCTACCTTCTGTGCTTCCCCCACCATATACTGGATGAAGTCTGAAGGAGATGGACTTGGGATGAAAAATATATTTTTCTGAAGATTTAAACTACTTTATTCACTAGTATTTATCATAATTTCATTTGATCTTGGTTTTTTCTCTAGAGAGTTCCTCTTCAGAAATTTATTTCATCACATATTCCATACTATATAATGACACCCATCTTCACCGGGGTTTTAAAATTTAAAGTCTTGGTAAATTTAACTATTTTTAGTTCAGATTATTTTTCCAACTCAACTTTCCTTTTGTTTGCCATCAAAATACAGTGTCAACATCTATTTTAAATTGCTTCCCTGAAAGAAGAGACATCTGTACTGTAGAAAAATTGGCCTCTTAGATTGATTAGTTCAAACCATATTCTGTACATAAATGTCTGGTTTCAAATTACTGCAGTAAATAGATATTTTCATTTCAGATTTGTGAAATGTTATATTAATGAAAATAATCATATGGTAAAAACCCCTCAAGTTTCTATTCTCATTCATGACTTAAAGAAAAAAAAAAAATCAATGCCATTGAAGTTAACATAGATGCATGTACTTGTGACAGCAAAATGTGCTTTAAAAACAAGACACAACTTAGATTCTACATAGGTATTAAAGAAAGTCACTTTTAACGGAGAGAAATTTAGATGCAATACGTGATTTCAACTGCAAATTGGAGGCTGGCAAGATTTGGAATTGAGTATCTTGAAGGCAATAAAAGTTAAAAGCTAGAAGAGCAACATATTAACTGCTACAAACCATGAAAATTACAGGTGTCGAGCATCACAAGTGTCAAACACCTCTAAAACATTCCCACCGTTGTAGAGCAAGGATTGCAGGAGTGGTTGACGTCCTGAGTCAGCGGCTCCTTCAGTTGCAAACAAATTCATCATTCAGCAGGTACCCTGACAGATCTGTTCTCATGTAATGGGATTTATGACAGAATTTGCAGTTTATTCTGTGTGCATGTAATGTTTCAAATTCTAATCTAATATTCTTCAATTCTGACAACCCTTCCATGAGGCTGTAGATTCTTACCTGTCTTACTGATCAGTGATCTTCCATGATAATCAGTGAATTACTTTGGCAACTGATCATATTTTGTACTCTATACTGGATTATTCAAACTGCAGAAGTCTCTCATAAGATGGTCTGACAATCAACATCAATTTAAAGCAACAAGAATGAACAGGAAACAATAAAATGCAATCAAATTCATTAAGGAAGTGCAATGTAGTTTTCTGTAACTTGCTGAATAACTTAGGTCATGTTGGTGATATAAATAACTTGGGAAAACTTAATGTTCTGCAATACTTCCAGTATGTTGAATATATTTTACTGAGCTAGAGATTAAATTTAATCAGCAGCTATCCACCCAATTAAAGCTCTCAAGGTTCTGCTAAACACAAACTGCCAAACAACATTTCTTTTGTGTTTTGTCTTTGAGAGCCACCAAAAGTACTGCATGTGATTTAGTGCATGGAACCTGAGTGCCATTTAAACTGTCCAAATATGGAGCATGCATTTTTAAACACTAAGATGTTAAATAATAAAACTTATTTTCCTTGTATACACCACCTAATGTATAATGAATACCTTTAAGGGCTGTTCTCTAGTGAGTTTGCTTAATGGGGCTGCATTCTGTATGAAGAGCTTCATCTGAAATGTGTACTGGCTTGAGCTATGTGCAGCTGTGCTGAGCTTCTTGGGATTGCAGAATTTGCTATCTGTCGGGAAAATATCTCCTTAAAGATACATAGTGCATGCCATTTAAACTGTGTTTAAATATGAACAAAATTATGAACAGACACATCTGTGTTTGAATATGCATTTTTTGTCATTATTTCACCCTGTAGGTTTATGTCTGTCTTCATTCCCCTTAGAAAAGAGGAGTAGGATACATTTGCAAAGGAGTTATTTTAGTTGCTTGTTTAAAACACATTAGCAGTTCTGCTACTTTCTGTGAGCAAATTAAGACTTTCTGTCTTTGTCAACCCCAGCAAAAAAGTTTCGACCTAGCCCAAAAAGTTTAAAATAAGCAAAAGGAAGCTAGTAGGTCTAGTGATGGTGAAAGTATTGCACTGAAATGCACTGCTTGGATAGTTCTTATATGTTTACATTGGAGCCGGCGTGTTAGTATAGTAATTGCTAATTGTATTTTGAGTCTGCACAGGGATGTTTGAGGTGTATTTCATTAAGACATTAACAGATGATTGCTGCTCTGAGGAGAAAACCATCTTAATGTAACTGATACCTTGTAAATGACAGCTAACACAGGAGTAGTAGGCTAGACTAGTGGTAGTCTAACTCTCCCCGAGTGAGTTGTGCGTGAATGTTGATGGCTCAGTTCATTTTACATTTCTCACTTTGGCTGCTTACTCTCCTACTCATTTCACAGTGAAATGTTTATTCAACCACTTTCTTATACCAGGGAATCTTATGTGAAAGGATGTGAAGAAAATGTCATGTGAAAGGTCTGGAGATATCTTATGCAGCAGAAAGCTTCAGAGTAGTTAAGAGTTATTGCAGGCACAGCTGAGGCTTAAAAGACAAGACCTCACTGATACAGCTGAAATTAGCTTCTCTGAGGAGAGTGGGGCAGAATAGCATATGAGGAGCTCTCCCAGCTCAGTATGTTCAGGTACCAGCTTGAATTCAAATATGGTGTGGGTCACAAGTTCAAATGAGTTTGCACCCTTGTCCCCAGGGAACATTTATCTATACACCGATGCCATCTTGCAGTTTGGCACAGTAGTAGTGTTTAAAAAGCTTTCTTAGGGACTGCCTGCCCTGTGTGTCCTTCTCTTGTTATGAAATCAGTTCTGAGTAAATCAGTCTCATTCATCAGGATGAAAAATTAAAAACAAACAAAAACCCAAGCTACAACCAAACAGCCAAACAAACAAAACTAATAAACAAAAAAGGAAATAAATAAAAGATAAGTGTTGCCAAACAAGAATTGTAGTTTTTTCTACACAGCCATTCAGTGATTTCAATACATAGGTAAGGTTATTTTCTTTTTTCTTCTTGTCTTTATTAAGCACATCAGTCAAGAAGGAACAATAAAATATGATTTTTTTTTGTCTTTTCATTGTATCTTATTTTGGTACATTAAATCTCCTTTAAAATATCCTGCAAGATTAGGAAGTAACAATCAGATTCCTCACAAGAGTAGACTTTTATTTCAGATATAATTCGAAGACAACTGGTTTCATAGATTTCTTTGCATACCTACTACAGGTACAATTTTATATGTCGCTTTAACTATCTCTACAGTTTGTAGAGTCTGTTTAATATTATTTAGATTGTTATCTTTGCCAACTAGATGATTTCAGGAGCAAAATACCATGACAGAAATTAACAGCAGCTGGTGCTGTATTACATAGGAGGAGCTGCTGTGGCTGGGATATGTCCCATGTCCAATGCTCATGTGAGGGACAGATCCTTACACTTTCTCTGAGTGAGGTATCTGCATCCTGACACAATGCAGTTCTTCCCTTCACTGAACCAAGTGGGGTTAGATATCGGGGATATCGATCCCTGAGAGATTCAGGCATGCTGACATGTCCACAACATGCTCATAAAAACTGCATAATTCGGTACCTCACTCCCAGTCTTTCATCATTATTCTGCTACCAGCTCCAGACTCCCTCTCAGAGGTGCCTGGTTCTCCTTTGCCCATGAAGCAGCTACCACCTCTTTGCTTAGGAGGGCCAGAAAGCAGAAAATGCAGACAGGAGTGAAGATAGGATGCCAAGGACATCACCTGCGTCTTGGTCAGCCAAGGGAGAGATGAGGTAATTACAAGTGCCGTAGAGCAGAACACCTGTAGTGAAGTTCCGACAAAAAAAAATTTGATCATCCTGAATCCTCCCACAGCTGAAACATGTGCATTTGTCTCCTAGATTGCAAGTGCAGCAGACTTTTCTTCCAGATTATCCAGTTTTTCTCGACTCCCTACAACTTCAAACTGTTTTTCTTCAGTGTTCCCATCTGCTGCATTCCAAAAATTGTAACATAGCTCCTAGCCCAGAGTTCAGCTGGTTTAGTGTTAATGCGGGTTGTGTGATTTGGGGGTTCTATTTTTTTTTTTTTAACATTTACCTTGAGTGAATGAAAATAGGAGAATGAAGGCCAGGGATGTGGGACATGTCAGATTTCAAAAGGTGGATTTCACCAAGACTTTTTAATTTGCCTTTCTTACTGCCAGGGCTTCATTACCTGGGAACACTTTCTGAAAATACTTTTATTTCTTTCCTAAATGCTACTTGCTACACAGGTAATCCTTATGTATCAAAGGATATCCCACTACTTTTTTAAACTATTATTTGGCTTAGGGTACAGAGTTGCTGTAAAAAAAATATGTTTAACTAGTAGCTGACTAATCTACCTCTCACAAGCAGGTGACTGAAGTTTCAGAAAATAAGGCATAAGAGATTGGTACAAGAAAATATAACTGTATGCAGAACTGAGAGTAGGGGGAAAAAGAAAAATAAATTAATTATTTAAATCTTTTAAAAAAGAAAGAAGCAGCAAGGTACAAAGGTATCCAAATCCTGCCCGTGGTTAGACAGCAGCAACTTAAATGAGCCAGACAAAAGCTCTGAGTGTGTATCCTTCTCCTCACAGAGCCAGAAGTGACAAAACAGGAACATCCCTCATCTTTGCAGGTTAGATGCAATCCTGGTCCTCTGGTGTTCAGAGCATCCAGGAGCATAATTCAGTAGCACAACCTTTCTCTCTCTTCAATCTTCACATCATGACACAAAGTCAATGTGTGGATTGATCGCAAGGCTGCTGCTGTTAAAAGTTCCTTTTGTTTATTTATTTTCCTCTAGCAGATAGGTGCCCATGAGTGTTCTTATCGGCTCAATGAACTGCAGAAAAGTTTCAAGCATCATGACATGAAAATTACTATTTCTTCATTATAGGAATTAAGAATTCTTAATACCATGCCCTGTTATAATTGCTTTTGTCTTGAGCTTACACTACCAGTACTTTTCTAAAAATAGCATCAGGTATGTAGGAGAAAAAGAGTAACAAGTTTCCTGTAGCTATCAAGTTTCAGCTTTCTCGTCTATTTTTAATAGTCACTATTGCATTAGATTTAGTCAGAGGCACCACAGGAAGGCATAAAGAACTGTAACATTTCATCATCTAAGGAAAATGTTTGTGGTAGCTGAATTTTCATGCATTGATATTAGACTATGATACAGGTTTTATACCCTCATCTCTGTAACAAGCAAAGAGAAAGATCAAAGCTTTATACTTTTCTAAAAACAAAGGAGAAAGAAATAGATAAAGGTTATTTTTTGAATATATTACCTACAAATATTAATGTATGTTGCCTAAATGACAGGAAATGTCAACAAAAATTAATTAGAGCTGATATTTTCTTCCATTATGGATCCAGTTGAATTGATATTTTTGTTTCTTCAGTTAGTAAAAGAGTTACTGTGAACAAAATAATAATTAAACACTTTTACATATGGAATGCAGGTCAGCCACTGTTCTTTGACTAAGATCTAACCTGTTATTTCTTAAAGTAATAAATTACAGAAAAATAAATGTGTGCTTGATATGCTACAGACCAACTCACCTCTCCTGTTTGAATCAAAATGTCTCATTTAGAAACAATGGAATTGGGACATACACTATGTAGAGAAACAAAATTTTATGTATTTCTCCTGAGGTCTGCTTAGATCACACCTGCCTTAAAATAGAGAGAGTTTTAGCCTTACCCTATTTGTATTACACAGTAGGGTATGTCAGGCAATAATATATGCTGTGAGAAACAACCCCTAGATCTTATCTTGATGAACCTTAATCTATCAGAACCTTCTGAAAAATTATTTTTGCCTGTTCAAATAGAAAATACTTTATCTTTACTTAGAATTAAGGTAATTCTTATGCATGTGACTGTACTTGCCTCACTGGGCTGGAACAATCCTTTGAGTGGGTGCAGCTCTCTTTGGAAGAAGAGGTGAACCCCAGCTTGGAGTGGGCTCAGAGGAGCTCAATCCCCTTTCTGAGAAAACAAGTTGACTTCAGTTTTAGTAGTCATGAACTACATTCATAAATTTAGACTTATTTTTTCTAGGAGAACTATCCCAAACCACTTCCACTGTGCTAGTAATGGCAGCACTCTCCGCAGCATGCTGCTGAGGCATCACTGGAAAACTGATGTTTACACAATGACTGGGAATTAGTTGTCCCTGAGAGTGTTTAAAAAAATGGAAAACCAAAGATTTAAATTTGTTGCTTCACCCAGAAGCTTGAAAAACGAGAAAGAATACGGTGTTTTGCGTAAGTATTTGCTATTGCTTGTTTCAGCCTGGTTTTAGTAGGCTTAAGAACATGCTTAGGGCAACTGTTTCATCAGACCAACAATTACCTCACACACACAAATCAAAGTATCATCATGAAAATTTGACAGCTAAAAAACCAATTGGACTGTTTCAGATGATACAACTGTGTCCCTTCTGGTAACTGATTTTTTCCTCAGTATTTTTCCAGTTTGAAGGTTTTGCTTATTTGGTAGTAGTAATATAAACCGAAGTTTCATTGAAAGCAATTAAACTGATCTCACAGAAGGGACTACTACTTATGGAATTACGTAGGATTATTTCTGTCCTTTTATGGTTTTGTTCACTGGTTTCTAATACATATAACTTGAAGCAAATCCCAGTTTTAAGAATATCTTCAGAGTGCCATGATTCAAAAACTAGTTTAAACATCTATTTCAGCAAAACACAGTTCTTACTGAAGGTAATAGTTATGTGCTCTCTGAAATCTAGAGGGCAATATCTCTGCAGTTTTATCTGTCTTTCAGCCCACAGTTTTACCTTACAGGCCTAGGCATGAGAGGGTAGCAAACTTCCACAGAAATGGGAACTGTCAAGCACTGATGATCTATGGCCAGCACAAGGTTTAGAACAACTGGAATTTTCACACTCATTCCATCAGTCTTTACTTGAAGCCATACTCTTTGGGCATTAGCAACTCTGCAACAAATAGTGGTAAAATTAATCCAAACAAACAGAAAAAAATGCCTACTAGACACTGTGGATGAGAGAGTTCAATCATAAATTTAGACAATTAAATATTTTTGTCGTAAATGGTTATGGTATTTACACTATGCTCCTTCTGCAGCGGTCTAAAAGAACTAGCACGTGGCTCCCTTGTTCTGTGTTAGATGCCAGCATTAGGATGACACAACTCTTGCCCTGCCCTCCTCTAACTACATCTATGAGCTGTCGCTTGAAGGTAATTGTGTGTGATTAGCTCAAGTGTAGATTTGATACTAAATCAGATTAATGCCATCCTATACCATCATTATTTTTTTTAATCAATATCCCATTGAGAGGAATGCATTTTCTGTGCAGTTTTTTAGTTTATCAATAAGTAGGCATAAAAAGACGCTGAGGATTTGTGTACAATTTGTAAGTATTTGGAAAAAAAATTAAATGAGAAAATAATGATGTTTTTGTACGGAATAATATTTCCCTAACATAGGTGAGGGTTTCTTGTGCATTTTGAAGTGCTTGTACCACATTGATATGTGCTACAGAATATTGGACAAAGTACACAAATTTACTAAAAGTTCGTGATTTTAAATGGAAAGCCTACAATTCTGATGTCTTGCTTGGATATTACACCAAAAAGTTTGTAAATCTAGTTTGGCAAATCTTCAGTGATAAGTATAAAACGCGACAAGAAGAGAAAAAGTTGGAACCTGGGGTGGTATAAATCATCAGTGTGGTAGAAGTACCATGGTGTTTGATGCACTGGGCCAGCATTATCTTCAGTGTATGAATGGGAATGAATGAAGTTATAAACATTCATGAATGCATCTCTAAAGCTGAATTAAGCCCTTGATATTGCTTCCACCTACCAGTGTGTAGCTCACCAGCTATCTCAAAAGCCATAGTGCTGTGGAAATCTGTTAGTGCAGTGTCAGCGCAGAAGAGACCGTGTCATTTGTCCTCGGAGGACTTGTGGTGCTCTGAAGAGAGACAACTTGCTGCTCACTACATCATCCAACATAGAGGCAAATGAAAGGCCCACGAAGACACTAGAATAAAATAATACCTGCTGCAGCTTCTGATAAGATGATCAGCAGTAAATGACCAGATCCTGAAGGTAATATCCAAAAAATTAATATCTAGTATAGTTGTGGCTAAAAGGCTCTTCCTCAAGTTCTAGATCACTGATAGGCAATGCTAAGGTTGGTGTTTGCCTGGCAATTATCTTTTACTTTTGTAATTTTCTTCTGCAGCAATTTGTAGCTTAACTATTCTTTTTCACTCTTTCACTCTTTCTTACTTATAAATAATTTCTCTGCATTTTGATATAGAAGAGATAAGTTGGTAATTTTTTTCTTACATTAACAGGTAGCATAGTCTCTCTGATTCTTTTTAATCACGGAGGCTTCTTTTGCAGCAAATTTTAATAACCCTGTTGAAGCCCCTGAACTTCCATGTTCTATAAAGTCTAGTCAATTTTTTATTTCACACCATCATGCTTAATCTTTTTGCTGCTAAAAATTGTTTCACTTTGGTAATAGGCATGTCAGTCTTCATCACACCAATATGTATTAGGTCTCATCTCCTGTGGTCATGATTGACTTATCATAGTTTCTTCTTTTTATCTTAGAAGTAATCTGCCTTTTCCACTTTTTGTCATATAGAAAGCCATTTGGCTATTTTTATCCTGAATTAAATCAGCGGATAGGATAGCTGGCAGATAATGATAGCTGAATTTTTCATTTGATAATGTTGCATTTTAGAGCACTGAAGAACGAAAAATAATGGTTGTTGTCCTCCACAGAAATGCACCCATGTAAAAAAGAGAAAGTGGGCTGAAACCTAGATAGATCAGTGTTTGGTACCTAGAAATGCATCCAGGAATGTAAAGCAATCTTGTAATAAGATAAAGAAAAGTTATAGATTGTCCTTTTATTTTTCCAATATCCATCCAACAAAAAAAATTTAAAAGTCTGATGGATTGCACAAGAAAAAAACCATCATTTTCAATGCCTAAAGTATTGAAAATTCCCATTTGGCTTCTAGCTGCAACTGCAAAAGGGAATAGAGTCCAATAGGTTCTGGGTCATGTTTGGGTCATCTGGTGTGGGTATTGTGGGTGTTCAAGGCATAAATATGGCACTAGACACCAATATTTAAGTGAATCCCTTAACTTTTTTCCACCTGTCATTCTTTCCTAACAACTTCAGAGTCTGGTTTTTTTTCCAACAATCTGGCAGAGTGATGAAAACCCAAGAGGTACCATCTTTTGTATAATTTCAGTGAAAATTGTCATCCACAATTGAAGACAGAGAAGGAGAGACCCCTTGGCCAAGGAGAAGCAAACCTTGAGGGGCAGCTTCGGTCAGCACAGAGGCATGGGATGGTCTGACAGCACCCAGGTGCTTAGTGTCTCGAGCCTCTGGACAGTGGCGACATGGGCAGGACCTGGAGGAGGCTTGCAAGATTTCACATCAAATCCTTCTTCTGAAGTTGGTGGGAAATCAGCGCAGCTCAGGAAATCCTTCTGAATTCAAGGACTGTGTTTTGTCTGAAGATGAGTAAGGTTGCTCTTAAAGAGCAACTCTTCCCTGAGCTACATGGTTAGAGTTTATTCCCCACATTTAAATTACTTTCTTTCACTTCAAACATTGTGTGAGAGGGTAACGGCAGCAGACAAAACATGTCCGAATATGAATTTAAATTGCAGTCTGATCACACTATGTGCATCAACATTTTCCTTTTCATACATTTTCTTTGTAGATATATACTTCTTATTTGCTTTCATTTAATTTTCTTTTAACGATTTTTCTCTAGAACATTTTCTGTAGTACAACTATGAGCTTTCTATTGCTCTTTCTAAATGGAATGGCTAAATCTGCTTGCTGTAATTTACACAATACTCTAAGGCATCAAAGCATTATTTGGTCAGCTTTGCTTCATGTTTCTTCTGCACTCTGCTCCGGGGCTGATATCAGTTTCTATTAAGAGTGTCATTGTGAAATACTCTACCACCTAGGGGTCCTAAGTTTCAGGTAGCATACAAGAACACTTTTTTACGCCTTGTTGACAGTTTCAGTGTTTTCAGACTTACACTCAGTGTCATACTGATGATAATGTATTGCACCATGGAAAACTTGCAATTACTCTCTGTACAACAAATATTTCTTATGCAACAATTTGTGATAATTTCTTGTTACTGTGCCTTTACTACGTATGCCATAGCTTGTGGTTTTGAAGGACTCTAACATTTATTCTGAAAAAAAATTTCAGCACCCAGATTTATGTCTTTGATCCCACTGGACAATATGCTATAAATACTGATCTGAACAGCTTGTTGTTTATACAGAACACTGGAAAATTCAGCAGGGACACCACCTGTTTTGTCTTCCACTTTAACTTGTCCATCTATTGTATTTCATTGGCTCTTAGCAAATCTGAAGCTTGGTTTTAGGTGTTTG
The DNA here is from genome assembly GCA_013397175.1 of Platysteira castanea. Taxonomy (NCBI): domain Eukaryota; kingdom Metazoa; phylum Chordata; class Aves; order Passeriformes; genus Platysteira; species Platysteira castanea. The sequence goes on from VYXC01003877.1 coordinate 1,583,836, forward strand.
ACTGCAAGATTGTATAGATTTAAAATTCTTGAATATAGGCTTTTTAAATTCCATAACAGAATCTAGAAATCTTTTCATTGAATTTAAGGGCAATTGGGCAATATTTCAATTGCACCCATTTAGTAATTTCTTAAGTAGCTTCACTCTAACAATAAATATACACTACATCTTAGAAAATATGGGAATTAATGCACAAACAAAATATATCTTTCTGTATGATAGTTTCTCTACTGATACTGGAAATGTAAAAGGGCAATGTAGAGGGACCAGTTTGGTTATGGGAGAATGAGTGGGTGGAATAATTTGGCCTGCAGTTCTTGGATTATTTGTAAACTTACTGCAGACGTTTTTCCTTTACAAAAAATGAAGTACCGGTAGATATTTGGGTTACATTCCTAGAAAAATTCTTACACAGAAGCATGCAGCAAAAGACACACAGATTCATATTTTCAGCTTTTGGCATAGATGTTTTTATGTTTCAGTGCTGAAGACAGAAAGCTTTTTCCTAACTAGATAATGAAGTAATAAATTATTTGTTTGTACCTTTTTTGGAGATTAATGGTAGCATTCTGCCCCTAATCCTGTTTGCATGTTGCTCTGCCTGTCTGCCATTTGGAACAAGGTCTTCACATTATCACAGTCTCAGGGTACTATTTTCAGCAGTAGAGATAAAGTAGGAAGTTCAAAGGGGTCTAAAGGCATTTTATGGGTTTCTATGCCAGTGTTTTAATTTGAAATGAAAATAGAGTTTTAATAAAAATCCTTATGTTTTCTTGCTAAAAAATCTTTTTTTTTTTTCTTTTAGAAGGAAGTTTATTGTGCTGAGAAAATTAATAAATGTCTGTTGTCTGACAACTGGCTTGCAGCCAGTGAGGCCTTAGGGAAATAACTGGTTTCAGAATGTCAGTTAGGTGGCTTTATTCCTCTCATTAAACAATTTTTCCAAAAATAAAGTCTTTTCTACCAGTTTTATGCCTCTAGTATCTTCACTTATTGTGATCTGGACTCTCACAGTACTACAGGGTCTTGCATGTAACTACTTATGTAAATTTTTGCACAGCCCTTATATATACTTTGTCTGTGTATTTGATGCCAAAAATACATCTAATTTTTAAAGAAAGAAAAGGAGGGTAGCCTGCAAGTGCTTTAGTTAAAGAGAATGTTTCTTTTGCTGTGCAGGCGTATATTTCCTGATGTGCTAGTTGGAGTTTCCAATAATAATTGATACCAGTGCTTTTAATTTAAAAATGTCCTATCCATATGAAAAGTAGGCTGGAATGCAGTTTCTGACTTTGAAGCCACTTATTACAGCAAGACCTGAATTCAATGTTGACACTGCTCGAAAGAGTAGGCTGCACTAGATGAGAAGCCTATTGTCTCACCCTATAAGAGGATCTACTGCTCATTTATGCTCTCCTTTCCCTCAGATTTTGGTAGTAATGGGGTAATTTTCTTGTATGAAGCTGTCAGCCTTGCTAACTTCACTTAGCATTTCATAAGTCAATCTTTAGGATATTATTTCTTTGTCTTCATTCAGTGTACTTTAATAGAAGCATTTTTTTCACCTTCTGTTATTATAGGAGGGCTTTCTTGCTTTATAAATGAAGAAGTAGAGTAAGGACTTTCCTTCTAGCACTGCCACTCTGTGCCTACTTTGCAAATAGCTAAATTCCTCTCGTGGGCTTTACATCAAATTAGTGGGAACATTTTTTAGCGCTTCCTTGCTAGAATACTGTCGATCATATCATTGTCCATCCACTAATTAAAAGGATGTGTGATAATGACGAGACAAATCTCAAAGGTAATTCTCCAACTGGGATAGGTCAAGACCCCAAAATGTGTTCTTTTTAATTAAAGCCAAAATCTTTATGAATATTTAATAAGATATTTCATGGAGACCTTCGTAGGACTCTATCTTTCCTTAAAGAGAGGAGAGGAGCAGTCCGTCTCAAAAGACCAGAACAGAAGCTGCTCTTGAAGTTTCTTGAATTATTCTAGGACATTTAAAAAGTACCATTTGCAACAAAGAAGTGGTAAAGGTCAGTAAAGTGAAAAATGAGGGAGGAAATGGAAAGACCACATCCTGTTATTGTGATCAAAAATTTAGTTTATGTTCATTAGTGTAAGAATTCTAAGAGTTCTTTTTTTTTCCTATTTTTCCCCAAATCAGATCAAGCATCCTCAGACAGATGGACTTTATTTTCTTCACTCTTACTTGGTGGATATTCCATTTACACCTTTAACCTATGCCCTGAATTTTAAATTGTATTGCCAGCCTGAAGCATGAGTACCTACAAATCAGCATGAAGAGGCTGAGTGGCATGAGATTTAAAAGAAAAAGATGTACTTAATAAAGTGATATCATTGTGTTTGCCTATAAATTTCTGCTCCTTTTCAACTGATTCACTTTTCTCACCTTTAATAAAGGAACAGAAGTTTATTCTTTTTCTTTTTGAATTAAATTCACTGTAATTCATGCTTGATTCCCTAACTCTAGGTGTTGCCAAAGTTATGACAAAATTTGGAAGTTGATAGGGGTAAAAATCTTTTTTTATTTGTATATTTTTTTGTTTGTTCTTAATTCCAAGAAGCCATAAGGAAAAAAATTCTTTCAGGAGTCAGTCCCTGGGCCATTGATATCCTCTTAAGTTTGACAAGGACATAGAGTAATGATTTTTGAAACCACTGTGCCTTTTGAAAATCAGTATTAGAAAACAAGTGACCAAAACCTCTTTAAGGGCAGAACCATTTCCATAATAAGATATAAGCTTGTGATTAATTGTTTCATTGCTTATATGTAAAATTATCTTTATGAAATAGCATTGTAGCATCATAATAATCCTAAATGTTGAGTTAGGAAGTGTCCTGTGAAAGAGGAATCTCATATAGTGGTGAGCACAGCACCATCTAGAATGTTACTTCTGAAAACCAACTTTTCTGTCATGACTTTTATATATTCCACTCATTCAAGTATGAGGTTTGGAACTGCATAAAGGCACTTTTTTCTAATTAGGAACAAATGAGGAACTGATTAGGAACAACTTGTATTTTCTCCGTGGTATATCTACATAACTACAGGAGCACAAAAATACTCCTTTGCCTCATGACAAACAGTGCTGTTAATTCTCAAGTGTGTGCTGTCATTTTGCATGAACTTGTCTTGATCATTAATGAGAACCAAAAGGGAGAAGAATGTATCCAACAAGAAGAAAATATGGCCAACTTGGTGGAGTGCAGGTACTGAATCTCTATTCTCTTTCTTTTCAAGTGAAGATAACGGAGGTGGCATGGTGAGGGCTTGGCACGGCTGCTGTAGCTTGGCCTCCTCTGAAGACAGCGATAACTGGTTCACTCCAGCCACAAAGTGCACAGTTCTCTGAAGTGAGTGCTCATGAAAGCATTCAGAAATCAAAAGGGAAATAGATTAGCTGGTACGGGACTCATTTAGCATTAAGGATGCAAGAGAAAAGATAGTCAAAGAAACTGATGAGGAATGTGTAAATCAGACCATTGCAGAAATATCTGTGCCTTTTATTTTAATCTCTCTCCCTTTCTTTATCATGTATTTTCCTTCACCCTACCTGAATTTGACTGAATGGAATTAGAACAAAAATTGCTCCCGAGCATCCTCTTTAACATGAGGAAATGTAGCAGATACCTGGGAAGGAGATGGAGACCTGAACAAATATTAAGTGGCTTTTCCCCGTTATGCTCGTCCAGTTTCCACAGCCTTAAGGTCTTTTAAAGTTATCCTACTTTCCAGAGTTTTTCCACCAAGCTTATTCAAGTTTCCACAAAACAACATGAAAAGCAGATGGTGACCAGAAATGTTTGACTCTCTGGACTTCACTCTCAAAACTCTTGAAGACTGTGCTACTACCCTCCTTTTCTACAGTCCCGGGTGTCTTTGATGCTCCGTAGCTACAGCTCTCCCCAGCAACAGAGCTGGAACAAGCTTCAGGCCCCATACCGGGCTGAAGAAACCCAGAAGGCAGATAAAGTGCAGACAGTTTTTGAATAAGCAGGAGAAAGAAAAGCTTACTGGAAAAAGAAGCTGCAGAAAGGTCACAGAGAAAGTGGGATAAAAATGCCCATGTCCTGTGTTATGTGGCGTATCCTGTACAACCATTTTAACAGAAAGTAGGTCAGATCAGTGAATCAACGGAAGTTTAAGAAAGGATGAAGACTTACAAGGACTGGAGATGATAAAAAATTTGATTCTCTCTTGGGTCAAATACTACAATTATTATAATGAGACAAGCCAAAGTTTAGTATCAAATTAATAGATATTAATCATTCTATATTAGCATGTGAATACCAATAATCCATCTCTCATCTATCCCCTTCTAATCAAACTCATATTGCATTCTCTTCCCTACCTCTTTCCTCTTTTTAATAATCTTAGTTCACAAAAATGACTGAGGACATGCTGACATGCTTGTCTTCTCATCTGATTTTTTTTTGGAGGGGGAAGAATTTGACTAGCACAGAAAGCTTTCTGCTGTCAAACATCATATTAGATATCTTACTCTTGATTTTAACCCTCCTTAAATCCCATTAAATTGACTTTTTTAAATGGTCTCAATTTAAAATTGTTTTCCCAAATCTAGACTAGTTTTTCCAACTCTTTTCTGATTGTTCTCCCATTTGTCAATGTCTGTGCTAAAGCATCAGCAGAAACTGGATGTGGTATCACCAAGGAAAAGTTCATTAGTGCTTCAGATTATACACCAAGCTTCCTCCTCTTTCTATTCTTTCAATAATAAATACTCTATAAAATCAGAACTTAAATATTTTTAATTGAAATGGTTTGTAAAACTAGACTGCAAAATATATATAGTCAATTGGTGTACTAGAACTAATTTTTTGGGTAATGGACAGCTGTCAGTGAGGCCCTGCCTTGGAACCCCTTTTCTCTCTGGATTTTTGAGAAATCTCAGAATATTTTAAAGAGGAATGTCCAGTCGACCTGTAGCTTGTATTACCTTTACCAAGGTGATACAACACTTGTGTAGCCAGATTAGCATTTCTTGTTAATACACCCACCAGCCAAATGTCCCGAGCACCACATTTTCACATCCATAGTGGCTGATCCTTCATATGGAAGGATCATGAAAACACTTTGGTTTTTTATTTCCTTTTAGGAGTTACTTTATTCCACAAAGTAAAAGGAAAATTAGTTCCCTCTAGCTCCTCTACATATTCGTATTTTATGCTGTTTTTCATTGTCCTTTGCTATATACATTGTTACATGTGTTGTCTCCAGTGGGAAGCCTCCAGATAATGCCACAGAAGGGCGACATGTCTGGCCCCACTTTGAGCACAGAGGTGTCTCTGGGATGCAGGTGTTGGTGGGGAGGTTTCAGCAAATATAAAGAAGAACTTTATGAAGTCCAGAGACACTAACTTATCCAAATGAAAAATATGCATCCATAGTAATTTGATGTTTATGGCACCTTTTTCACCCTGATGACGTTGCAGATTATGAAAAGAGAATAAATTGCTGCACCTACACTGACACATGGTGTGCTTCAGGGCTGTAAACATCAGCTGTTGAGTAAGGGAGCATGAAGTGAATAACATTATATCTAATTAACGCAGGAAGGGGCATTCAGTTAGTCAGAATGTAATTTGAAGCTGTTTTAATTTTGTTTCTGTTAAGTTAAAAAATGTGCTGTCTGTAGAAGCAAGATAATAGCAGATAAAATAGTGATGATGGATTGCTTACATTACTGAAAATATTTCTATGGTTATCTTTAAAGAGATTTTATCAGAAAAAGTCATATTTAATTCTCTGTTTAATAATATTTGCCTGTACAGTCTGATCTTGATTATTTTAAAACCTAATAAGGTAAACATTCTTCCTTGAGATCTAGAAATGTTCTTTTTTTTCTAATTCTAAATTAGCTTCTCCCACCCCGCTCCATCTCAGGAATCTTTTACATAAGCAGAGCCCTGATTTTCTTGGAGACCATTGATTTTAAGGTCCTGTTGGTTATTTGTCTTCTTGGTTTTTGCTTTCTTCATAGGCTTTTGTCAGTCTGTCAGCTGACGCTAAGACATTTACTAAGAGGTAGTAATGACTTTGAGATAAATGATTGGTTATTAACTATTTGATTCTTTTTTTACACATTGTCTCCCAGAATAACATTAAATGGCAAAAACATATTGTTTATCAAAATTCACTAGTCTGTTTTACCACAAGGGAAAGAATCTTTTAAGACGATCATGCTGACTGCAAAGTCTTGACTATATACTGATTTGTATATCACTATATATAGTTTTATCCAAGTATTTGATATCTGAGAGGCTTTAATCAAAAACAGGTCATACAGCATTCTACTTGTCTCTGTTATAAATGTCCTTGTCATACTTTTCATATGAGTTTCCTGGCACAAATATAGTGTTAAAAACAAAACTGGTTCTTGGTGGACATTCTAACAATTTTTAATCAATGTTTCAGTGCCCCTTCAGGGGATAAAGTGAGTTCTAATACCACAGAAGACTGTGCATATGAGAAAAGAGCTCTTGAACTTCACTATTTTTTGAGACTCGGTGTAGACAGTTGACGCTTCTCGGTGGTCTTGCTGACCGCTGGCCGCCCGGAGGCCAGGCAAGTGTCCTGCTGATGCGTCCTGGTGGTGCCACAGCCCAGCAGACAGGTCTCTCTGTGCTGCCTTGGCTCCTGCTTGGGGCTGGCAGCAGTCAGCAGCAACACTGTTGTGAGTGGCAGAGGCGAAGGAGGAGGGAGAGCCTCAATGTAGCAGCTAACAGCACTTTATCCCCTGACCCCGAGAGGCCACGAGAACTTACCACCGCGAGAGCCGAGCTACAGAGAGCCGCAAATGGTGGTTACAGCAGCTTATAAAGGGGGCGGAGAGAGGCGGTACAAAGGGCA